>JANIJH010000007.1:35720433-35733413 GCA_024520975.1 Erythroxylum areolatum | reverse complement strand
ATGATGGTTTCTCGCTGAGTTCGCAAACTCACCCAACATTGCAATTATTTTTCAGGAATTGAAGAGTACCCCGTTAGTCAAAACGGGAGTATGTCCACTGCATGGGAGTCAGAGTTTGAGGTCAGGATCAGTTCACGTCTACATTAGTGTTATTCTGATTTATATATAAATTTGTATTCCGCAGAACGGTACTGTTATTTCAGAGGGCCCCAATTGATTATTACTGTATTGAAATTTAATTACTGAAATTGTGTTTTGGTCGAAATGATTTCATATTAAGGCGGGCCCAAACTGTTTACTGATTTCTGTGCATGTGATTGTTTTTGAAAATAAAAATGTCTTAATGAGTTTTGGACTGTAATTGAGTGTTCTAGCATGCCACTCTCGTGAGGCGCGAACTCGGATATCACCCACGCTATCGGGTTCGGGTCATGCGGGAGTGGGATGCTACATTAAAAGTGGTAAACCTTATGAAATAAAGGTACGAGAAGATGGATTGATGGTGGTAGGAAATAGACTATATATTCCTAATATGCAAAAGTTAAAAGACAAATTTCTTGACGAGGCACACAATGTGCCTTATGCAATGCACCCAGGAAGTACAAGAATGTATAGAGATTTGAAGAAGCATTTCTGGTGGAAAGGAATGAAGAAAGAAGTTATAGAATATGCTAAAAGATGCTTAGTGTGTCAGTAAGTCAAGGCTGAACACTAGGCACCTTCAGGCAAGCTTAAACTTATGTCGATCCCTGAATGAAAATGGGAGAAGATTACAATGGATTTCTTGATGGGATTGCTGAAGACTAGTAGGAAGCATGATGCAATGTGGGTGATTGTTGATAGGTTGACTAAGTCAAGACATTTCTTACCAATTAGACTAACAGATTCTTTGAATGTGTTGGTCAAGAAATATATAGATGAGATAATCAGACTTCATGGGATTCCAAGTTCGATAGTCTCAGATAGAGATATCAGGTTTACCTCCAAGTTTTGGGAACGCTTACAGTAGACTTTAGTAACTAAGTCGCACTTTAGTACAGCTTTCTATCCACAGACTGATGGACAATCGGAGAGGACAATTCGGACATTGGAGGCAATGTTGAGGGCTTGTGTTATGGATTTTAAAGGCTCATGGGATGATCATTTGCCTTTAATCGAATTTGCTTACAACAATTCCTATCACTCGAGAATTCAAATGACATCTTATGAAGCTTTGTATAGTAGGAGGTGCAAAACTCCTATCTGTTGGGATGAGGAAGGTGAAAGGAGGCTTTTAGGGCCTGAGTTAGTGTAAGTCAATATTGACAAGATTAAATTAGTGAAACAAAGACTTAAAGCAGCTCAAGATAGGATGAAGAGCTACATGAATGCGCATAGAAAAGAGATGAAACTTGAAGTTGGAGATAAAGTGTTTCTTAGAGCTTCTCCACAGAAAGGGGTTTTGAGATTTGGTAAGAAGAACAAGCTTAGTCCGTGGTATATAGGCCCTTATGAGATCATTGAGAAGATTGGGCCTTTAGCCTATAAGTTAGCTTTGCCACCGGAATTATCTAAGATTCACAATGTTTTCCACATCTAAATGTTAAGGAAGTATCGATCAGATCCTTCACACATAGTTCAACCTTCAGAGGTCCAATTAAGGGAAGATTTGACATATGAGGAGCAACCAATGGAGATTTTAGATTCGAAGGAAAAGGTCTTGAGAAACAAGGTTCTAAAGCTGGTTAAAGTCTTATGGAGGAACCATTCGACAGAGGAGGCAATATGGGAGCCTTTGGAAGTAATGAAAGAGAAGTATCCACACCTTTTCAATGACTTAGGTGAGAATTTCGAGGATGAAATTGTTTTAGGGGAGGAGAGTTACTGGATCTCGATTTTCTAAATTTCTTATTAATTTTTATGATTTATTCATACTTGTTTGTTTGTTTAATTATTATTTTTAGAATTGGGTTATTAATTTAGTAGGTATGAATAAAGATTGGAAATTAGTTGGAGAGATTGGGACTTAGATAGAATTAATGTGGTGTTAAGTGGATTAAAGGGTTAGAGACATAAAAGACAAAAGAAGGGCAAAATTGGGAGAACAAGACTAAGGAGGGGCATAATTAGAAGAAAGAAGCAAAGTGGTCTCTTAAAATTAGAAGAAGAGAGGGAGGTTGTCGTGGAAGCCATAGAGAGAAGAGAGAAAACGTTAGAGAAGGAAAAGAAGAGAAGAAAAAAATCGAAAAAGCTAGAGAAAGAAAGGAAAAATTGTGGGAAGAAGAGGAAATCAAGCTTCTTAAGGTGAGTTTAACATCTTCTTCTTGTTTTAGTAAAGAAATGGGTTATTGTGTTGAGAATGAAGTTTTAGAGAGACAAAGGGGTTTTGTAGGAAGAAGATGATTGAGAAACCCACTATATTTTTATGGGTTTCTAAGCTAGGTTTTGAGTTTTCTAACCTAGATAGACTATGCGTAGGTTAATGGGAAACCCAATTTAGCAATTATTTCATTTGTTGTGAGTTTGAAGTTTTGGGGGATTTCCAATTGAATTGAAATTAAACAAGAATTTTGATTGTGTTAGGAAATCAAGAACAACCTATTCAAGAGCAAGAGGAAGGGCACAATTGAGTTTGGATTCTAAAAAGTAATAAGGTAGGTAAAATATTTATGGTTATTGTGTAAATGGGCAATGTGCATATATGTGTATATATATGCTTGAATTGATAAATTGTGAATTGCTATGATGCATTTTATGTTATGTTATGCATTGAAAGATGTATGATCATGTTATGCCATTGAATTGTTTCATGACATTTTGATTTGAATGGAAAGAAGAGAAAGCATGAGAATATGAAATTGTGAATTATTGAATTGAGCATGAGCTTTGATTGTGTTTGAGCGAGAGAGGAACCGTTTCGTAGTCACGTGCACGTCGATATAAAGCCTTCTCCTGGCTGCTCGTTTATGGCCTACGAGATCCGAAAAGTGGACTTGTTTCGTTCACGGAGTAAACTTCGATTTCTCTATTTTGTTCCACGAAACCCTCGAGCCAATTGTTTGTGCATTTGCATTTTGATGTGTTAAGTTATGAGGTGATTTGAGTGTTATGCTTTGATGTTAAATTTCATCCGATATGTTCTATGTGATATTGAATGATGAAATATGAATTGGAATTGTAAATGCGGAACTTTCATTGCTAGATTAAGATAAGAAGTGTATGCCTATATGAATATTTATATATATGTTTGACTGTGTGGCTCGTTGTCAATGGCTATAAATATCTTAGCCATTGAGTTGTATAGCTCAAACCATCATTTTTCCCTCCTCAGGTGCAGAACGGGAAGATTAGAGATCCTTGCAAGGCATTTAGAAACTCCAAGATAGCTAGGAGTCTTTTGTACTAAGTTAGTGACTAATTAGGATAGGTTTATAGGCATATCAAACATAAGCATCCTTTTATATTTTATATTAAGTTTGATGGGTATATTGGTCTGTAAGTAAAGCTTGTCAAATGTTTATTTTGTTTAGAAATGAGAATGAGAACTTGTAAAGTTCCTTTTGCATATGATTATATTATTTTAAAGTTTAAATATGATGGATATGCATTTTTTGTTGTTGAGATTGTCAATTGTTGCTAGTGTTAGAATAGTATGTTGGAGTTGGAAAGATTGTATGTGATGAATCTTTTGGAGTTGAGATTCAAGTATTAATGAGATTTATGTAGTAGTGAAATAGATATGAAGTGGTTTTACACTAGAAGGGTTAGATTAGGGGAGATTATGAGTGATTATGGTGTTAGAAAGGATGTTGGAAGCATTGGAGAGGCATTGGAGGAGTTTAGGAAACCCCAATGTCAGTTTAACGAACATTTTTTAACAGACCTTCTTAGGTGAAAAAGGATCCCCTGCCTCGCCAATGTCCATTTAACGGACATTAGGTCCATTAAACGGACCTTCTCGGGTGAAAAATGGCTCCCAAGCCAGTCTATGTCCGTTAAACAGACATGGATGTCCGTTAAACGGACATTCACGAGACAGCTACAGTAAATCACGAATTTGGTTATTTTAAAGGCAGAATCTTGTTTCAAGGTCTGCATAAAAGTTGTAGATATCGAAGTTCTCTTTCAAACCGTACAAAAACGACATCAATCCGACATCTGTAGCAAAAATTATGCCAAATGCGCCAAGACAGGTACAAAATGATTAAGGACATAAACATGTTGGATTCTTTTGGCCATAACTTCGTCATCTGACTTCCAAATGAGGTGATTCTTAAAGCGATAGATTCCTAACATATTATTATACCTTTCCACAAAAATTGATAACCTTTGGTATTGAATCCAAAAAGAGTGATGAAAAGGAAGTGAGGGTTCATTGAAATAACCCTATGGGGTATTACACTCACGCTTATGACTTTCAGATCGATAGTTGAGCTCCGGAGGTGGGGTCCAACATGTTTAATTTGATTTGCTTTCATTAGTTTAATTTTACTTTATTTTCTTATTTGCATTCAACCAAACCCCCTTTATTTGCTAAACCATTCTGTTCATTTCAAAAGCTACATATACATTCGTTGTGCATACGATCCTTACTCACTACTACTATAAATTTAGTTATGCAAAGTTAGATTTCATTTTATAGTGCATTCAACATGCTTCATCTAGCCTCTACTACCTTCTTAGATCATATTTGCTCATAGCAGTGGTGTTCTTCTAACTCTCTTATATAGCAGTTGCCATGAAGGTCTCTGCAGTGATTTAAATGGTCCTCAAGTTCTCATTATAGCATGACGTATAAAGAAAAACATAAGTAGGATCTTGAGAAATAATAATTAATATCACATAAATGTATAAGTATATAGTATAGTAAAATATAAAACAAAAAAATAATCACTAAATAGAATATCAACGACCTTTAATACTCTTATGTTCATATCTTTTTTATTCATATATACTATAGCCATCACCTATATCCTATAAAGTTAAAATATTAATTCACATACATTTTAGTCTATTCTAGAGTTTAAGCTAACCAATCTTGAAAATTTGAAGTACTAAAGCAACTAATATTAGACATACTAAGAATCTCCAGTGATATAAAACATCTATAAGGCCCAATTCAACTAAGTCACTTTAGCACCTTAAAAATAATGCATAGTGGACATTTAATCATCAAATAAGCATAAAACATAATTTATAACATTAAATAATGCAAGATGCATCAATATAACGAACATAGGAGTGTTATAAAAAAAATATGGATGAAGCTTAAATTTTGGTGAAGGAATATATGGATGAAGCTTAAGAAGGAAAATTAAAAAGTGTATTAGGTTGATCTACATACGATTAGGAAGAGCTAGTGGTGATTTATCTCTATAAGAAATAAGACAGAAACTAAAATTTTAGAAAATTAGAGGAAACATAGTTAACAATGAGAAAACATGGAGTTTGTACACTATTTATAGCTCCATTTCTTGCTTTTTTTTGCCTCTCTGGCTTGACTAGTTTACTTGCTTAACGCAAGTTTTCTTTCACCTTCATGGAATATTTGACTACCCTGAAAATGTAGGCACAAAAGCAAGAATCAAGGGCTACTATCTTTCCCGAGGCAGTCTATCTAATTGATGGAATCAACTAAGATTAGATCCAGTATAGTTTCTGACTTCGCAGGTCCTTAATGAGCCTATTTCTTTATAACTCTTGCTAACTGATTTTGATTTCCTATTTTTCCTCCTATACCACTTGGTAAACCAAAAAAGGATTGGACCTTGGCATGCAGACTAATTGAAGCATCTCAGATGCTTATTCAAAGACTAAATATTAGTTCCTTAAGCGGATGGCGGATGAACTTGGAGTTTGCACATTATTTATAGCGCGATACACAACCCTACATAAGGCCATATAGGTGTTGTCTACTAGAGAAGCACAGGTACTTGTAATTGAACATATGACTACGTCATTTGAGTTAAATTTTCAAAATAGAAGAGGCAAGTGAAGGAACATGAGGCTTATATAGGGTCGTGTAGGATTTATGTTAAAAGAGAGCACTCTCTATTTCTTTTGGAATCTTATGTATTAGTTGTAAATACAAGAGTGTGTAACATAGTCTTAATATGAGAATGAACACCATATTGTGTACTTGTATGTGTTTAAAAGTGACACATTTTATAACTTTGTAGAAAATTTCAATAAAAATCCTACAAAATAAGACTAAAATGTGATATGGACACCAAGAAAATAAACAACTAATAGTCCATTCAAATGAAATATAAATGTCAAAGGTAAAAAGGGGTTAGGTTGCCTTCTAACAAGCACTTGTTGTAGGTTATAAGCTCAACCCTTTCCATTGTTCTTAACCTTGAGGACCCCTTACTTATGGGGTACAAACTACTTTAAGTTTAACCTTTAGCTCTACTCTTCTTCATTTTTTTTAAACAATATAGTTAGATTTTGATAGTTCATACACTATTATGATAGGTTTGCCCATTCCATTTATCTCCTTCAACTTTAAACATTTCACCTTTATATCCATTACTTTCATCTCTTGCATAACACAAGATGTATCCTCATCAATTACCTTAAAATAGAGGCATATATTACATTTACCATCAATAGGATGCTTAGGTTTAAACTTTTTGAATTCCAATTTCTCATCCTCGACCCTTTAAGTTTAGTTCCCTTCATAAATATCAATTAGGTCCTTGGAAGTGGCCAAGAAAGGTCGACCTAATATCAAAGACACACTCTTATTCTTAGCCATATTTATGACCAAAAATCCACAAGACAAGAATAAGAAACTTACCTATTTTGATGGGCATATCTTTACCAATTATAGAGAATAGTAAATAGATATAAGATTACCTACCTAAAGTTTCTTATAAATAAATAAAGGAAAAAGGTTGACACTTATCCCTGGACCATATAAAACGTGACCAGATCTTATGCAATTAATCATGCAAGGGATAAAGAATCCTATAGCGTCCTTAAGTTTTAGGGACAGTCTATCTTAAATTACTTCTTTACTCTCTTTAGTCAAGGTTGTAGGTTCATGCTCCTTGAATATTCTCTTATTGGATAAAATTTCCTTTAAAAACCTATCATAAGAAGGCATTTGTTTTAAGGAATCAATAAAAATAATATTAATATGAATTATAGAAGAATCTCTAAAAAATTCCCAGATTCCTTTTTTAACTTCAACTTAACCAGTCTTTAGAGGAATGGTATAAGTGGCTTATTAGGTGTAAGGAGAATGTATTTAGGCTCTTGTATTTCTTCTTTCTCTTCTCTAAACTCCCTCTCCTTCTAATAGTTGTCTTATTTCCACAGTTATAGTCATTATCACTCTCTATCTTCTCTAACCTAAGGCTTTTAATTAGATCACCATCTCTCAACATTAAAACAATATAATACTCCCTAATATTCTCAGGTTTGTCAAGAAATTAACTAGTTGGCCTACCAGCAACATTGACATATTAAGCAATTTGAGCATTACGACCAAATCCACTTTAGAGTTGAGCTTCATAATCTCCTATTTGAATTCTTCCTTGTATTTATCCTAGGTGATAAGAAAGTTCTATATTAGGAATTCTAAGTTTGATTTATATGGGAGGGGATTAAATGACCTATATTAAAAACCTGGTGGTTACCTATTTTCAAGTGCAGGATTAAACTTGTTTTCGAAGAAGAAAGCTAAATAGTTAATCTAACTAAAGTTATAGGTGTTTAAGAATGAGTAGTTCATCTTATTAGTATTGATAAAGTTGAATTGTTCCATATAAACGTTATGTCAAAACTAGTTCCACAATTATCAATCTATAGCTAAGTGTCTTAGGGGTCTATAAATATAACAAACCATGTTAGTAGCATCGATAAGATTAACATTCATATAATCATTTTTTAGACAAAGTGTCTACCTTAGTAGCCAAAAGATTTAAGGCAACTAAATCATGCTTACTTAGAATCTTTTTAGTAGTAGCTCTCTCAATTGACTACTGATATTGGCTTTGAGCCATGTCCTTTACCAAGGAGTACGCTTCATTTACCTTCTTATTCATTAGGGCCCTACAAATAGTAGCATCAATAGAGATCTTAGTGTTATAGATCATTCCATTGTATAATGTTTAAACTATCAACCACTTCACTAATCCATGATGTGGATAGGACTTCATTAGCTCCTTTTACCTCTCTCAAGCCTTATATAAGGACTCATCTATCCTTTGGGAAAAGATAGTAATATAATTTCTTATTTGTGCAGTTTTACGTAAAGGAGCATACTTGGCAAAAAATACATGAGAGAGTTGATCCTATGTGATAATTAATCTTGCTAGTAGGGTCTACAACCAGGCCCTAGCTTTATCCCTCAAAAAGAAAGGGAATAGCCAAAACTTGATAGCATTAGAAGATAGGTCATTCAACTTCAACATGTCCAAATGCTCTACAAACATTAATAGGTGTAGTTGGGGTCTTCAGATGGTGAACCTTAAAACTAATTGTGATACACAATGGACAACAAGGAGGGCTTTAACTCAAAATTAACAGCTTCAATTTTGGGCATCACAATGTCTAAGTTGATGACTTAAGCATTCGTTACGGAAAGATCCTATAAAGACCTTAAGTTTTTTACAGTCATCTCCTTAATTTCTATTCTCCTCTGAAGTCTAATTCTTATTTGCATTTTTCTTTTAATTTATAATCTTGCTCAACTAGATCCTAGGATTATTAGAGTTGCATATGCCAGAAGTAATTTGGAAAAGAGAGAGAATAATGAAATATACGTACATAAATAATAGAACTTAAACAAAACAAAAAGTCTAATATAGTTAGTTTGTAAATCTAAAATATTAGTGCCTAATCTCTAAAAATCATGTTAAACACTTTGATTGTTCATTTTACCATATATGCATGGTGTAATTGTAGCTAGCACAAGTTAGTAAGGGTCGATCCATGAGGATTGTTAGTTAACTATCCACCATTCATAAATTTAATGCGGTAAATTATTGATTATACATGATTGAATCAAAAAATAAAGTAAATAATAAATCTAAACACAAAATAAAACAATGATCAAGAGTAAATTAATCAATGAATTATTTAGATTTAGGTGGAAAATCCCCTAGGACTTTGCTATAATTAATTTCATTTTATCTTAATAAATTACTTTAGTTTCTTAGACTAGTAAGATTTCTTAACTTGGATCATATTTGCCCTTGATATATACAAACCCTATTTATAGTTTAATCTCTTGAAATTCTTTTAAAATTTAGATAACCTAAAAATGCTTTAATTCGTTATATGAACTCTCTTGATAGGTTTTACCCTAATCTAGGAAGATGTTGTGGCTTTTTTGATAATAGCTCACATTTAACCTTTTTTATTTATGTTGTAACCTAATCATACATCTCATCTCTCAATCTTGATGCATGAATCGAATATCAAATCTTTCATTTTTCACTCATTTAATTTAATTAACATAAAAATATGGATAAATCACAAAAAACTAAAAATTTATTAAACTAGAAATCAATCGATGTATATTACATTTTAGGTTCATCCTATCTAAATCCATATCTCTATTAGTTCATAATCACACAAAGAATATCAAAATAAAAGCAATAAAGAAAATTAGACAAAACAGTCAGTATTTTTGAAATCTTCTATCTTCAAAGAATTGTTATTGGAACCTTCATATATCTTCAAAAGTTGACGCAGTCTTGATCAAAATCAACGCTAAATAGATTCAAAATGACTCTTTAATGTTTCTTGTCTAAAGAACTCTGCCTCCTCTTTTCTTTAAGATATGAAACCCTAACTTTTAATGAGTTAAAGTACCTTAAATATAGGTCTATGTAGTTGGTTATGTTCTTTGGAAAATTATTCGAAAATAACAATGCCAATATAGGCACGTATATAAGACTATGTTCATCATCTAGGGGCTAACACAAGGGTGTGTAGAGTGTGTTAAAGAAGCAAAAGTGACCACCTTTGAACACAACCATCAGCATAGTTGCATGTAGGGTGCCTTGTTCTATGGTCCTTATCCATTTCTTCTAAAACTGTTTCAAATCGTTTTATTATTTCTCTAACTTCAGGTATTTTATATGTTTAGGCATAAATAAGACCAAAAATGACAATACTTCTTAACTTAATTATCAATTCCTTTACAATCATCCAAAATTTAAATAATTTACTACAAAAATAGTGCTAAAATAATATATATATCTGGTATACATCAATCTACAAGTTTTATTGGTTATATATATGTCTAGTATACATCATTCTACAAGTTTTATTGATTATATATTTATAGTTTAATAGAAGTAAATCTTATTTAATTATTGAACATACCAAAAAAAGTGTTGACATAACTAATACACTAAAATCATTACAATTATCATTGGTAATTTACTATGCTTTTTGTAACTTTTGGTGAAAGTTTTTGTTCTTTAATATATGTTGGAGTGCTTTATTAATTAAGGTGTCTCATATTTATCTTTAGTGTAAAGTTTGGCACAGACTAGTTGGAGTATATATTATTAAATATTATCGCAACTTTGGTAATCACTATTAAGCTATAGTTAATTATCATTAATTATTATTTTAAAATGGTCATTCTGAGCTTACAATATTGAATTTTTTAACTTAATTATATTATCTATTACTTAACATTTAGAGGGAGAATCTTAGTGTTGGTAAGTTTATAGGCATACTATTACATTGTAATTCCCTAGTTTTGATTTTGCATATGATATGCTAGTAGATTTATTCTTCTCTTTAAGTTCTTGCTCTAATTTTCAATAAGGTGTTGATAAGTTTCACAGTCTGTCAACTGAATTTACACTTTCTTCAATCAAGCAATTATTGTTGCTTTAGACGGATTAATGGCAAGGGAGACTTTGAAGGGTAGGCGAAATAATCTATATCTTATATTAACATAAGTGGAGCTTTCATCATCAAAATTGAGATACATAATTCTTACCTTGGTCATATAGCATGACTTCTGCAAAAATATTCATTTCATAAGTATGTAAATAATTGGTAATTTGTTATTGTGATTACGCTAATGCTTTATTAGATTTGGAGCTAAACAATTTTTGCTCTTTTGTTTTTCTTTTGTCATACTATATAGTAATGTCTTCAAACAATTCTACTACAACAACAACAATAATCTGATAAAAGTCACATTGATACGTGTGGTCTAGGGAGGTTCAATAGTACACGACCTTATTCCTAATTAGTAGAAAGACTGTTTTCAATATATCCGCCTTAAAAAATATACATATTAAAATAATAAAATAATATAAATAAAAATAGACATAAAAGACAATAATAGTAATGAAATAAAAAATAAAAATGAATAAATAAAATATAAAAAAGTAATACAGTAAAACAAGGTGAAAATAAAAATAAGTAAATAAATATACAAACAAAAAAAGAAGACAAGTAAATAAATTAATCAAACAAGTCATTACAAGAAAATATTTAGGATAAATAACTAAGAGAGAAGTATTACATATTCAATATTTAGGCTAAATATAAGACTTAAAATTCGAAAGAAAATGTTTAAAAGATCTATAAGAAAGAGAATGACTTCTCTATATAAGATCCTTTATCTGTTGTTAGTACATCAAAGGTTTTTGCTGAGGGTCACCTCCTTGGTAAGTTCCAAAAAAATCATATTATTCTTCATCACCTTCTTCTGGTTTTTTTTAAGCCTTCCTTTTTTCCTCTTATAATCTCTAAGTATAATCTTCTTGCATCTTCTCACCAAAACATCAGGGTGACTCCTCTTAACATTCTCAAGCCACTTAAGCCTTGTCTCTATTACTTTTTCATTAACATTAGTGACCTTCAATTTATCTCTTACTATTACGTTTCTTATCTTTTTTCTTCTAGTAAAGTTGTACATCTAATGAAACATCCATATCTTTGCCACCATTAGCTTATAACTATGCATGTATTTGATGGGCTAACACTCCAACACATAAAGTAAGGTCAGCCTAATCGTTAAATGATAGAATTTACCTTTAAGCTTAAATGGTATCTGCTTACCACATAAAACGTCCAATACATTTCTCTATTTAAACTACCCTGATCTGATACAGTAAACTATATGTTCATCAATATCTCTATTCTTTGGATGATAGATCTTAAATTCTTAAAATACTATTTTTTTATGACTTCTGAACCAATTTTTACCACTATATCAGAAGCAACACTATGACCCGAAAAGTTACATTCTAAATACTCAATCTTAGTTCTGCTTAATTTAAAGCCCTTCAACTTTGACGTATCCCTCCAAGGTTCTAGTATGACATTGACATCCTCTTTTGTTCCATCTATTAAAACAATATCATTAGTAAACAACATACACCAAGGTACATCCCCTTGGATATTCTTAGAGAACTCATCTATCACTACTACAAATAAACAGGAACTCAATAAAGAGCCTCAGTGTAGCACAATATCAAAATAATTATGTTAGCACAATTTTGAAATGCATGTTAAAAGGTGTTGCTAACTTTGTAATTAGGCATGTTAGAAGGAATAAGTTGAGAAACTTACGACAACATATTTGGAGGAGGTGAACTGTATCTTCCAAATACAGAGGTGAACTGTCTATTCCAAATATACATCATCATCTATGCCTTTTTTTTCATTCCTTCCTAAAATTTATTATTTTTGAACAGTAGTTGTTGTCTTATTATTCGTTATATGTGAGATGAACATTTGATATTGTATTTGACGTAAAAGGATAAAAAAATAGAACTAGCCTATGTCGAAGATTGTCATTGCAATTTCCATGAACTAGTAGAACCGTCCATTAGGGATGCAGACTTGATAAATAAAATTGGTAATGACTCAATGAGAACTTTTGAACTTTCTAGCTTAGGGGCTGTTTGTTTCTGTTTTTTTCTTTGTTTTTTTTTGTCGTTTTTGTAAAAAGAAAAACAGGTAAGTAAAACGTGTTTGGCTTACTCTGTTGCGATTTTTTGTTTCTGAAA
>JANIJH010000007.1:35567337-35587429 GCA_024520975.1 Erythroxylum areolatum | reverse complement strand
TATCAATTCATAAAGAACATCAAATTAATGAAATATGCCTTTCTTTATTTATTTATAAAGTCTGTACATGACTATGACCAAAATGCGCTAAAGGGAATTGCCTTTAGGGCACTACTCTAACATGTTGTAGAATAGATGGTGTAGAAGTTGGGGTTGAAGCCTAGCAAGACCCCTATAAAGATGAAAACTCCCACTGCAAAAGCACAAGTATGGAAAGTTGGTGTGAGAAGTTTAATATGATGGTGATACCCTTGAAGATTTTGACTTGAGCTTGGGCATTGACATTCTCAAAGTGGAAAGGCAGTGTTATATCCATAATTTGGAGGTATTATGTTTATGAATAATGATCAAAATTCATGTTACATAAATTATTGTAGGTCTAGCAAAGGAACAATGGACGAGATAACAATTGTAGCTCATGTTTCTGCCATAAGTATTGAAAAAGGCCTTAAGAAAGGCATGGAGACTTACCTTGCAGCCATGTGGGAAATTACAAAAGACCATATGATAGAAGTCCTAGATGTAGTTGAAAAAGTGTTAAGGGAATTTAAGGATATGATGCTTAAAAAGTTATCAAAAATTTTCCCTCCTAATCGCAAAGTTGAACATAAGATTGAGTTAGTGTCAGGTGAAATACCTCCCACCCGTGCCCGTTATTGAATGTCACCATTAGAGTTGGTGGAACTAAGGAAGCAGCTTGGTGACTTGTTAGAAGCAGAATAAATCCCAACCCTATGGAATTCCAATTTTCTTCCAAACGAAGCAAGATAGAGCCTTGCGTATGATTATTGAGGGCTGTGATTTTTACGAAGGTAACTATCAAAACCAAATATCTTGTTCCTTTAGTTTAAGACTTGACAAACATATTATTGAGGGCGGCGATTTTTACAAAGCTAGACTTGCATAGTGGGTATTAGTAAGTGTAGATTGTCAATAGTGACAAGTAAAAGACGACACATGTAACTTGATATAACTCGTTTGAATTTTTGGTCATGCTATTTGGTTTGAATAATGCCTTTGTTACTTTTTACAATTTGATGAATGACATGTTGTATGAATTTTTGGACAATTATGTGGTGGTCTATTTAGACAATACTGTGATCTACAACATTAACATGGAAGAGCATATACAACGCTTAAGGAAGGTGTTTGAATGATTGCGGCAACATAAACTTTTCATAAGGATGGAGAAGTGTGAATTTGCACAATCAAAAATAAAGTTTTTAGGACATTTGGTGAGCAAAGGCCAAATGCAAATGGATCTAAAAAAAGGTATAAGCAATTGTTGATTAGCAGGTTCCTAAAAAATGAAAGAACTTAAGAGCTTTCCTGTCTTAGCGAACAACTATTGCCGATTTATTGTGGGATATTTGAAGAAAGCAACACCTTTGATGGACTTATTAACGAAGAAACAAGAGTGGTGCTAGTTAGAAACATGCGAAGAAACCTTTGAAAAGTTGAAAGCTACCATTTCAACAGAACGTGTGTTGAAGTTACCTAAATTTGATCTCCCTTTTAAGGGGCACACAGATGCTTCGAACAAAGTTATTAGCGAAGTCTTGGTACAAGGACATCCAGTTGCATTTGAAAGTCGTAAGCTTAATGGTGTCGAGCAATGATACTCGACGCATGACAAGGCAATGTTGGCAATAGTACATTGCCTTAAAGCTTGGTGGATTTATTTATTTGGTACTAGGTTTGTTGTTCATACAGATAATGTAGCTAACACCTTTTTTAGGACCCAAAAGAAATTATCTGCAAGACAAGCCTTGTGGCAAGAATTTTTTTTACCAAATAGGACTTTATATAGGAGCATAAACTGAGGAGATCCAATGATGTGACAGATGCATTAGTCAAAAAGAAGTCTTTGCAGCCATGTATGCTATCACTATAGTTGAATTGGATTTATTGGAGCAAATTAAACTAACAACTCCACTTGACAACACATACAGCTAAATTGTGAAGAAAGTAAAGGATAGTGTTATGTGAAGATTTTGGGTTGATGAAGAAGGGTTGCTAATGGGACAGAACAAATATTTGTATATGCCAAGTTTTGGTGCCTTACAGAAACAGTTAATGAAGGAGATGTATGATTCACAGTGGGTTGGTCACCCAGAATTCAACAGATGTTCGTACACCTTTCCCGAGCTTGCTATTAGCCAAATATGGAGAATGACATTTAGGTATATGTCAAAACTTGCCTTGTTTGTTAATGGGATAAACCTAAAAGAAAAAAAGAGGCAATTTTGTTGCAACCCTTGCCTATTTCAAAAAACCATAAATGTCAATTGTGATGGACTTTATTGGTAGGTTCCTAAAGGTGGACGAGATGGCTTCAATCATAGTAGTGGTTGATATGTTCTTCAAATATGTGGTGTTTGTGTCATTTCCAACTATATGTCCCTCAGATGTTGCTATGGAGCTTTTCTACAAAAATGTGGTCACACTTTAGGGTTCTAACAAACATTGTAAGTGTTTGAGACTCCGAATTTAATATATTTTGGATGTCTCTTTTCAAAATGATGGGGTGTGAATTGAAATTATCAACAGCAAATTACCCACAAACAGATATTCAAATAAAAAGGGTCAATGAATTATTGGAGGAATACTTAAGGCATTATGTAAATGCAAGCTAATGAAATTGGCAAAGTTTACTTGATACTGCATAGTTTTGTTATAACTTGCACAGATCCTCAGAGATAGAGAAAAGTCCTTTTGAAATCATTCTTAGACAACAACCACTTACCTCTCTAGAGATAGCCTAACAAATTTCGGGAGGAAAGTGTCTAGATGCTTACCGATTTGTGAAGGAAAAATAAGAATTGTTGGATGAAGCAAGGGATAGTCTTCGTAAAGTTTCTAAACGGATGAAGAAATATGCGGATAAAAATAGATGACCACTTGACTTTGACATTGGGGATAAGATACTTCTCAAACTAACTTCAAAATTTGGAAAAAGATTAGTAGTAAGCAGGTGAATCGAATGTTGGTGTCAAACTATAATGGGTCATTCAAGATTCTTGGAAAAGTGGGAAATGTAACGTATCGACTTAAGTTACCCAGGTATTTAAAGGTACATCTTATTTTTCATGTAAGTTTTCTTAAACCATATTATGAGGATTCAACAAATGTTAAAAGAAGTCAAGTAAAGAAAGCTTTACTGGTTGTAAGGAAACAATTCGTTGATCAATTTGAGAAGGTTTTGCATCATTGAAAATTGGGGCGACACAAGAAGAATAGAAAGATGGAGTTCCTGATTCAGTAGAAAAATAAACCAATCTCGAAGGCTACTTGGAAGAAAGACACTATCTTATGACAATTAAAATGCCAGGTAAATGAATACCTTCAATTTATTCTGACGAGGGCATTGGGTTCGTTTAGTGGGGTAGTTTGTTAGCCTCTTAACATTGTAGGATCCTTTTTGCTCGCCATTGGTGAGCCTTGGCCAACATCTAACATGGTTTGATCTACGATTAGCTTTGTTGGGCTTGGCTACTTTCGTAAGATGTCTTTGGTGGACTAAGGACGAAATTATGCTCAAATGATGGACCATGGTCGAATAGATTAGACCATGGGTGCGCATTGGTTGGATCATGTGCGATTGGCTCAAAACTTGACTAATTTTCACCTTTGGATGAAGATCATGAGTGATGTGACAAAGTTAGTAAGATTAATCATCAAAAAGGTGGGAGGACATGACAAAAAATGTGGATGAAGTGTCTTGTAAGCATTTTGCACATATTCCTTTAACTTAAAAGCGGGATAGTAGTAAGTTATGTAAACCACCCACTAAAGTAGTGCTTAAAGTGATTGAAGATATCATCTACCAACTAAGTTAGTGATTTAGAGGCCTTGAGACCACTTTCTTAGATTATTGCCCAACAAGTCTCTAAAAGCCTATAAATAGCTCATTTGAGCAAAGTCTTTATTCAATTAGAGAGAGTTGGAGCTTTGTTTCCTTTGTACCAATTGTGAGTAATATAAAGGTTTGATAATTTTAATTAAAAGCTTTGTGAATCTTTCTCTTCTTAATACTGTCCATTATATTGTATTGGCTTGGTAAATTTTGTGGGTTTACTTATCTTTATGGTAAACACTTAAAACACGAGAGATTTGGTAAGATTGAGTTGAATTGTGCTAGTTCAACTACTATATTTAGACTTCGGCTCATTTTGTGTTCGATTTGGGGCTTTTTGCCAAGTCTTTGTAACAGTAAACATAGTTTGGGTGTAGAATATGGATTTGCGATGTGAGGAGCTAGCTAAAGTAGAGTGGGACGAGAGCTGTATTTCGACGTGGATGATGCATTGTGCAATTTAGAGAAGCCGGGAATTGTTTCTCGGTTGAGCATGTGTTGTGTCGACTGTTGGTAGTACTTTTAGACAATTTCATTGAACACATACAATACAGGATACCCTTGGAAGGCTCTACTCCGTTGGGCTAAAACGGGCTAATGAGATCATTTGCACCACAACTGAAGAGCTTATCCTAAAGGCAAAGCAAGGTGTTAGTACTTGATTTTACGGTTTAATCCCACAGTTCTTTGCAGTGCCTCCTCATCAATATGATAATACCCTTTTCTTCTCCCCAGCTAAAGGAGACAGATTCCCTTTTAAGATAAAAGAAATTCAGGCTTTTTCTCATCGATTAACTTGCTCTTTTCGGCGTATGGTAAAGCAGTCATGTTGAATAATTGCCATAAAATTTCCTGAAATGCCCATTTTTTTAGCATGCTTTAGTTTGTTTTCCAGATGCCACAAACAATGTCCACCAAGTCATGAAAATACAGAATATAGAATTGATTTTGAACCTATTTGGGTCAGAATACGTGCTGAATCCGAGGTACTGAGGACACATTCCACTACAATAAACAATCCTGTGATATTATTTGTCACATATGGTTCCTCCCATGTAATTCTGTACAAAACCAGTAAAAGATGAGTCAAATGTGTCCTAAGGAACTTTACAACCTCAAGAAAAGGATAGGTGTTAGTTTGACTTGCTTTGCCCAAGATCTTAGTATGTAGTAGAAGTCCAATAAGCCATCCGTTAGCATTCTACTTCTTATGCTTTAATACTCGTAAAGCCTGTGAATCAATTCTGCAAAGAGACGAAAAGGGGCTGAGAAGAAGAAAATGGAAATTTAAGAATACTGTGAGAAATGTAGCAGTAATGCCTCGAACACCAAAAAACGGAAATTTAAGAATATTGTGAGAAATGTAGCAGTAACGCCTCGAACACCCTATGCAGATGCGAATTGTGAGCTGGGGAAACAATCCAACCTGCTGTAAAAGTTGTACTAGTTTCAGCTCCATAATAATGTTTTGAAGGTGAGGCATTTTAAAAGACTTGGCAGCCGGCTAAATACAGAGCATGATTGGCAGGAAATGAAGAAGTTAATGCTCTAGCATGCAAAATGAGTTTGTATATAATACCTTAATCTAACACAATTCTAAAACGAATTTTCCCATTTAATTGATCTCACCTCAAGGTTTTGGAATATTTGTGGTGTAATTGATGTCACCTTCACACCAACACCCTATGTTAGAAGTATGCAAAACTGTCAAGTTTTCAATTGTTTCAATTTTTCCAGGACTTGCTTCATGGATGGGCGCACAGATAATGATTCTACCGTGCAGGTCGAAGCAAGCTTCAACAGCCCCAGCAATTTCTCTTTAGGACCTGGTTCCCATAATTCTGAAGAGAAAAGCTCACTAGAACGCCCCTCCTTGATCATCATCTTAGCCCAAGCAACGATATTGAAGCCATTCCCATACTCGGAAAATGATGGATCAAGGGACCTCTTGCCTGACAAGAGCTCTAACAGCACTATTCCAAAGCTATAAACATCTGATTTGTCAGACACCCTACAAGTGGTTGCATATTCAGGTGCAACATACCCAAATGTGCCTGCGACATCGGTTGTAAGATGGGTCTGAGAAACTGCTAAAAGTCTGGCCAAACCAAAGTCTGATAGGTAGGCATTGAGCTGTTGATCCAACAAGATGTTGCTGGGCTTGATATCTCGATGAAGTACACGGGGAACACATGAGTAATGGAGGTAAGCAAGCGCCTGTGCAATGTCAAGAGCTATCTTGTATATGACTGACCACTGTACATTTTTCCCCGAATTGTCATGAATGAAGGTTTCAAGGTTTCCACCAGAAAGATAATTGTATACTAGGAACATCTCGGCCTCTCCCACATAGTAACCAATCAGTGTAACGAGGTTCTTATGCCGAATTCTGCCTAATGTTCTAATCTCTGCATCAAACTGTTGAGTGCCTTGAATTCTGCCTATGGAGAGCCTCTTCACAGCTACAAGGTAACCTGGTGATAGTTCTGCTTTGTAAGTGGACCCAAAGCCACCAGTACCAATCAGGTACCGAACGCTGAAGTTCCCAGTTGCTCTTACAACATTGTCATAAGTAAGTTCAGCATGGGCATCTGCAAAAGTCACTACTATTTTCTCTTTCAAGTTTGAATCTTTACAGAATCTTCTCTTCCCACAGACCAAGATCAAAACTACCACCAGTAATAAGAAAACTAAGAGAGTGGCTGAAATAATTGCTGCAATAATATATATTTTCTTTTTCTTAGGATTCTGCAAATTTGCACCAGTACCCGACAGTGGAAGCTCAGAGGATGAAGCTTTTTCTGGGCACAAGTCCATATAAGTATTACCTTTGAGCCTATCACAATCTGCCAAACTTGGAACATGCGGTACAGGACCAGAGAGATTATTGAAAGAAACGTCCAGTAAAGTAAGGTTGGGAAGGTCTGAGAAATGCCAGGGAATCTCACCTGAAAGCTTATTGTTGTTGAGCAGCAGTATTTCAAGACTTTTAGCATTCACCAAACTTATAGGAATCTTTCCAGTTACATTGTTATGTGAAAGATCCAGAACCATGAGGGAAGCCAACTGACCAAATTGAGATGGTATTTCCCCCGTCAAGTTGTTGCCTCCAAGAAGAAATACTTGCAGAGACTGCAAACTTCCCAACTGACTGGGTAGATAACCAGAGAGTTTGTTCCCTCTCAGGTCAATGTATTCAAGCATCTTTAAGTTCCCAAGATCATGGGTTAGTGACCCACTAATCTGATTATACGCTGCTTCAAACTCTCTCATTTGCCGGCAACTGAAAAGCAACAGCTCCTTAAGCTCACCGGATAGATGGTTGGCGCTCACATTGACAGATATGCTAAGGAGATTATTACAACTAGTAACAAGTCCACCGGGGAGAGACCCATTGAACCCGTTACTGTTCAAATACAATTTGTATGAACTTTTAGTCTTGGTTTTCAATAATTCCTCTCCAAATGAAAACAATGGCAAATTACCATTGAACTGATTCCAACTAAAATCGTGAACAATAGGGAAACCTCCATCATTAATGGACCCCAAAAGATTCTCCATTTGGATACCCCAAACAGGAATGTTGGAGTATGCAGTCTGCATGTCCTCCAGATCTAGAAATTTGGGATCTCCACTACAGCTGACCAAGTTAACATCACAATTGCCGTTAGGAAAACTTGGAAGACTACCAGAGATACTGTTTTGACTAACATTAAAGTAGATCATACAAGGAACCTGCAGCCGCTCAGGAAGGTAGCCAACTAGACGGTTGTAACTCAAATCCAAGAAAGTAAGGTTCTTGCAAACTCCCAAACCGTCAGGCACAATACCTGTTAAAGAATTTTGTCCCAAGTGAAGAACTCTCAGTGAGCATGAATGACTCCAGTTGCGAGGCAACTCTCCATGAAGATTTGCTCTTGGTGCCCACAAAATCTGCAGACTTGGAAGTGTCAACAGCTCATAAGGAATGCTTTCATCAAAAGCATTGAACTCTATCACGGGTTTATCCCCAAAACCAACAAAGTTACTGAGATTAGTCAATATAGCAACAGCTAGTTTTCGACAATTGGCTAACTCTTTGGGGATCTTATCGTTTAGACTGTTTGTGGAAACATCTAAGACACGAAGCTCTGGAAGTTGACCAATCTCGACCGGTATCTGACCTCCTAGATTGTTTCCATCAAGCAGCAGAGTTCTCAAATTTTTACAATTGCCAATCTGCTTTGGAATGTTATTCTCCAGAAGGTTATTAGACAGTTTCAAGTGTTTCAATCCCAAGCATTCCCTTGAACCATTGATTCTGATATCTCCAATGAGCTTGTTATTTGACAAATCAATCACTCTCAGATTGCCAGAACCAATCAGGTCACCGGGAATTTCACCACTTAGCGAATTAAACGAAAAGTTGAGGACTTGAAGAGATTGAAGAGTGCTTAACCGAGCGGGAATAATCCCAGAGAAATTGTTTCCTTGAAACTCTAAAACCTCCAAGAACCGAAGATTCCCAATGCTTGCAGGGATCTCACCAGAGAGGGCGTTGTGAGAAAGTATCAAACTTCGAAGCTCTGTCAGGTTTCCAATAGAATCCGGTAGTGTTCCTGCGAGAAGTGAGGCGATGCTGCCAGTAATGTTCAAGGCAATGACTCTGCCGGAAAACTCATCGCAAGTGACGCCATACCAAGTGCAGCAATCGGAAGTAGAGCTCCAGGAAGAGAGCAAATTGAGAGGGTCGCTAAAAACAGAGCTTTTGAAACGGAGAAGAGCCGACGTGTCGGTGGTGGTAGTGAAGGGTTGTGAGAATATTGATGAAACCAAGGAAACAAAAAGAACCCAGAAAACAGCTGCCATATGTCTCGTAGCCCCAGTCTGCCGTTCGCCGGGGAAAAAAAAAAACTTGGCGGGGGGCCGATGAGGTAAGTTATGAGTTATAGAAACAAGAAAATGACGGCTTTAAAACCATGTAACAACCTTGTAACTGTAACTACCTTGGAAAAGCCCGAAATAGGAAAGCGTCTGGGGTTGCTCAGAAAGGCTTGAAGCCTCCAAATTTATGGTAAAAACCAAATACTTCAGGAAGAAGAAGAAGAAGAAGACAACAAGAGCACTAAGAAAGATGACATACTAGAAATTGTGGACAGATAAGAGTCGGAAAAAAGAAGAAAAATAAGAAAGAGACAGAGAGGGGAAGACATAGTAAAAAAGAAAAAAAGGGCAAATGATGAAAATGGTACTGAGCAGAAGAGGAGGAAGGAGTTGAGGGGTAGCAGACAAGAGAAGGCCGGCGATTGCCACGCTCTCTTTGTTTGTCCGTTTACATTTACAATTACAGTAACCGTTGTTGGTTTCACATGCATTTGCATTCCAAACGTTACATATTTTCTTCTTTATCACAAAAATACCCAAAAGAAAAGGAAAAGAGATTGAATATGAATTTTCTTTTCTACTTTTTGTCTCTTTGCCCAATGTTACGATTTACTTTGAATAATACGATGCTGCAAACTTGAAAAGTAAACGGTAACTTCATTCTTTATATAAATTTTTTACATTTTATTTCAAATATGACTAAATGGTTTTTTTTAAATTAAAAAAAAATCACTTTTAAATAATAGCTAAATTACTAGTCGGATCGGGCTAACTACTTTTGAGTCATACTCTAAATTGTAGTTTTTAAAGTAACAATCAGGATACGAGCCAGATCAGACCAACTATTTTTAACCTATAAATTGGTCAACTCAGGCAAAATTGAGTCGGATTGGGTCAAGATTAACATTCCTAAATATAGCCTGAAATAATCTTCTTTGCAAATTTATTCTTTTGATGTAAAATAAAAATAAGAATATTTAATATAGTTATGAAAACACAATTACATCAATGATCATTCTTACTGTAATAATAAAAAATTATTTTATTATTTATAATACAGATAGATATTACAAAAATATTTTGTATTTATATGCATTATGATTGAGTGGCCGGATATTATCGTGAATAAAATTGTAACTTGTATTCTTTAGTAGAAGACATAAATAATAGAGGAAGAGAATCTACCAAAATTGATTAATCAAATTTTGAAAATATTTTGAATAAGATAATGATAACAATTAATTATTGGAGGAGAAGACCCTTATCAGGATTCCCATTTATTAATGAATTAGGATTGATGAAATCAAATTACATTAATGCATAATTAGAGTGGGATAAAATGGGATAACATGTAGATTTAGCTTTTAGACCTAAACGATTCGGTTGATTCAATTATAAAAATTTTAAATAAGTCAACTTTTTAGTTTTATTTTAAATTCTTCAGTTTACTTTACTTAAATAATTTTTTTTCTTAAAAACCGACTAGTTTATGAATTAATGGATCGATTTTTCTAAATTAATTTCTTATAAATCCAAATTAATTAATTAATTATATTCAATATCTATTTTTAAATTAATCTTAAATTCTTTTATAAGTAAGTATAATTTCTTGTTATTATATTTTAAGTTCTTTAATTTTATCTAATCTTTAACCGAATTTATGACAATTTAATATCTGTTAAATTTTTTAGGAGTTAAAACTTAAACATCTCGTCTTCTTTATTTAACTTCTGATAAGATTTTTAAAATATTGGTAATGTTACTAAAGTGATCCCATAGAGCATAGATAGACCCAACTATTTTAATAATTGCATAAGACAAACAATTAGTTAGAAATTTGGGTTTTTGTAGATACCCAATGAGAAGTTTTGGGTTGAAGAACGATGAGCCTTTGTATCTAACCCCAAGAAAATTTGCCATAGGTCCTTTTCTTCAAAACATCTAAAGAATAATAATATCAAAGCTCTTCTTTACTGCCACTTTCCATCAAATCGGCCAAAATCTGCCACGCGTTAATTTATGACAGATCAGCACCGTCAATTGACAAAGTAGATTGATTGATTTGAATGCTTCATGTACTTGTTTTGCTTTACATGCAGAAAAACTGAAAAGTCGTAGATGAGTATCCAATGATTAGGCAGAAGATATGCAGTCGCGAGTGGTCTTTATTTAATTAGTTCCTTTTCAAAAAGAAAGTAGCAGTTTCATAGTCGTAATGGTTTAATTATTTGATATATCTTGTCTACATAGATAAAATAAATAATATGCATGGCAGTAGACAGAATCTAGGTATGACAACATAGAGCAACAAACCCAGCTGAATGTTGGTTTGGTGTTTTTGACCACCTCGGTTACATTATAGAATCATCATAAGCTTCATATTTCGAGCCACGACTACGAAAGTTGAATTGTAGACTTACTTGAAATCAATGTAATTATACTATTCTCCTTTTCTTTTTCGAATCACTATCTGCTGCAACATACAACAGTTCAATAACGGGCTCCAACGATAATGGCTGAGAATAATCATCGGTAAAGAGAAGCATGCATCAAAATCAAGCATAAAACAGGAAACTGATGGCATAAAAAGCAATTGAGCAAGTTGCAAACGACACCTATATTTGTAATTTCCACCTTTAAAAAAAAAACGTGTATAATTTGTAAGCATAATTTTGCATAGACATAATTGCAATAGGACTTCAAAATTCTATGTTTTACTTCAAAATATAAAATATAAAGTATGTACCTTGATCTATGATTTTTGTTTAATTGTAATGGAGAAAAACTCTTTTAAATGATTGAACGGAGAGAAGTTTGATTTCTCTTCTCTTTCCCTCAATAATCCTACTTTCTTATGATGAAAAATAACTAGAGGCGTGTAGGCGAGAGAGAGGACTAGTTATCCCCTTTTAAATCATTGAATATAGAGAAACTTGATTTTTCTTCTCTTTCCCTAAATAATCATATTTTCTAATGCTGAAACAAGACAGGTGTGTAAGCGAGAGACAGAACCAATTTCAAATAAAATATGGATATATGCACCGTTTCCATCAAACAGTAAATTTAAAACAAAACCTTATCTTACTTAATTAAATTGACCAATCAGAATTTAGCATTTAATATTATTAAAACCATAATTAGTTAATGAGCCAAATATTAAATATATAGGTTTTACATTCTCCCACTTGGCTGATTAATTGGAAAAGATTATATCATGGTTTTATAATAAATAAATATTCTGCACATAAATTTCGCTAAATTCTTTAATATTGATTATATCATAAATCATAATCAAACAAAGATACTAATAAGAGTTGTAGTGGTTTCATAACTTAACAAACGTTATAATTCCTTCAACGTACTACAATATTAGCGCCTTACTCAATATGATCCATAAATAAGAAACACAATAACGGTCCAATAATCATGTCTTATTCAACGACAAATCCTATTAACATAATTTATTCATAAATGTATAATATAAAATATGATTGACAGAAACATAAACATAAATGAGTTCACAGTATCAAAATACAAACATCATAAATCTCAATAATAGTATCTCATAATACCCATTCTTTTAACATGCTCTTTAAAGACTTTCGATGCCAATCCTTTCGTCAAAGGTTCTACAATCATATACTTAGTGCCAATAAGTTGAATTGACATTGTTTGTTTCTGAACTTCTTCTTTAACAAAAAAGTATTTTAGTTCCATATGTTTTCTTTGAAAAAAAACTGTTGCAAAATTATCACAATAAAATTTTAACAACCTAGCAATACTGTCAACAATTTCAAGTCTCGAAATAAAGTTCTACAAGCATAATCATTGAATTGTTTCTTCAAAGCATGCTATAAATTTAACTTCCATAATGGACGCAGCAATGATAGACTGCTTCACACTTTTCCAAAAAATAGCCCCTCTAGCTAATAAGAAAAGGTAGCCAAAAGTGGACTTTCTGATATCAATGCAACCGGCAAAATCTAAATCTGAATATCTAATCACTTCCAGATGGCCAAATCTCCTATAAGTGAGCATATGATCTTAAGTACCTTGTAGATATCTCAAAACTTTCTTTGCAACTTTCAAATGATCCAATCCAAGATTACTTTGATACCTACCTAGCATATTGACAACAAAGCTAATGTTTGGCCTGGTGCAAGTTTGAGCTTACATTAGACCTCCAATAATTGATGCATAAGGAATATTTGTCATTTGCTTATGTTCCAATTCATTCTTTGGACATTGACTAAAACAAAACTTGTCTCCCTTTTGAATTGGAACTACATTTGCATAAATTTTTCATGACAATCCATGACCTTATTAATATAAGCTTTCTGAGATAAGCCTAATAGCCCTTGTGACCTGTTATAGAATATTTCAATTCCTAGCACATAATCTCCAAATCTTTCATTTCAAAATTCTCAGAGAGAAATTTCTTGGTGTTGTGTATTAAACCAAGATCATTAGTAGCTAACAAGATATCATCAACATAAAGTACCAAAAACATGAACTTACTCCTGCTAATTTTTATATGTATACATCGATCAACAATGTTTTCGTTAAATCCAAAAATAGGTAATAATATCATTAAACTTAAGATATCATTGTCGAGAGGATTGCTTAAGTCCATATATTGATTTCTTAAGTTTGCACACCATGTCTTCCTTTCCTTCAATTGAAAAGCCTTTAGGTTGATCCATATACACGTATTCCTCTAAATTATCATTAAGAAAGGCTATTTTCACATCCATTTGATACAACTCTAAATCATAATCAGCCACCGGTTCCATAATAATTCTAAAGGAGTATTTCTTTGAAACAGGTGAAAACATCTCCTTATATTCAATGTCATCTTTCTGAGTATAACCTTTGGCAACAAGTCTAGCTTTATGTCTTTCAATATTGCCATAAGAGTCACGTTTGGTCTTTAAAATCCACTTACATCTAACTCTCTTACAACCTTAAGGCAATTTGACTAAATCCCAAACTTTATTATACTCCATAGAACTCAACTCTTCTTTCATAGCATCAATCCATTTAGTAGAGTTAACACTTTTGTTGAGCAAGTTTTACAATTTATAAAACCCTCAATAATCTGCAAATGCATGGGTCGTACTTTGTAGTATTGAATGGTCGATTCCACGAGGAGGGTACTAGCCTAATCCTAGGTCGTTTAAGGCTAAGAGAAAAGAATAAAAAGAAATAAAATATGCAAAAGTGAATAGGGAAAGTAAATACAAGAAATTGATTCAAGAATTGTAAAAAGAAAATTTCAATAAAACATAATTAAACTAAGCAGTCACACAGGTCACAATAGAAATCTATCAAGAGAGTTAATCAAGTTATGAGAGAGGAAATTTTACCTATCATTAGTGCTAATCTAGCCTTTTATGTTTTTTTAAGATGTCGGTTCTAGACGGTCATAGCGTTAATTGCTCTCTCTTAAGTTATAACCATTAATAGTAAATCCTAATCTAATTATAGAACTTACAACCTCTCAATTCACAAATTACCCACAATTCTAATTAGTTCTAAAGCTTTCTAATAAACAATCGAGTCTCACGTGAGATCTCTCTTCATGAAATTAATGACTAGAATGATTAAATGGTCAATTAAATCGCCTAACTCTCATTAATCTGATGTAAACATTTTTATCCGGCTCAACCTCTCGATTTGTTACCAAAACATGCAAATACATTAATTAATCACAATACCAAAACTAATAAACACAAAAATAACTAAATCAACATTAACTAAAAGTAAAATCCCAAAGGAGAGTTTAGAACATTATCAACAACTAACTCCATTTCCATACAATCCATCCCCACTTTATACATTGAAATGAAAAAGGAAATGAAGAGAAAATGGAACTTAGGTTGCACAAATAAGGAAGGAAGTGGTGTCGGGATATCACCTGATTTAGAGAGCAGTGGCGTTGGGATCCACTTCTTTTTCCTCCTTCTTCCTCCTCTTCTTCTCTCTCTCTCTCTTTTTTCTCTCTCTCTTTAGGGTTTCCAATAGTGGCTCAATGTAAAGCTCCCTTTTTTCTTCACTTGTTTTTCTTTAAACAGTTTTTTATATTTTGGGTAACGCTAGGATTTTTGTTGGGGTCCAAAATGTCTAAAAAGTTCCTCAAAAAATGAAGTTCATAGGCGTCTGTGGGTCTGCCTGATGCAGGCCACAACTGTGGCTTACATCTAAGCCTTCTATCATGATCGTGGCATGCAGGCCACGATTGTGGGTCATTTATTAAGCTTCTGTCATGATCATGACACCTATCTTATGGCCCAGGTTCCCTCCAAAACTCCTACGTTCTTCAATATTGGCCCTAAAACATTAGCAAACACATCAAGGTACCTTAGAAATATAATATTTAAGATCAAAAACTTGTTCTAACCCATAAAACACTTTAAACACAAATAATTAACAAATTAACACAATTCCAGCAATGATGTCAAAAACTTGTTGAGCAAGTTTTACAATTTATAAAACCCTTAATAATCTGCAAACTTATGGGGCATAATTTGTAATATAGAAGGGTCGATCCCACAAGGAGGGTACAAGCCTAATCTTAAGTGGTCTATGGCTCATAGAAAAGAATAAAAAGAAATAAAAACTACACAAGTGAACACAAAAAGTAAATACAAGAAACTGATTCAAGAATTGTAAAGTGGAAATTTCAACAAAATAGAACTAAACTGACCAATCACACAAGTCACAATGTAAATCCACCAAAAGAGTTAATCAATTTATGAGAAAGGAGATTTTGCCTATCATTAATGCTAGTCTAGCCATTTATATGTTTACAGGGTGTCGATTCTAGACGGTCGTAGGGTTGATTAATCTCTCTCGAGTTATAAACATTAAACCTAATCGAATTATGGAACTTGCAACCTCTCAATTCATAAATTACCCACAATTTTAGTTAGTTCTAAAGCTCTCTAATAAACAATTAGGTCTTGCACAGGATTTCTCTCTATGAAATTACCGACTAGATTGATTAAATGGTCAATTAGATCACCTAACCCTCATTAATTTGATCTAATCATTTTTATCTGGCTCACCCTCTCAATTTGTTACTAAAACATGCAACTACATTAATCAATCACAACACCTAAACCAATAAACACAAAATAACTAAACCAACATTAACTCAATGTAAAATCCTGAAGGAGAGTTTAGAACATTATCAACAATTTGAACTCCATTTCCATACAATCCATCCCAACTTTATACATTTAAATGAAAAAGGAAATGAAGAGAAAATGGAACTTAGGTTGGATAAATTGGGAAGGCAACTTCGTTGGGATATCCCTTGATTCGGGGAGCAAAAATGTTAGGATACACTTCTTTTTCCTCCTTCTTCCTTTTCTTCTTCTTTCTCTCTCTTCTTTTTCTCTCTCTTTAGGGTTTCTAAGAGTAGCTAAATGTAAAGCTCCCATTTTTCTTCACTTGTTGTTCTTTAAATAGTCTTTTATGTTTTGGGTAACCCTAGGATTTTTCTGAGGTCTGAAAGGTCAAAAACGTCCCTTGAAATATGAAATTCGTAAGCGTCTGTGAGTATGCCTGAAATAGGCCACAATCGTGACTCACATCTGAGCCTTCTGTCATGATCGTGGCATGTAGTCCATGATCGTGGGCCATTCCTGGAGGTTCTTTCACAAACGTGGAATGCCTGTCACGATCGTGGACCTATGTTATGGCTCGAGTTCCCTCTAAAAATCTTACGTTCTTTGATATTGACCCTGAAACATTAGCAAACACATCAAGGTATCTTAAAACATAATATTTAAGCTTAAAAATTTGTACTAACCCATAAAACAAAAATAATTAACAAATTAACACAATTATAACCTAAACATATATTAAATGATTGAACTAACGACTAAACACATATCAAACTATGCCCTAAAACACGATACAATTTACACTTATCAACTTTCAAAGGCTTGTGAAAATGAAATTGGATCATCTTTATTTTCTATGTCAAATTCTAACTTTTGTAGATATACCACATAATCATTAGAAATTAGTTTTCTAGGTCTTTGAGACCTTTTTAATGCTATTTATTGTGTTTTTTTTTTACAATTGGAACATTAATTCTAGGTTCAATAGGTTCATTAACTATAGGCTCTTTAGGAAGTGTTTGATCATTTATTTGTTGCTCTTGTAAATTGTCAAACCATTTTACACCTGTAGAAGTAACATTTATTGAAGAAGTCAATGGGCGAACTTGAACTTTTATTTCTTCAATAACTACTTTACGTAGGCTCCATTAGTTTCACCATTCTCAATGAACCTAGCATTTCTTCTTTCAATAATTCTTGTTCTATGATTAGGACAATAAAATCTATACCCTTTATACTTTTCTTGATAACCAATAAAAAATCTACTAATTATTCTTGCATCTAATTTCTTTTCATATGGATTATAAATTTTTACTTCCGCTGGGCAACCTTAAATATGTAGGTGCCTTAAACTAGGGTTCTTTTAAGTCCACAATTCAAAAGGAGTCTCTGGAACTACTTTATTAGGAACCCTATTTAACAAGTAAACAACGGACCTCAATTTATGCATCCATAATGATAAGGAAAAAGATGAATTATGGTAAAGACGAAATACTTAGCATATTCCTAATTATATCTATTAATGTACGATTATGCCTTTCTGCCATAGCATTTTGTTGTGATGTACCTGACATTGTGTATTGAGCACATATACTATGCTTGTCAAGAAGTTTGGCAAAAGGACCCGGGCATTGTCCTGACTCATTATATTTACTATAAAATTCACTACCTCGATCAGATCTGACAAATTTTATCTTTCTACCTAATTGCCTTTCTACCTCATGAACAAACACCTCTAATGCATTTGTTGCTTGAGTATTCTCATGCAATAAATAGACATATCCATAACGTTAAAAGTCATCAATAAATGTGATGAAATACTTTTTTTTACTAAAAGATGGAACATTAAAAGGCCTACATATGTTAGTGTGTGTAATTTCAAGAAGCTATGTGCTTCTTGTGGCTCTGTTCTTTGTGTGTTTGGTTTGCTTTCCTTTAATGCAATACATACACACACCAAAATTAGTAAAGTTTAAATATAGTAAATTTTCATTCTTTACTAGTCTTTGTAGTCTTTCTTTGGAAATATGACCTAAGCGTTTATGCCATAGGAAAACTGAACTTTTATTAATTAAACCACATTTAGTACCAACATTATGATGCAGGGTTAGTAGGATTTCAATAAAAAGGTTATCAAGATTTAACTTGTATAGGCCATCATAAAGAATACCATAACCAATAAGGCAACTGTTTTTAAATAAACCGAAACATCCATTCCCAATTTTGAAAGTATAACTAACATAATCAAGTTTCGATAAGGAAACTAAATTATGGGATACATAAGGTACATAAAGTGTCTGCAATAAGTCTAAATGATGTCCATTATCTAAAAACAAACGATAAGTTCCTATGCTTTAACTGGAGCTTTAACACAGTTCCCCATCAAAACAAATTTTTCATTTAAGTTTGTGGTTTGAGTTGTAAGGAATCCCTGCAAGGTATGTGAAACATGAGTGGTATAACCAGAATCAATTATAAGGTACTTCAACCAAATTAGGTTCGAAACATACTAAAGCACTAAGCTTACCTTTCTTTTCAAACCAGCCTTTACGTTTTAGGCAAGCTTTCTGATAACGCCCAAGTTTCTTGCAAAAATGGGATCTATCACTTTTATGTTCCTTCTTATGAATTTGACTAGAAGATTCATTAACTTTAAGTGGTCCTTGCTGCCCCTTGCCTTTGCCATAGTTCCTTTTGGGCTCTTTCTCTCCTTAATGACCTACCAAATTAATGGTATAGGTTCCCTTATTATTAAGCCCTATCTCCTCTTGAACAAACATATTGGTCAATTCATCCACATTTCACTTATCTTTTATAGTGTTATAATTCATTTAGAATGGCCCATACTGCTCAGGAGGTAAAGAATTAAGAGTGAATTGTACTAGGAAAATTTCATCAACATTCATTCTCAATGTCTTTAGTCTTGCTACTATATTTGTCATTTCAATGACATGTTCATACATGCTTCGTGAACCATCAAACTTCATAGTGGTCAACTTAGCCATTAATGTCCCCTCAAGTGACTTATTAGCAATTTGAGAATGCTCTTCTACAAGTTTCATAAATTCTTTAGCAACTTCAGTGTTAAGAAGAGTTTTCTTAATGCTATTAGCAACAATTATTTGCATAAACATTAAGCTCAATCTGTTCGATCTTTCCTAAGTTTTATATAAAGATTTATCATCTACAGTGCTTGCATCAGTAATAACAGCTGGTGTTTCAACTTGGAGTGTCAAATCAAGACCTAATACACCAAAGTAAAACTGGATTTGTTCACATCGGTCAGAGTAATTTAATCCATTAAAGGATGGAACAAATGAAGTAACCGGATTAATGTTAACAAGAACAAAAACTGCAAAACATAATAGAATACTTACACATTAATTCTTTGAGTCATTAAACTTAACACTTGAATTAGATTCAAAACAATCACTCCATATAAAGCATTTAGTGTATATCTAAGATCTCCTTTGGGCGATTTGAAGACATATCATGATTACAATAATGATGCTAATTTTATATGACTTAATTGTTAATTAAATATACCTAAAACAAATATGCTAGCTATTTTTAGATATACTAAATACATTCATTCTAAGCATATAAATTAACATTTAATGTCCACAAATTATAAAATTAATTAATGAACATTTAGGTAATCCTGAAATATCTTATAATGAGTGAATTTTCAATACCTATGAATTCATTATATCATTTTTCTTAATAAGCATGAGTAATTAAATTAAAATATTTCATAAATATCCATTAAATATTAAAATTTGGCTACTTTAATGACTAACAATCTCTCATAAATATGAATATTAAAATTATGCACATGCATAAATAGACCATACTTCAATAGCTATTCACTTTTCATAAACAACAAGAACCTTTGATAATACTTTAAGAGTAACAGTAAAGAGACACGCAAATTCTTTTTTTTTCCTCCCCTTATAAGCAAATAGTATCTCCTGAAAGGTTTATCCCAACAGTCATATCGCTGCTTATTATCCTTTTTTAATTAAAAACAATCACCGTAATACAAATCTCATGAAAATAATCTATTTATTAGTGAAGGTGGTCGGGTCGGTCGTACAGGGCCCGAGTCCAGTCAAAATATCCCATGGGCCGATCGGTCCATCCTTCAAAGATCAGTCTCATACCCGATGGCTATGTCAAACCCAGGCCCGATCCATGCTCTCCTTAGCCCGTCCGCATGTGAGAGACTCCCATGCACACGTAA
>JANIJH010000007.1:35549814-35561097 GCA_024520975.1 Erythroxylum areolatum | reverse complement strand
ATTGGATTGTGCTTAAAATATCCCTTAATAACACAGTATACAAACTTTGGTGGAAAAGAAACCAAAAGATCTTTTAAGGAATTAATTTTTTATTTATCATAATCATAGTAAGCCTAATTTGTAATTTATATCAATCCTAATCTTAGATTTATGGATATCTAATTTTTTAACTTTTAATGAAAGATCTTTTGATTCCTTTTTTCTCTTTTTCCTTATTTTCATTTATATTTCAACACCAATTACTTCCTCTCTCATAAGACTAATTAAAAGATAAGACATTTAGGTAATGTTTCCAAAGGTCTCATCTAGATTTATTTCTTAAAAATAGCTAATTACTTATTTAGAAATTTAAGTTTTAAACAAGTGTGAAGAATTATAACTATAAATCAATTATAATTAGATCTCTAGAAATTTATTACTACTCCAAATATTAGATTAGCTATTTAGATGAATTCTTAACTTCTAACCAATGTTATTAATACCATACCTGTATCACTATTGGTACGATATCAAATTTAGTTCTGATATGATACTGTACGGGTGCTGATCAATACTTAATACTGTTTTAAGTAATTTTTTAATTTTATAAAATAGTTCCTCATCTTTTTTTAAATTGCAAAATAGTATTTCAATATATTGTACTGTATATTTATCTCCAAAAATCATAATAATAGAAATTTAAATAGTAAAATCTTATTTATTTTTCTTAATATTATTTTCAATATTGCATAGATAAATAATAATCACAATTATTACTTAAAGAAAAATTTTAAAGTCAATTTATATTATTAATATAATCAATTGGATATTAAATATAAGAATCTAAATCATATAAATAAAAATATTTTTGTTAACAAAAATAATAATTACAATAGAATTAAAAGTAATTCAGACACCATTAAAAAATTTATTATAATAATTCTTAATTTTGACAATAAAATAATATTATCATAATTATAATTATAAATTAAAAAGACAAATGACTTTTGTCATCTTAATTATATTTTATAAATTAATTAATTAACAATATATTAAATTTTATTCAATAATTTAAATTTTACAATATACAACTTATTTTCAATTTCAAAAATTTTTACAAATATTAAAAATAATGAAATGAAATCCGCATCTTTAAACTTATAAATCTAAATCTTACCGTCATGCACCATATTTAAAATAACAAAACTTTGAAAGATTTATAGGATATACAAATGACTACATATTCAACACTTAGAATCCATAATTGCTTTTCTTTGTGATCAACTACAAGAACATACAAAGCTTACCAATTACTCCCACAACTAAAACTGTATTATATGCTCAACTTTATTTGCTTTACTTGTGACAAGCAACAATGGTAGTATGAAGGTGGAGCAATGTCAGCTATGGAGAAGCAGCTCTATAGAGAAACAGTAGTGATGGACAACAACAAGAAAGACACTAACAAATGGACGGCGAGAGAGTGTGAGACCTATCATTTGAAAGAGAGCCTGTCGAAATGGGGAAGGGCATAGTGAGAAAGGAGGCTCTGACAACTAGGTTAAAAAGTTTTCAATTTAATCTTATAGTTTTAATACTTTTCATATTTCACCAGTATTTAACCGGTACTCAAGGTACCGGAGTTTGATAACAAAAATTGGTACGATACTGTTACTTTCAGTACTCTTTTCGACTGATATTAGCCGGTGAAGGATCTTTATAAGGACTGACCTTAATACGGAAGCGGTTGATCAATTCTCTATGTAGCTTCCCATTCCTCTATTAAGAGTTAGAATCCAAAAATAAGGTACATGTGCGATCAATAAGAGATTAAGAAAAATACATTTTCCTGCTCATGCATGTTGTTAGCACACGTACACGTGAATTTGAATTTTTGTACACATTAAAATGACTATACATGCATTCATTGACATTCCGGATATAATTGTTTATAAATGTGATATTATTGAGAATTGTGAAATTATTGTATTGAAATTTTAGTTGGAAGGTGCAGCTGTTAATTTTGAACTCTAGTGAATTTTAGGATTTATTTCTGAAATTGTGGATATAATTGTACTAGGAAAAATGTCACTTAGAAAGTAAATTAATGTATGGAAAATAGAGATAGGAAACGAAATGATATTGGAGAATTGTTAAAAATGACTTTGTAAATTTCATAGATGACTTAGAATTTATAAGAAGATGATATTGAAAATTATAGAGAAAATTGTAATGAAAAGATGGGATTTAATGGAACTAGTTCAAATAGAACTAGTTAGTTTGCTGAAATTAGCTAATGTCTTCAGAAGTGTACAAGCTTCCAAACTTTTTAGTTAAATTTCCTTAACCTTGAAAGACATGTTACTGTTCTTGTCTTCATCTCTCTCTCATAGTTTTCTTCTCCAAAGTTGTTTATTTCTATAACACGGAATTTTTCATCAAAACTCCCCCCAAGTTAAACCTTGTTTTTATCTATTCACTTCTACTCCCAGCTTCGGTTTCCCTCTCTTTGCATTAAGAAATACCGAAGCTTGCCAACCCCTAAAGTGGTATTACGTGAGTTGCATGAAGTTTAGGGCTCCTTGATCTTTTGCAAATTTTGGAGAAATATCAACTAAGTATTATTTAAACCCTTTTGAGTTGTTGGTTTATGAAACCAAAATGATGATTTATTTGTCATTGCATGATCTTGAAGAAAAAAACTAGGCGTTTTCAGAAACACTAAGGGTATATGATATGAAAATTTTTGATGTGTGATTTTCGAATAATTGATGATCTAGAGGTCTTAAGATAGTGTAGAAATGGTTTATAAGTTGAAAGATCATAGGAAACGTGTATGATTAAGTATAGAAAAATTTGGAGAGAAGAACAAGTGAATGCTTTGTTTATGGTTATGTATTCACTGTATACATGAGTTTGGAGTGTTTTCAAAGATGAACAAAAGAAGGAATTTAGAGTTGAAGAATAGTTGTAAGATGATGATTTGAGGTGAGAAAGATTGTTTAAATGAGAGTTAGAGGAAAAGGATTAAGAGAATGCAGAAAATGAAAATATAGGAAAATGATAGTGAAGAAAGCGCCGAGAATGGTGAAATGCTTGAATGACTTTTCTTCTATTCTTGATGAATTTGTTTAAGAAGGGATTTTTGGAATTGTTGGGAATGTGTTGAGCTGAATGAGAGTTAAAATGGTAAATGAAACTAGAGAATGTAAATGGAAGGAAAGTGTAAGGGAATGAAAGAGGAAGCACAGAGAATGAAGAAGATAAGTTAGAGAAGTTAGTTTTGGTCTAAAACTTCCATGATTAAACTGTATTGATCTAGAAAGATTTTGACAAAATTGTCAAAGTTGTAGATCTTTCTTTTAGCTTTGTATTCAAATAAATTTTGAAATTTTTGGAGTTCTAGATTGAAAGTTATGCGGGTTAGAAATGAGGGAGGTTTGAAGAGAAGGTGTGCGACCGGGAAAGTCGCGATCGTGCTATATTCACCAAAAGTAGTGATCGTGCTTTGATGCGATTGTGACCTCGATGTTTTTCACTAAATTTCATGATCGCAACAAAGCACGATCGTGACTTCACAAGTTGGTCAGCCAACTCGTGATCGTGTACATGCACGATCGCGACTTTGAAGGATGAGGACTGATGCAGTATCCTTCGATCTTTTGGCTATATCTCCTTTGTCTGGCCTACAAATGAAATGAGACTTAAACCATTGGACTCACATGACATTGCTCTACCTCTCAACCGACAATCACAGTAATCGAAAATCAATTAGGAGAGATAGAGTGAAAAACATGGGACAGGTCTAACAAAGTATGTTCACAACATTTTTGTCCTTATCTGTCACACCTATGAGTCACGCATGCTCGTGAATTTTCTCCCTTACCCCCATGAGTTTAATTTCTAGATTGATGTTTATTGTCACATCAAGTCACTATGCTCTCCAATAGTAACCGTTACTTGATTTTGGTATGAACACCTGAGAGAAATTGGAAATTAAATAGTCCTGTTTCTTTTGATGATAACTTCTTCTCTAGACGTTCAAATGAGATGCTTTTTTATTTGAAGTAAACTAGAGACAGAGATACAAATCATATGAATAAGTCGAATTGTAATTCAGACTTAAAGACTTTCAATATATGGATGGAAGTTGAATTTGGCGTACTGGTTTAGAATGAGAACAATCCAAACATATTTGGAGAATAATTTTAAAATTTCTAAACCGAATTGAATGATTTTGGTGTCATTAAAAACTTAAGAGATGGGAGAACAATACTCTAGAAGAGAGTATTACCAAATTACTTTGTTTTCCTTGTCTAAATGATTAAGAAAAAATAGACCCGAAAGTTAGTTTTTGGAAAAATCCGAAAGTGATACAATGAGAAATGAATTGTGATTTTAATAGTGTTATTGAGATCTCAGCCTAAGTACAAATGATACTTAAGTTAGTTTTGAGATTGGATTGATTATGTGATTAGCTTAATAGAAAAATACCTGGGATTGTCATTGAGCATACACTGTACCTATTCTGTATACACATTTGTGCATAAATAAATTCTTATATTTGTACAAAGTTATTAATGTTCGTGTACATTGTGTATATTGCATAATTTGGATGTACAAGATAAACGTCTGTATTCAGATGTTTCTAGAATTAGAAGCAAATGCTAATATGGAGCATACTATGAGTAGATCTAGATGGTCTTTCTTTATTATTTCTTTATTTATATTATGAATTTTGTGATTATGAATGAGATGTGAATGTGATTGTTTTGATTCCAGAAAGTAAATGTCCGAGGAGTTTGCTAAATGTAAAGATATCGAAGTGCTACTTGAATATAAATTTGATAAAATAAGTGATACATGATTTGATTGTTAAACTTCTACATATGAAAAAAAAGTGATTCTCAAATTTACGGTTGAATGCCAGACTGAGGTCTGATGATAAGTGAAAGTGAATAATTGATCGCATGCGATTGATGCATTTCATTACATGAATGCATGAAAGATAAAGGTAGTTATGACCCGAGTAGCCACCAAAAAAGAGGTTAAAGCTCAGACCGTGAAAAAGAACCTAGAGCTTAGAAAGTGTATAAGAGTCAAAGGCTCACTATGTAAAATGAATCCGGTATCTCCAATGGATACAAGACAGTTATCAATGAGCCCGATATCTCCAACAAATATGGGAAAGATATCAATGATCCCGGTATCCACAATGGATACGGGACATTTAGGCACTCGGTCACAACAAAGTAACAAATGATAAGTGAGTCTCAAGTGAACTGCATATGCATAATATGAATGATTAAAATGTGTTGAATGTAAAAGGTGAAACAATGAATCAAATGTATGTGATTTAAAATGGCTAACAAATACATGATGTGAATTGTGTGTTATGTGACTGAGTGAGCCATCGAGGATGGTCACTCATTGAGTTTACAAAACTCACCTAAAATTTGCAATATTTTTCAGGCTTAGAAGAGTTACCCTATTAGGCTAATGGGAGTATAGACACTGCATTCAAGTAAGAGATAGAGGTCGAAATCAATTCATGTCTGCATTTGTACTTTCTTATTTTTGTATCAATTTGTATATTCTGAAATGTTTGTACAATTAGAAATGTTGACAATTGAGATTGATCAAAGTGTAATAATAATTATTATGTTTTTGAGGTTTTTGTAATAAAAAGTATGGGCCTGAATTTGATTATTGATTTCCGTGTACACGTATGAAAATTATTTTTGAAAAAAAAATTACTAAGTTTTCGAGAGTTTGACCGTTCTAGCATGCCACCCTTGCGGGGTATGTACTTGGGCATCACTCAGGATGTCGGGAACATGTCTTACCAGAGTGGGGTGCTACAATTTGGTATCAGAGCTATGTTTAGTATGTTACATGGGCATTTTTCAAAATATGTGTCAAGGTACATGCATTTTAGACATGTCATAATAGGCAGTAGCAACTGATCCCCAGTCTGAGTCGCATTTACATGAGTCATACGCATGAGCATTTGTTAAAAGTTAAGCTGATAGAATAGTAAGAAGAATGATGATCTATTAGAATGTGAGAAAATGATAGTTGTGGATATCTAGAATTGAGAAATAGTATATGGTTAGATAAGACAGATAAAGATTTAACACAATTATATTGATGGATGTAATATAGAATACGACATCAATATTGTATTGTGGTAATATATCCTCGAATATGAAATAGATGTGAACACATTATCATGGACTGATTAAGGAAAGAAGTGTTATAAATATGAATGATGAGATTTAAAGTGTACAAGCCAAGTTAAAAGAAAATAAAATTTTCTATGACCTGGAGAGGTTAAGCTTAGACTTGAAATGAATGTTGGATAAATGTGATAAGAGTTATGGTTTGGCATAAGAATATGTCTGTGATATTGAGATCAAAATTTTATGAAGATTCTTCACCTATAATTTTGAATTGACTGAGGATGTACATGGGTAAGATGTAATAAATGACAATAGGAAAATGAGATAGAAATGAGGAAGGAATAAAAAGGGAATGAAATAGACATAAATGACTTTTCATAAGATGAATGATTTATGTAGTAAGGAGAAAGTTAAAAATGCATACAAGATAGGAATTTATGTATGCATGAGATTAAGAAAAAGAAGATTAATTAAATGAGAGGAGTGAATGCAATCAATATGGTAGTTAAACTATTATGAAATGATGTAGCATTAGAATAAGTAAATTCTGGAAAAAAAAATAAGAGTAGAATTGATGTTAGTATGTGGGTTATTGCGAGAAAGAAAGTGCAGGGCATGATGGTGACCTAACAAAAATAGGTTTCTATCACAATCATGGCAGGGATACCCCGATTTTGGGTAGGAATAAAGAGAGAAATATTGTTTAGGATCAATTGTAATCAAAGTATCATTTGTGTAAGATAATTGGTGATCTGTCAAAAATAAATCTATGGATAGAATAGGATGACCTTGATGATACTTACCTAAGCATGTGTGACAATAATGATGTCTACTACTTCATCGGATTTTGGTAACCAGAACATTATGACTTTGTAAGAGACAATAGAAATTGATCTTTTTGAGGTACTAAGAAGGGCTAATAAATAGTGATGGAAACAGTGGATTAATAAAGGTTACATCAATAATATAGATGATAGAAATAAGAAATCTTCTTTCAAAGAAGAATTTCACCGAATTAGATTAAACAGACCAGATAGTTTATCCTTAAGAATGTTCAATGAAGGAATAAATCAAAAATGATTATATAATTAATCGAAAGTGAATATTGGAGTCATATCCCTAGCGGGGACTCAGGCATAAGAGGTAGAATATGCTACTGAGAATGTATGTATTTTGTTTGATGTAAAGTATCCAACTATGTGATTGGATTATTAAATTTGAGGAGACATTAGTTGCTAATATAAGAAGAATATAGGTCTATGTTATATTCTATATAAATATGTTCGGGAGATACAAATTTGATATGATGAATGTGTTATAAACACAGGAAGTAAAGATTGCAAATAAATTGAAGTATGTGGAGAGACTAGTATGAATGAACAGACATTAGAATAAGTCAAAGTGAAATCAAAAGGAATCAAATGAATTGAGAAAATCATTCAAAAAAAAAGGAGTCAATTAGTGAAATTGAATATCATGAAATAATATTACCTTATTGAGGAATTATTTACTTAAGAAATTATAAGAACTAATCATGGAAACATTGAGTTAACAATGCCTGATAGTATCATAGTATTGAAGAATAAAGTGCCTCAATTTTGTTTGGATTAATTCGTGACTATGATCATAGATGATATATCGAATGTGTTCGAAAAATGGAGAAGAAAATTTTGAATACTTGAGAAAATCTTACATATCATGAAGGTAGAAATAATTGTTTGCCAAGTTCAATAAGAGTGAATCTTAGCTTGATTGAATAAAATATTGGGTTGTATAGTATTTGAACATGGCATATTAGGAGACCCAAAGAAAATAGAGATAATGATGGAGAGAGAAACTCCAAAGTATATATGAGAGATCCAAAAATTTCTAGAATTGGCTAGGAATTGGACACCACTAGAAATTGTTAAGGGTTTTTACTGATCTTAGACCTTTGACAAAAATGTCTGAGGAAAAACATTTACATTGTATGACTGATAAATGTAAAGAGAATTTTAAGGAAGTATAACATCAATGATAATTATATCATTTGGATTTAGAGATTTTGTAGTATAAAATGATGTTTGTATAAGAAATTAGGATAAAATCTAATGCAGCATAATAAAGTGATTTCGTATGGATGGAGACAAATAAATATTAAAGTCTCATGAGTTGATTATTATATATATAAATTGAAACTTGCTACAATGGTGATTACTTGAAAGTTTGGGGACATTATAAATACAGAAACATTACGAAATTTATAGAGATCATTAAAGTTTGAAGTAATTATTGAGTTTGAAAGAATTAAAAATGAGACTGAGACAATGGATAGAGTTACTGGATGATTTTGATTTACAAATGAGTATTTCTCAGTAAAGCTAGTGTTGTAATATGAGGAATTGAACAAAAAATTCAGTAATGGTGTAGCACAAATTCATATATTGAGGTTACAAAACCTAGTGTAATAAAGAGCATAGAATGCTGAGTTGAATATGGGGCAAAATGAAGTATTATTAGTTACATTGAAATTTAAGATTAGTTTCATGTGAAAAGATTAGCAAAGTCCAAATTGACAATCCAGAATTTGTAAATCTTATTAAGGAATTGAAAATGAATCAGAAATTTGAGTCTGAATAGGAAAAATGTTACTGTGTGATTGAAATAAGAAGGATGTGTACCTAATAAAAATAATTGAGCAAAGAGACTACTAGAGAAAGCAAGTAACAACCTAAGCTAGAAATCCTAGTAGGAATACACCAAAATAGTAATTTTCTGCTAAGGAAGTAGAAACAAGTGACTGAATGTTTGAATTACCAACAGTCCTAACTGCTGGAGATATGCTTAAAGCTTATATTTTGGAGTTCATAGGAATATAAGATCAATGTATAGTTCTAAGTGACTTTAAGCATAACAATCATTATCATAGTGAGATCTTTAGAATATTGTATGAGGCATAAAATGACAAAAAGAGTCGCTCGCCCTTACATTGAAATGAAGAGGGCCTAAAAATGATTGAGGGCCAAAATTGATTCGAGATACTACCGATGAGTAAAATGAATCTATAATAGAAATTAAGTGGCTTATGAAAGATGAATGAATTTGATGGATCAACATCGAGGTTATGGAATATATGAGATAGATATAAAAGAGTGGAGTGTATTAACACAGAAGAGATGTGGATATGCGAAAAAAATAATCATATGATCTAACAAAGATGGGCTTGCAAAGTGAAAATTTCGAGTAACCTGAATTCTATTGAGGAAACATTTAAGATAGTGTGAAATCTGAAGAACTAAGTAGAAGATTGATTGATTTCATTGACTATAGTCAATTGGAAGAAATTATTCGAGTGGTGAAGTTAAATGGGAAACGGAGGATTAATTGAGGAAACAATTCCCCTACCGTCCCGATCAATCATATAAGAATTTCGAGGATGAAATTTATTAAAGAGGGAAGAAATGTAACATCCCATTCTCCTATTAAGAGTTAGAATCCAAAAATACTGTACATATGAGATCAATGAGAGATTAAAAAAATTGCATTTTCCTACTCATGCATATTGTTAGCATACATACTCGTGAATTTGAATTTTTGCACACATTAAAATGACTGTACATACATTCATTATCATTCCAGGTATAATTGTTTATAAATGTGATATTATTGAGAATTGTGAAATTGTTGTATTGAAATTTTAATTGGAAGGTGTAGCTGTTAATTTTGAACTCTGGTGAATTTTAGAATTTATTTCTAAAAATGTGGATATAATTGTACTAGGAAAAATGCCACTTGGCAAGTAAATTAATGTATGGAAAATAGAGATAGGAAAGAAAATGATATTGGAGAATTGTTAAAAATGACCTTGTAAATTTCCGAGATGACTTAGAATTTGTAAGAAGATGATATTGAAAATTGTGGAGAAAATTATAATTAAAAGATGGGATTTAATGGAACTAGTTCAAATAGAAGTAGTTAGATTGGTGAAATTAGCTAATGTCTTCAGAAGTGGATAAGTGTCAAAGTTTTTAGTTAAATTTCCCTAACCTTGAAAGACATGTTACTGTTCTTGTCTTCATCTCTCTCTCGTAGTTTTTTTTTTTTCCAAAGTTGTTTCTTTTTGTAACACAGAATTTTTTATCAAAATTCCCCCTAAGTTAAACCTTGTTTTTATTTGTTCATTTCTACTCCCAACTTCGGTTTCCCTCTCTTTTCATTAAGAAATACCGAAGCTTGTTGACCCCTAAAGTGGTATTACGTGACTTGCGTGAGGTTTAGGGCTCCTTGAGCTTTTGCAGATTTTGGAGACATATCAAATAAGTATTGTTGAAACCCTTTTGAGTTGTTGGTTTATGAAACCAAAATGGTGATTTATTTGTCATTGCGTGATCTTGAAGAAAAAAATGGGCATTTTCATGAACACTGAGGGTATATGATATGAAAATTTTTTATGTGTGATTTTCAAATAATTGATGATCTGGGTATCTTAAGATAGTGTAGAAATGGTTTATAAGTTGAAACATTATAGGAAACATGTATGATTAAGTATAGAAAAATTTTGAGAGAAGAACAAGTGAATGCTCTGTTTATGGTTGTGTATTCATTGTATACGTAAGTTTAGAGTATTTTCAAAGATGATCAAAAGAAGGAAATTAGAGTTGAAGAATAGTTGTAAGATGATGATCTAAGTTGAGAAAGTTTGTTTAAATGATAGTTACAGGAAAAGGATTAAGAGAATGCAGAAAATGAAAATATAGTAAAATGACAGTGAAGAAAGCGCAGAGAATGGTGAAATGCTTGAATGACTTTTCTTCTATTCTTGATGATTTTGTTTAAGCAAGGATTTTTGGAATTGTTGTGAAAGGGTTGAGCTAAATGAGAGTTAAAGTGGTAAAATGAAACTGGAGAATGTAAATGGAAGGAAAGTGTAAAGCAATGAAAGAAGAAGCACAGAGAATGAAGAAGATAAGTTAGAGAAGTTCGTTTTGGTCTTAAACTTCCATGATTAAACTTTATTGATCTAGAAAGATTTTGATGAAATTGTCTTCATGTATATCTTTCTTTTATGTTAGACCCCGTTTCCTTTTTCTTTATTAAATAGGTTTGTTTAAATTATTGGTAAGTTCATTATCTTTTGGCTAGT
>JANIJH010000007.1:35486064-35509963 GCA_024520975.1 Erythroxylum areolatum | reverse complement strand
TGCCATATCTACAAGTATATATACAGATGACATAAGGCACATTTCCATTAATTAAATTATCTAAAAATCCATAATTCATGTAGTATGATTGAAAATTTCGCTAAGTTCATAATCACCTCATACAAAAATGAATTAGGAATTTCTATAATTTAATTAACCTATTTTAATTTGACATATCACAAAGATGTCAAAAAATTATCTTATAAGTAAAACTAATTTACAATAAAAAAACTTAATATATATATATATATAATTTACATATAAAATTATATAAAACTCATTTACATAATATTATTTTAAATATAATACAAAATTACCATAAAAACATATTATGGAATATTTCAAATTATATTATATGAAAATACATTCATGAATTTATAACAATTTAACTCATGCAAATCGTATGGCAAGAACTGGTGGACTATCCAAAAGATACTGGAGTTAGACGAGCATCTATACTATAAAAGTTTTTCAGGAATCAGGGTACTTTCCTTTACTGTATCGAGAAAGCAATGTTTTTAGTACCATAGAACTCCTAGCGATAATAAAGACCCAAAATCTCTTCCTTGCTTAGCGATATCCATGAAGTGGTTAGAACACACTTAATGGTTTGAAACAAAAAACAAAAAGAAAAAAGAGAAGATTCAAAGAAATTGACATTTTTACATAACAATGTGTTTGTAAGAGAAAGTTTTCAAGCCTCTGCGTGGCGAATATCTATCTTCAAAAGAGTTTTCTGTGAAACTGTACAAATGCATTTAATGAGCTTTATGTGAAACTAATTTCAGAGTGAAGCCAAGGGGTTCTCGTGCTTTAAGCATATAAACATTAAGAAAATGAGAGAATGCAAAACTCTCTTCGTAATGTCTGTAATTTAAAGAACATGAATTGAAGTGTTTGGTTTCATTGAAACCAATTTCAACGTAAACCCATACATATTTAATGAACTAACTTACAAGTATTAAAACAAAGAACACAACAAAATACATAAATTGTTGGTCTTTTTCAAGTATGATGTAAAAGCAAAACCGACTCTGATATCAATTGAAGGATTTTTATAAGGACTGACCTTAATGTGGAAGTAGTAGATCGATTCTCCGTTTGCTAGTCTACGTTTTACGGTTGGCTACTAATGTCACCGTTAATCTATATCCCAAACTCTAAGCCTTGATGGTGTGATTCATACGAGGAAGAATGAAAGGAGTTTTTGCTCTGTAATTGCAATGAATGTTATCTCATAGCTTTTCACTCCCTTAATCCTCCTTTAATATTAGGACAAAATATTACCGATGGAAGTTAACGTGGTGGCCATTCATGTTGTGCAACCGCCAACAGCCGGTATGGTAAGAAACACAAAACATTGCTTCCAACTTGCCCCTAATTGTAGTTTATACGAATATATGTTGCTTGTATACGTGGAAAGCGATGAAGGACGGCTAAAATTAGTGGAATATAAATATAACATTATTCTCACACGCAAAAGTGAGAATGAAAACATTTGAATGTTAAATTGGGCTTATGGAGAGATTCCAGTGCCATCTTCAGTTTCTCCTCTCCATTGCCTGTCAGTCGCGTGATCCTATTTCTCAAAATGACATGCATCATTTGTTAGTCTGATGTCCTGTGGCTTACATTGGCACTTCTTTATTATCTTTTTATTAATCGAAGTCGTCATGATACTGTTACTTTCAGTGACGGTTCTCAAATAAGTTGGTTTAACAGGAATGTTTGAAGCCCCCAGGGACCAGGGCTCTATATCTTGGTTGTGTGGCCAAAGTGGACAAAGCATAGATACTTGCTGCCCGGGTGACTTTAATAATTTGTAGAAAAAAGAGAAGGGTTACAACAGAGTGTGCATAACAAAAACTGAAGAGAGATCACCTACTAATGTGAAAAAAGAAATGAATATTATCCAGCTATCACACCAAAAAACTGAAGAAGAAGGACTCTCTTTTCCAGTGTGGCTTGCAAAAACAAATCTTTGTGAGTTTATGACAACACAAACTGCAAGCTTCTGCATTTATATTTCCATCAACTTTCGAGCATGACCCAATTGGCAAGATGAACAAATTTAGACGACTTGTAACATCAAACAGATGTCAGAATCATGCCTAAGATACATTACGTACATCTCATATCAAAAGGTTTCACCAGAGTCCAGCATTCAGGAGCTTGTCAGGCAAAATCACCTGAAGAGTTAACCTATTCAATTCAAAATAATGTTATACATAAAGGTTAACAAAAAAGTTATAGAACAGTAAACAACTTGCAGAAAATACCAACAGCAGAATAAACCAGGCATTGCTACTTAATTCTTGTGGATGATATGATCGCCTCTCAAACAAATATGTTGACTAACTGATTCACTCGGTCTTTTTTGTGTGCACTGAGCCACAATTGCCCTGGCGCTCATCATAAAAAATACCAGGCAAAGGCTTTATTTCGTATCGAATTGGATTACATATAAAAATGAGGTCATAATCATTGAGTATGTGAAGTAACTTGAAATCAGTACAAAGTTAAATTTTGGTTAGGAACTCGAGCTGTGATATTGACGAATCTCCTGGAGAAGCAGAGCTCTGGCCTTGTTGACATAGTTAAAGCAGAGGCATATATGTTCCTCAAGAACCGAAAGGTGATCAACAAAATCGAGATGGTTCTTCCTAACCTGCTTCAAAACCTCCACAATGGTATGATCATCTCGACCGCTCTTCAATCCAAGGCGAATAAGATTCTTGTCACCTTCGATATCAGCATATAGACGAGCTACAAGACAGTCAATCGTGCCAAGATCACCTTTTAGCACAAAAGCACCCCTAGAGGCAGCCTCAAGTTTCTTGACATGGGCACGCTCTTTCTTAGTAAAGTTGCGCGGAAGGTACGTGGCAGTGCAGATGGGGCAGGCGACAATGGCAACAATGGCATGAGTTGCAATTGCCACTGCAGATATAGCAACAGCCACAACAGAACCAATGGCACAAACAACACAGCCAACATTGGTTCTGCGAAACAGGCGGACTCTAGAATGAGACTTATCGATTCTGCTGTTCAGTTGTTGTCTAAGCTGCGAAAAGCAGCGGCGCGTTTCTTGGAAGTTATGAGAATCAGGGCAAGGAAAAGGGTTGTTAAATTGATCAAAATGGAGAAAGATGTCAAAGGCAGACTCACATTGGGCTCGAGTAAGAGTGTCCAAATCAAGAGGAAGTACACCAAGGAGATCGTGAAGAGAGCGATAAAGATCACGAGCACGAGAAACACTTCGGCGGAGGAGGAGGCAGAGAAGGGTAGTTTTTTCACACTGGTCAAAGCAAGTGGAAATGAGGCGAGTAAAGGCATTGTCCCTAGTGTGAAGAAGAGCCTCTTTCACACATTCTCTATCGGGCCTTAGCAGCTGATCTAAGAGGTCTCGGTGAACATCCCCACCATCATTACTGTTCATACAAAAATCAATTTGACCATCTTCAAGTCTAGACCAAATCTCCTTGTAGGAATCGGTTTGGAAAACGAAGGTGTACTCGCGACGGAGGTTAACGGCAGGTGAGAGCTGAGCACTTGTCGCTGACGTCCCAGCAGCTGAAGTCGCTGGCGTCACGGCAAAAAAAAAGCAAGTCAAACCCCATTGGAACATTTACACAAACAAATAACAAGCAAGCAAGCACAGCTTGCTATAGAAGCCTCACCCTCCGCGTGTGGGGGAGAATTCCGGAGATCGATGGTTGCGTTTGGAGAAGTGGGCAAGGACGACGCCGATGTTGCTGCAGACGACGACTTGAAGGAAAGGCACTGCAGCATCTCGCAAGCTCTATCTTCTGCATGAAATGAATTTGGAGTTGGGGTTGACCGGTTCTGGGTGTGACCGTGAGTCCGAATCTACGCTACTGCTGGCTTCTGATTGAGCGATGCAATCTGAATAAAATGTCTGTCGCAGAAAATGGAAATGAGGCAGCAATAGAATTTGATTTGAGGGTGAAGCTAAAGCATCTGATTTGAGATGAGAAAAGAGGTTTAGCGTTGTATACTTGTTCTTCGTTAATTGGCTTTTGGGCCAAGCTATGCGAGTTTTAGGTCTACCCTGCAATGTGAAAGGCAAGAAGAATTAGTGCTGATGTGAACAAGGCAAATTGCCAAACGTACAAGATGCATATTGCAATCATCCACTTTACTATTAACAACAAATCATAGTTTACAACAAACTTTTCTTACACTTCTATGCCAATAATCAAAACAATACAGCCGTTCTTTTATACACTTATCAAAACCTTGGTAGGAAAACACAGAACATAGAATCAATAAAGTATTTGGTAACTGAGGATTTTTTATTTTATTTTGTTGCTCTAAACAGCTGGCTTCCAAGGGTCACAGTTGAAGTTCCTTCCCCCATGACTGTTGTCATGCTCATTTCTTTCTCAAGCATCCGCTCAAGTTCCATTACGAGGTAACTGGCGGCAGGTCGTCTCTCGCTTGACGGTTCCAGACATCTGACTGTCAACTGAATGAACGATTCCATACCTTCAGGCGTGAAGCTACTCCCCATCCTTCGATCAATAATGCTGTCAAAATGGCTGTAGTCTTCACTACTTTGCACCTTTATAAGAACACAAGATAAATTTCATTACAAATTCTAAGCAGCATCTTTCGTGTTTAGCAAAAATTCAACTTACTTCACTGCCAGAAAGAAAACAGTTAGTTCCATATTGATATATCACTTGTTTTACCACGCTTGATCCGACTAAGTTGGTGCCCATATCTTTAACAGTTGTATTTACCAAAGCTAGCATCATATGCTCTACTCCCACCATTTACCTCTTTCTTCACACAATTGAGGATAGAAGTAATCGCAGCAATTAAATTGCTAGAGTGGATCAAGGAGGACTTTATTTCCAAGTGCAGTGATGCAATAAGACTGGACATACCCATTCAACAAGGTTCTGGCTGGAGTCTGAAGTTGGTGATACGATTGCTTCCCTCCCACTGAGTAACTCCAGAAGGAATACACCAAAACTAAAGACATCACTCTTTTCAGAAAATCGTCTGAATTCCTTCACCCTGTACACAAACAATGTCAAATGAGCAAGGAAAGTATACAACATTCAATTAGCATACAAGAAATGAAAGGTTGACAAGCAGTACTCCGGGGCAAGAAATATCTCATCTGCAGTCACTTGTAAAGATGGGCCAGGTACGTCAATTCTTCCCAGGAAATTACGCAATCCTGCATCTGCAACTTTGGCTATAAAATTTTCATCTACAAGAACATTGGACGTTTTGAAATCCTTGTGTATCAAGCGAGGAATTAAAGAATGAAGATGAGCCAATCCTGCACAGGATGGAATACTTGAGGTGGCATATTCATTTCAACATTTAACAAGATGAATCTTTTGATTCATTTCAAGTTTCACAAACTTCCAAATGTATATACAATATCAGTTTCCTCAATCCATATTAGTTTTCTCTTTGGCATTGAACCAGATATTATCCAAAGAAAAGAAAAACTGATACCAGGAAATCCAAAATGCTCACTGATTTTGCAGAGGATCACCTTTAGCAGCCCCTAGAGCTATTGCAAGTCTATGCTTGAATTCTAGCTTCCCATCTGAAACTTGACCAGGTCCTGCGAAGTAATAATCAGAAATTTTAGCATGCGAGAGAATAAGATAATGTTCTTACAAAGAGAGACCATATTGTCCAAACATTTAAAACTTATGAATTCAGGAGAACAATTATGACATGTCCTAACTTAAGAAACAAAGTCTAGATTGCAACAATGGAAGAAGTAAAATTCGGTCATTGGTTAGAGAGTTACCATACAAATGATTAGAAACACTTCCACTAGGTATGTACTCATATATGAGAAATTGTTGATTGTTTTCCTGGCAGTACCCTAAAAGAGTCACAAGATTCCGATGCTGAATGGGGGAGAGGTAGCGTACCTAACAAGTATAGTTCACAAACACCAAATCAAACCATCACCAGTGGAACAGTAGAGCAAGTGTATACAAGAAACAAGGAAGCTTGAATGCAGGCTCACACTCCTTGTGCAAGAATCTGAGCTACCCTTGCTTTTAATATTGTTTTTCCTTTTTATGATTTTTTGAAAGAAAAATCTGTATATAGAAGAAACAAGCCCTTATGCAATCTATAACTGCCACAAATCATACAGCATGTGCAGAGACAAAAAAGGCTCAAGATGGAGAGATAAACTTTGCCAGTCCCCATAGCTGAAACTTGAATTAGAAGAGAAGTTATTCCAATTGAAAGGAGACTTTTGCATGCACTGTCAAACAATTCAGATGTAAACATTTTATCCTAGTCAAGCATTTTTTAGTTATGTAGAACTCATATTTACCTCGTCAACAAATTCCTGACTTGGTGCTCCAGGTCGCTTTTTGATGGCTACAAGCATGCCATCATTAAGTAAGCCCTTATATACCTCCCCAAATTTTCCTATCCCGATCAGATTTTTATCACTAAAGTTCTTTGTGGCCAGAGACAATTCTTCCATCTCAAAGCGCCTTGCCTCCCGTAATGATAACTCGACCTCAGCATGTCTTCTTGCTGCACATCATCAGAGAAAATCATAAGCTAATTAATCTTTGCACTTTCTTCCTTGCTTACCCACCCGAAATATATTCCTTGTAATTGATACCTTGAATAGATGGATCTGAAGATCCTGTCTCAGAAGTTCTTGAAATGCTGTTTTTGCGACATAGGCAAAGCCATAAAATAACAATCATCCCCACCAATGCCACGAGTCCTGCAGCACCTCCTAATACGGCTGCAAGAGCCCTTGACATTTGGTAAAGCAAATACTTCAGCTATGTGGAAATTTATTTGTGCAGTATAAGATAATGTACATTGAGCCTGTAGCAAAAGTACACCAATAAGCACAGAAAGCGTAAGTGGAGAAAAACTTTCGAAGAAGAGAAAGAAAAGGACATAAAAAAAAAAGCAAGAAACGTTAGTTTCACGGCAAATCAGAAGTTTAGAAGTGACTATATTGGTATAGGAGCGGATAATGTTCTAGTAACATAGGTGCTCCGTAATGGAGGTTTAAAATGAATCAACCACAAACGAGAAGATGATTTAAGATGGCTGCAGAGAAACTCCCACTGTAAAGCATTTTCCATCAGAAATAATCGCGAAATGCCAACAAACCAAAAGAAGAGACATCAAATTCACAGATGAAACAGGCGAATCCAACAAAAACCGCCGGAATACTGACAACGTCCTTGAATTCAGAAACAAAAGAACAAAAAGAATCTGCAGTCTTCAAACCTGTACTAGCTGTCGCTGTGGAAAGATGAAGCCAAGTCCTAAGAAACCTCAGCTCCATCTGCCAACGGCTAATTGAGTCGGTCTCCCAGTACCAAGATCGATAAAATCAATATTTACCCACATTCCAACATTGAGTATCAAATCCCTTATCCCTCTTTAACTCTCACCTAAAGCTTTAATAGACACCCCACAATGACAAATCAAGGAAAACTAACTAAAACCCAGAAGTGCCGAAGAGATAGGCCTTTGAGGTCCAGATTAGGAAGGAAGAAAGGAGGGAGACAGCTTTCAGAGCTGCAAATTAATGAATTAATGAATCAATCAATCTCCTGGTTGTACTTTATGATAAATAAATTCGGGAATCATCGTTGGATACAGACAATGCCGACAGAAAGTGACCTCACGCCGACAACAATATTCCTATTACAGCATTCCTTCCACCTTGAACAAAACCACTCCAAAAGCCATAACTCATCAGTCTAACCGACATATATTTTGTGTATCTAGACCCACCAAAAGAAACCCAAGTAATTAAACTGTTGAAACGAATTCCTTGAACCCTCCAGTCTTTTCTTGTAGTTTGATGTTTCCAAGTGAATAAGAATAAACCTTTATTACAGAACAACAAAATTCGGGATTTTGGAGTCTGAAGATGAGATGATGACGACGATGGTGATCATGATGACGGTGTTAATGATGAAGCAGAGCGTTACTATTAAGTAAAATTTTTGTGTGGGCAGTAACGCAGTATAATACTGTAATTGTTGTCTGCTACTGCAAGTTGGAATTGCACAGAGCGGCTTGGCTGTAACAAAATAACACTGTTTCACAACCACACCACCAAAACAGAGCATGCAATACAAGGTCATGCATAACAGTAGGAAGCCATGTCCAAATACCGAAAGAGAAAAGGAAAAGAACAAATACGGATAATAATAATAATAATAATTGGAAAATTGAGATATAAAAAGTGTATAATGCAGACAATGAGGAAAAGCGGTGAATAAGAAGAGATTGAAAGCTGTGGGGTTGTTATCCCCCACTAGCCAGCTATGTTGACATTACTAGTACTGCTACTTCTACACTACACTACATATTTCCAAGAAAACCACCCTTTCTCCGGTTTTGTTTTCTTTGCTCTTTTTCTGATAGCTCTCATGTGAACACGTTGGATTCTTTTTTCGTTTTTTCTGACGGTGATTAAGCTTCACCAATAATGAAATCGCCAAAAGCTGGTTGCTTTCTCGATGAGTTCATGACTGCATGTTCAAGAGTGGAAGACGTTTGGCAGGCCAGATTCTTGGTAGTTTTTAAGTGTAAACCAAATATCACTGGAAGAAATGGAGAGAGGCGAGCTTATATAGCAAACAAAATCTTTCAAAAATCACCCGTGGAAATTATTGATTTAAAAAAGGCAAGATTCGATCTTGGCCTACGACAGCGACGCAAAAGAAACAGAAACAAACTTAGCAGGGACGGGGCTAATAATGCAATGGCAGAAGGAAGCAGAACATCAGCAATAAAATGTCAACGTCCTTGGAATGGTTTCTATGGCTTTAGTAGCTAGAATTCATTCCGTTTCACAGTAGAGATGAAGCCATAGGCCTTTGTCCCAGTTAGGCTTCAGTTCACAGCTTTCACTTCATTTTTTTTTTCCCCTGATTTTCTTGCTTAGTCCAGCTGTAATCAGTGTGTTCAATAGAATAGAATATCCAAATCACAAAATGGGTAAAGGGTTACCATTAAAATTCACTTTCAATTCATCCGCCTCACTGAGCTGTAATAATGAACCTTGACAACATTTTTTGATAACCAGTTTGGAATGAACTGTCTTTATTGGCTGCTTCTGTTGAAAGATATGAGACAGAAGAGCGTCAACTCTAAATTGTACTTTGAAGCAACTTAGAATGTACTGCTAGTGTGGATATTTACAAGACGCTCACTCTCAGTCACAACACCGAGGGCTTGCAAGTTTACACATTTTCGCCGAGTTAACATACAATACACCTCATAATATGCATAACAAAGTACAATTGCAAAACACACCTTTTATGTTGATTAATCATTAATCAAATGAAATAAACATAATGATGTAGGTAATTATTAATCATGATTAATTCAAAATATAATTTATTCGTAACTAAACTGAACTTAAGTTTAAGAATAAAGTTCATGGTTATCCTTCCCTCACTCAACTAATTAATAATTTTAATTTTTCTTTAATCGAACTTTCGTACTTAGAATTTACAAAATTTTATTAGACTAATTTATTAAAAATTTCTGACCCAATTACACTAAATAATCCAACATTATTCTCTCTTCCAATTTATTCTTAATTATAAAAATAATATCCTTACCAACCTAACCCCAAAATTATGAAAATATCCTTAACTAATTAAAAATTCATTTTACTCTCCTCCATTTCAATTAATACCAAAAATACCCTTCTTACAACAAAATTTCAGATTTAATTTAATTTTCTGAACTTCCCATTATGTCCTTGCATGCAACTTAAATTTAGATTCACCCTTAACTTTCTACACTTCCCATTCTACCCCTAAATGTAACTTAAAATTTTAAAACAATGTCATCATCTTTACCCTCTCGTCTTCTTCTCTCTTTTCTTCTTTCATCATTTTCCAATCCCATTTTCTCCACTTTTCTCCCTTCATGCAACCTTCAAAATTTATCCTAATCACCCGCAACATGTAATCTAACTACAAACTAGTGTAGGATGATCAAAAATCACAAATAAAATGATATAATAGTTGCTGAAATTTTTATCTAAGTATAAGGCACTGGGAATTGAGTTTGGTTTTATTTTTAATGGCTTAATGGGTTGGGCCGTGAGTTTGGTTTTAATTTAATTTTGTGGGCTTTGTATCATATCTATGTGCCCTTGTCAGTTGCAAATCGTCCAGGGGTACATTACAAGAGCGCTGCTAATTGTTAATCGACCCCATCCAAGTGGCCTTCTGATAACTTTCATTAGGCTGATTATTTTTCCAAATATGTCATTTCATGATCTTTGCTTTATTTCTGGTGGTATCACATTATACAATCAATGTCGCTCTCTTTTCGGTGCATTATTTTCTCGTGACGATAGAATTTGACACACAACTTTTGGAACCGATCCTTCATAAGATACGAGCCTGAGATTGAAAGACTATTTGAATCGGTTGCTAGATCATGTGGCGGTTTAAAACCCACGGAGGGTATAAGCAAAATGGGTTATTGGTGAATAAAGGAAATTAATTTTTATATTTAAAATTTTAATAAAATAATTAGGGTTAAAATTATATTTTGAACTTCAAACATTTACTATTTTCAAGAATTCAAATTGAATCATAATATTTTCAAAATATTTAAAGCAAATAGTGAATGAAAAATTAAACGAGACTAACTTTTATAAGTTAAACGGCACATCATTAATTTATTTTTTTAATAAAAAGTGATCTAACACTCCTATATTGTAAGCGGGATTTATTGTCTAAAAGGGGATCCACTTTCCAAAATTTTAATAGTGGGTTCTACTTCACTTCTATTTAAAAATATAAAATAATATAATGTCAGCATTTAACCACTTCAAATTTGTTGTATATTTAAAGTTTGCTCTAAACTTTATGGAAACATTAATATTTAATTTAAACGCTTTAAAATCTTATGCTTAAAGTTTTTTTATTGTAAACGTTGAGTTTTAAAATGTACTTTTAGATAATAATTAATAATTAGTTAGATAAATAGTGGATTCTTTTCGAAGTTTGGGCTAATATTATGCAATGGAGAAAATTTTGAGATTTTTTAATAATTTACCCTAAAGTAAAATGAGTAAAAATTTTATTTTTTAATTATATACTTTGCGTTTTAAAATTATTAATATCATATACAATATTATAGGGTGTTTTTATAATTGTTTTGTTGTATTTCCTTTTCCAAAAAAAAAAATGATGCATTTTTATATTTCTGTTTTGCTGTAATAAATCATTTGCTCTATGTTATTATTTAATAAAATGATTGAATTCGATAAATTAGTTAACTTTCCTTCCATTCATAAAAATTACTTACTTGAAACCAATCAATTCGTTTACATTATACATTTTTATAACTTTAATCTCTTGATTCAATACCTTTTGTATTGGTGAGAAAGCAGCCCGGCCTGTTGAACAAAGTGTTAAAAATCCCCAACTCGGCCCATTGAATAAAATGTTATAATAAAATAACTCAAATTACAAGAAAGGAATAAAGGTCTTGCTTTTATGCTTTGAAAGGTACAAAAATAAAAATAACATGGTTTTAAATTCACTTTTATTATATTAATTTGCTTTCCACTAGGTCTGGCTGGGAGTAAGCTAAGAGAAGACTGATGGAAGATTAATCGTGATCAAATTATAAGTGCAATAAAAAAACGATTTCATAATTTTTCAATCAAATCTCTTTTAAGTGAATAATTTAAAAAGTATATATCATAAATAAATTGATCGTAATATACCTTGTTCGGATTCCTATAAAAAACTTTGAACTGTCAACTACAAATTATTCGTATGTCCAACCTTTAAAGTTCTAACCATATCTACAAAATATAGAAAAGGAATTCAAATATTTTCATAAGAAATAACAATATTGCTAGCTCTCTTGTCTTTTTCCTATTTATAGCAAAAGACAATACGATTTCTTTCTTATTAAAATTAAAATTTCTAATTATAATAAAGTTTAACTCTAATTATAATTATTATTAATTTTAATAAAAAATCTCATATTTGAAATTTGAAATCCCTCAAACTTCATAAAAATTAGTACTAAAATGCACACGTCGATTATAAACAAACTCATCATGCGATAAGCACTCTTCTTATTGCTTTTAGTTCTTTTGAATAATAGAATGTACAAAGTAGATAAGGTTCGATTTGCTACCTTGATTTGCCCATTTAATTGTAGATGACAAGTAGTTGAAAAGAAAAGTTTGGTTCTTAACTTAACCCTAATGTCCTCCAAAAATAACTCAACAAATTCACATCATGATTAGAAACTATACTTCTCAGCATACCATGCAAACAAACTAATTCCTTGAAGAAGTCTAACTTATTTTAAATTAAATTTTCTCTTTTAAATTGTTTTTCATGTGCAATCTATTAGGTTTCTAATATGTTGACAATGATTATAAATTATAAATATAATTCATATTTAGAATTAGATAAATAAAATTTTAATTTATTTTTAATTATCTAATTAAATAATTTATAATTATCAACTAAGATAAACGTCTAATAATATGTCATGAGCACCCAATTATTAGAAATGTCAAAATAGTCTGACTCAACTTATCTATACATAATTATGATATATAATTTAATCATTTCAATATTCAATATTCCAATTAGACATAGAGTATAAAATTATTGTATACTCTTTTAAATCTATCATGTTTGGTCTTGCTAATTAATAATTGATATTTGAAAACATCTTTTTAAATCTCAACTCAGTATGGTTAGAGAATTCCTTAAGTCACTATTAATCAGGAACATTGGAATATTCTCTATAATTACTTTAGAGTGATGAATCTTCTATTGACTTACTTATCTATCTTTGTATGGTTCATATTATATCTATGTACTACAAACTAAACTACCCTCAATAGAATAGCTGATAAGTAGCATCAAAACAAAGTAATTCTCATATGAAATACTTTGTTGATATCAAGTCTAAGGATTAATTATACAACTTTCTAATGAGAAAATTAATGGACATATAAGTAATACTCCATTTGAGATCATCATAATCGCGTTGGTTCAATAAACTTATTTTCTAATAAGTATCCAAATGTTTGTTTAAATATCTCCATACTTTAACTTATGAGTTAATTTAATATAGATCAAGGGGTTAGTGATGTGGCATCTCAAGTTGGGGTCGATGGTTTAAGTGTTCAAGATAAGATTTCGAGATCTTCAATTCAAATTCCACTGTCAACTTTTAACAGAGATCCACTTATGGATATTGTCTGGCCTATGATAAAGGATAGGATAAAAAAGGTGCAAGGAGCTTTGAATAATTTAATTAAAAAAGTCCATTTTTAAGCTCAAGTCCAAATTGCTTCAATTAAAAAGTCTAAGCAAGTTCACTTAATAAGTCTTGAAGAAGTTGAGCCAACCCAACTAGAAAAATAAGGTCCATGGCTAAATTTACTATTAGTAGTTTTCCTTCTTTGTAAGGGACAATTAACCAAATCCTACAAGGTCTCTTGTTTATTAAAAGTTAGTTTCCTAGTAGGTCTTGTTTCCTACAAGTTAGTTTCCTAGTAGATCTTGTTTCTTAAAAGGTAATTTCTTAGTAGGTTAAGTAATTATAGGTTTAAGGTAATTCCTTTTTCTTAATTTTTGGTCAAAACCTCTCCAATATATAGGGAGGTTCAACTATCACTAGGGGGCACAATTTTATGAAATTATTTTGTAAGGTTTATCCTTACTATTAGTCTTGTTGAATAATTAGAATGCATTGCACGATTGTTATGCTTTGTATGTGACTTACCTAATTAATTTTGTTTCATCAATTAATGGCATCTTTATTTATAGTTCTTCTTTCAATCTTTTATCATTCAATTCATAATTTGCTTGAATTAGGTTATATATGTTCTTGAGGATTAGGTTACAAATCTCTTAAAACAAACTTTATTCTTCTCTTCTCGTTCAAATGTTCTTTTTTTAATGGTAAAAAATATATATTCATCGGAAAAAAAATGTACAACGTCAAAGGAGCATACCCCCATCCAAGAAATAAAAAGGAAACAATAAAACCAAAAGGCCATGTGTCCCGAACATGCCCAAAATACCCTGAGAACCCATTACACCCAGGAAGCCCAAAAGAGGCCGAGGCCCAACCTACTTAGAAGTAACAAAATGAAATATATAAAGAAAGCCTAAACCAAAAGCCCTGGAGTGACGACACATGCAGCCCATTTTGTGAGAGCCAGCAGCTCGAATGTCCATGAGCTCCAATTTATTAGAAATCTTTAGATATGGTTTTTAAGATTATACTTGATCTTTAGATATCTTATAACCTTTTATTATTCAATTTAGTTATAAATTTATTAGAAAATATATGCTTCAACTAATAAAGCATCATATCTATAAATCTTTAATTTTGACTCATTCAAAATCTTATCTTTCCATATCTAATATGAAATCTTGTTATTTGATATACTTAAAAATTATGAAGGCAAGCTATTGTACTAGATATAACTATAAAATAAATAAATATACATCATATTATATTTTTCTCAATAAAAAGTCTAATTTGCCGCCAACTTTCACAAAATATTTGAGCTAGTCCATGCCTTTAACTATGGTACTAATTCATCCCTTACATTAATAAAATATACCAAATTGAACCAAAAAGAGTCCCTCAATTAGCTTTCTGTTAGTTGGTTATAATGCCCATATTATTTGAAAACATGTAACTTGTCATATCAGTGAATGTGCCAACCAAAAAATTGATATGTCATTTATTATTTAATTTAGAAATTTTTTATGTTTAACTTTTAAAAAGTAAAACTACTATTTATTCTAAGAAGATTGCTTGTCTTCGGAAGTTTGCAAAGTATCTCAATTGATTATTTAGGTGCCTAATCATTACATTTAGGTGTAGTTTGTGTTTTACATTTGTTGTTAGTCTTATGCTCTAATTTAGGAAATGATTTTGATGTATTTATATGTTCTTATCATTATTCATTTGTTATCAACTTTTAATGCCAGTATTAGAAAAAGACGTAGAGGTAAAATTAGAAGTTGTGAGCTATAACAAATGAATGTTGTAATGAATTGTAAGTTATCAATGTAGATTGATATTCAACAAGGTTATCCTATAGACAAGGTCTAATATGCAAAATTGTAAAGTGAATTGGGGTTATTATGAGAACATAATTACCTTGTCTAAAACATGTTAAGGACTTAAAGAAATATAACTTGCTTGAAAATGCTTTGAAAAAGGTTACGGTAATTATACAAAATCTTTAATTTACGCATTATTGTTTCATTGATTTTAAGATTAATTACAGTTTTACTTATTATTCACAGTTGAAATTGAATATTGTAAGAACCCAAATGTTTCAAACTGTGTGACTTTATTATTGAAATAAAGGAATAGGGATTTTCATTTCAAGTTGCATAGGTATTATAAATCTTTTCCTTTTGATATGAAACCACAAAGCTATGTTTCCAAATGAATGTTTGAAGAAAATCAAAATAGTTTGTGTGATTGTTAGGTTGACCTAAAAGCTCAAGTTTGTTTTCTTTGTCTTCATATTTGTTTGCATTAATCTTGATAGATGATTTAATGATTAATTTATGATTTTTCTTGATTTAGGAAAATTCCGCTAAGGAAATGGTCAATAGATCAAAAATAAAGACACCTCATAATTACGGGTCAAAGTCATTTATAGTTGTTTGAAATAAATATGTAAATTTTATGTTTGCAAGTTATACGTAAATCAATAAACACTATATTATTATATGTGTCTCGTTTTTTTTTTCATTAAACAGAGTGAGAAGGAATTATATGGACAACAGTATGATAGGATCACATTATATAAAGCCACTCACTATAAAGAAGGTAAAGAATGAGTGTCAGAAAAAGCGAAAAACAACTATATAAGTAAAAAAGTTTGTTCAATATTTTTGTTCATTTATTAATATAATAGTCAGCACTACTATATGAATTAAATATTTTTTTTAAAAATTTAGAATAAGATGCAAGAGTTATTAGAAAAGCCTATGTTTGAGGGGAATGAGCTCAATGTAGATGACATTTGTGATACTTAATACTTGTTCTGGCTATGTGAAAGGCCTTGCTATTGCCCTAAGATAAATATTTCAACCTCAACACATAAAACAATCATTAAACACATTCGAGAGGAAAATAAGAAGCTTAAAGCTGCATTATAAGCTGAAATAATCAAGAGACAAAGAAACTTGAACAAAATTAGCAAAATATGATATGTTATTCAAAAGATTACTTGGCACAAATTATAATGAAAATGAAGGGGAAGTGAAGGGTATTAATTCTACCTCTTACACTTTTTCTATCACTTTTTGTATGTACTATAAGTTAATTTCAATACTTTTCTCTCGAATTACAGAATTGATAAAAATACAACTATTGACTGATTATCTTGTGAATGATAAAGTTACGTGGTGTTTGCTTTAATCAAAACCAAATCCTTATTGCATCAATGTTCTCATAATATATTTAGTTGATTCTAACTTTCTTTTTGATGATTACAGGTTCATATATATTATAATTTGTAAACTAATCTTTTTGTTTATTATTTTGTCTGTTCAAGTTATCATTAATACCTTGTATGAGAACAAATGATCACATTTTAATGTTATATTCTTTTTGTTGGTATAATTTAATAATATTTATATAATTTTACTTTTTATATACAATGTTTGATTTATTGAATTAATAATATTTTTTATGATTTAATTTGATAATAATTAGCAAATAATTCTCAACAAAAAACATGTCGATATATTTACATATAAAACATATATTGTTCAATATCATGGAATAAAAATGTAATGAATAACATATTATATTAAAAATGTAGCCAATAACATTTAGTTACGTTAGCAAATAAATTTTGGCTACGTTACAAAAGATGTAGCTAATAACATTAGGGTGCATTATAAAAAACATAGCTAATACTTTATAACTACAAAGATAAAAATTGTATCAAAACACTATTTGACTTCAAAAAATTTTTCAGGCAACATTCGATTCTTAACTATATTTTTGTAATGTTTCATCAACAAAAATTTTAACTAATACTTTTTATCTACCATTCTCACGACTTTTTTGGCAAGGAAACAGAAATGTCACAAATAAATATAACCAATAATTTTGAAACATTTAGCTACTTTATTGTAGTGGGAAAACATGGACAAGTATCATGTGCTGCTATTTCCACCTTGAGAATTTTCTCCATCAAACAAAAGATGACAATTTTAACCAAAGTGGATTGATATTACTTGTCCAAGTTCAGGAATCATTTTGGTTTCCCCAAGCAAAGTACCAAACAGATGGGTGCAAAATAAAGGGACAAGATCCTCTGTCTAATATTATCCTATCTTATTTTATCTCATGAAATCTCAGCCATTTATTTTACGGAACCTGCGCAGAGTCTACGCAAAATTTATACAAGACCCACATAAATAAATGGCTGAAATTTATTGGACACAATAAGACACCATAATATTGTACAGAAGATCTAGACTTCAAAATAAAAGGGTTCTCCGATCTGCACTGCATATATTAAAAAAATGAAAATTTATAAGCCAACGGGGAACAAGAAACCAAACCAAACCAACCCCCCCACATGAGCACGAGTGTAGCGTACCTAACCAACACGAACATGCAAATTAACTTTTGATTACATACTCATTTATTTAATATAGTAACCCATAAAAATAATACTAATTAATCTTGAGGCTTCCCAAAGATGCTTTCTGTGTATGTGCAATCTTTTGCCTGGAGGCTCAGTGACCGGTGGGAACGCTATGTAAAACGACGGTTTCAACCGTTAGACCTGGCCCGAACCCGAACAGGACGCCCCAGTCGAGCCCTTCACCGGTGGTTGTCTTTCCAAGCTCAAGAGAGTTCTTTCTCATCTCATCTAAAATAAACAAAACACAAGCACTTGACATGTTACCATATTCACTAAGAACGTGCCTTGTTGCTCTCAATTTCTCTTCTTTGAGCCCCAGTTTCGCTTCAACCTGGTCTAGAATGGCGGGACCACCAGGGTGAGCGATCCAGAAGAGGGAGTTCCAGTCGCTGATACCTATGGGAGTGAAAGCTTCGGTCAAGCTTTTCTCAATGTTTTTCGCGATCAACCCAGGCACGTCCTTTAACAAGTGGAAGGTGAGACCAACTTCACGCAAGTGCCCGTCAATTGCACCGTCGGAGTCTGGGAGGATTGTCTGCGCAGCAGACACTAGCTGATACAATGGGCGTTCAATGGAGGTGTCGGGGTCCGCGCCGACGATCACTGCCGCCGCACCGTCGCCGAAGAGAGCTTGACCGACCATGGAATCCAAGTGAGTGTCCGATGGTCCACGGAAAGTCACAGCAGTGATCTCAGAGCACACGACAAGAACGCGGGCACCCCTGTTATTCTCTGCTAAATCTTTGGCTAACCGAAGTACCGTGCCTCCTGCAAAGCAGCCCTGCTGGTACATCATGAATCTTTTCACAGATGGGCGAAGACCTAGTTGCTTGGTGAGTTGATAATCTGCACCAGGCATGTCAACACCGGAAGTTGTGCAAAATATGAGATGAGTGATTTTAGATTTTGGCAAACCCCACTCCTTAATCGCTTTCGAAGCTGCTTCTTTACCCAACTTTGGGACCTCCACCACCACTATGTCCTGACGTGCATCGAGAGAAGAGGCCATGTACGCACAGATATTTGGGTTCTCTTTTAGGATTTCTTCAGTTAAGTGCATGTAGCGTTTCTTGATCATTGATTTGTCGCCTGTCGATGAAAAGAAACTGTATGAAATTAGTTTCCAACGGGGCCCTGATTCGCACTTCAGTTACTGTTAATACTTTGTTAGCTGCAAAATAATAATTGCGCTATACTCATTTTGGCAACGGTAAACTCTACCTGAGGTTGAGACCCGTTGCTGAAAGTCAGGACTCAGGAAAACACAAAGGGCACTCCTCATAAATAAACGTTGTATAAAAAAAAAAAACTGAAAAGAAACACATACACATGCGCTTGAATTTCTCTTTGAGGTCGGTCATGTGCTCGCTGTTGGTGATACGGAAATAATAGTCAGGGTAATCAGCCTGAGACACACAGTTGGCAGGAGTGGCGGTGCCAATAGCCAACACGGTGGCCGGACCCTGAGCCCTCTGGGCATTTCTGATCTCTTCAAGGGTGACCATTTGTGTTGAGTTGACAAGTGATAAAAGTGGAGAGAGGAACAGGAAAATCAGTGAGGCTTAGTATTTGGTTGTGTATTGTGAGAGTAGGAAGGAGCAGCTTCTTGGCGTTATATACATAGCAGCAAGACGTGAAAATATAAAGGAAAGGTTTCGGGTAGGTTAGATGGACGGTTAGCTAGGAGTCCACGTGGGCATGGGGTTAGGATTAACCGGTGGTAGGTATGGAACCACGCATTACATTCCATAACCTACTTTTTGCTGAATCAAAACACGACTAGTGAAAACTTAAAAAAGTGTATATATGTCATGATTCAATTGGTGTCCCCCTCTTTTATCATATGGGCCTGCTTAAAAAAAAAGAAACTATCTTCCATTCATAAGTATTGAGTTCAACTTTAATACTAATATCATTAATCTGATACGCCTTTTTCTTAAATTAAAATTTAATTGCTACTAACTCAATTCTGTTGATGTGCATGTTACTTAAACCTATTACAGTTTGAAAGAGAGATTATGCAATACTAGTACTTATTTACGTGGAACATGTTTGAATAGAAAATAAATATTATCACTAACAAGTTCGTGTATATATTAAAAATATTATTTCGCAATTTTCTTGACCTTAATTTGGTAAAGGTTTTAGGTAATACCAAAGAGAAGAAGGAAAGGAAGATTAATGCACGTGCTAACGGGATTCTTAATATGACGGGATGGTCTGTCCAAAAGTCAGCTCGCCCAACCTTTTCTACCCGACTTGGGAATAGAGGGCATGAATTAGGATTAAATGAAATTTTGTATAACGGAAAAATACCATGGATATTCATATTCATGTTCAAATCTGTTCCCAGGATTTCTCTGTTCTTTTCAGGCATAAGAGGACATTAATTACAGAGGGATGAGAAAATGGATGAATATAGAAAGAGACATTAATTAAGGAAAAGGTTAAAATATCATTTCTTAATTTGATTCCTAAAATAGTTAATATGAGTCAGTATATTAATTTCTCAGAATCAGATCCCTTTTAATTTTAATCTTTTGGCAGAAAATACCACTCACAACAGTCAATGGCGATACCATTGAATTGTACAGAGCAATTATATTTATTGGAGTTAGCATAGTTTTGTGTGCAAAATAAAAAGATTCCATTTCTTCATCACCGTGCCATTATTAAAAATGAACTCATAAGCTGTTTGATGCATTAATCCTAAATTGATTGCTTTATCGAATGTAGCACGACATACACTGCAATGTGTCGGCCGGTTTTGTGTTTTTTATTTTAGTGAAGGGGAAGTCTCTACTTCTCTTTTCACAGCTACATCTTAGGTATTAATGAAGCAATTCCTTTGCTTCAATCTTTCACCTTAACATGCCCACGTATCCGAATCTGCTTTTAACCAAAAAAGACTCCGAATCACCTTCACATTACGCCTCCCATGTTCGATGTCTCGGTCTTTTATGCAATGCGTATCAGCTTCTAGATGTACAATTTAAGGTGTCCCCGTTCATGTTCATAAACATTGTCTTCATACTAAAAATCACTACAATAAGGTAGATATTTGCCCCCTTTTTTTTTTTGCTACTTTTAAAAATCATCATTAAATGTCCTCTATTTGCAAAAATCGTCACCAAAAGTTTGGTATTGGTGATGATTTTCAAAATCGTCGACAAATGTGAATCTTTTGATGACAATTTTTGAAAATCGTCGCTAAAAGTTTACTATTCCCGACAATTTTTGAAAACGTCATCATTTTTATTGACCATTTTTTAAATCGTTACTAAATATGGACTCTTTTTGTGACAATTTTTTGAAAACCATTGCTAGAATTCAGTGGCGACGATTTTGAAATGGTTATCAATTTAGGCATCAACTCCACTGCCAAGCATGTCGCCGACCATATCACTGATTTTCTCCGTCAGGGCAAGCTGAAGAACATTGTCCGCTTACCAACTTTCATAAAGACCCACCAACAAGCTCTGTCTCTCGGTCATTTTAATGGGTTAATTGTGAATTGTGAATTCTTTTGAATGGGTTTGGCTTTTTGGATTTTGGGTTTCTAGGATTCAGATTTGGTGAATTTTGTGAGTTTTCGAGTCTTGATGACATTGATTTCTGGGGTTAGGGTTGGTGATTTATTTCAAATATGGGTTTGTGATTTATTCAAGGGGACTGTTTTACATCTTGGTTTGAGAGCACCAATCTTGTCAATACACGGTTGAATCCTTTAGTTCAAGGAACTTATTCAACTTCATAGCCTTGGTTGAAGCCTTTTGATAGTCTCTCTTAAGATATATGCACTAGAGCGCAACAACTTTTTAAGGAGGAAATGACATAGATGAAGAGGTAACCAAATGTGATTCCTCAATCTTGAAAGAAGGGTTAGGCAATGTGATTAGTCAACATGCAGCATAGTGAATGTGCGAGTTTTACTTTGGTATCTTCACTGTTAACTAATGAAAACGAAAGGAAAGAGAAGAGCAAATAAACTTTTCGTACATTGTTGCTAAACACACTGTACAAAATGCATTTATATACATGCTGAGCTAACAAATTCTATTGCGATTATTTACAGAGGCGTTGTGTGGGTGTCCTAGATGTTGAGGTTTGTTAGAGCTACGTACAGAGTTTATTAGAAAGGGATTTATCCACCGTGGTGTAAATGAAATAGCTCTTGGTGTTCACGTACTACCAGCATCCCCTCCTCAAGTTGAGAAGTCTATGAGAACTAAATTGGCACTAGTGATACGAATGGTTTTTGCAAAGAGAACCTCAGTAAAACTGTCAGGCAATTGTTGTTTTGAAGGAACGTGAGCAGTAACGATGAAGCCTTCCTTAACAACATTCTGTATAAGATGACAGTCGATTTCTAGATGCTTGGTATGCTCGTGAAAGATGAGATTTTTAGATATATGAATGGTTGCTTTGTTGTCACAATTCAAAGTATACGGAGATGTAGACTTTACCTGTAAACCCCGTAACAAATAGGAAAGCCTTTGGAGTTCACAAACTGTGCTAGACATGCTTTTGTATTTAGCTTCTGCGGATGAACGGCTAACGGTGGATTGTTTTTTAGTCTTCCATGAAACCAATGACAGTCCCAAGAATATACAGTAGTTAGTAAGTGATTTGTGGGAGAATAGACAACCGGCCCAGTTGGAATCAGAAAAAGATTGTAGTGAAACAATATCTTGAACAAGATAGAAAAGACGGTGATGTCGTGAGCCATTAGTGTATTGTAAAGCATGTATGAGTGCGTCCCAATGTGGCTACCTTGGTTTAACGTTAAACTGACTGAGATATTGAATTGAGAAAGATAAATCAGGACGAGTAAAACTTAGATAAAGCAGCTAACCCACCAAATGTTGATATTTTTCAGGATTCAATAAAACAACCCCCTCGTGTCATGACAACTTAGTACCTAGTGGGATTGGGGTCGAGGCAGGTCGTAGTTCCTCCAAACCAGCATCACATAAAATATTCAAAATGTACTTAGATTGAGATAAGAAAATACCATTAGCAGAACGACCAACCTCAACACCCATAAAAAATTTCAGGTATCTTAAGTCTTTAATAGTGAATTTGCTGTCTCGATATGCTTTAACACTAATAATTTTGGACTCATCAGGACCTAAGACTAGTAGATCATCCATCTAGATAATAATTGCAAGGAAAGACAAATCGATACCTTTAGTGAATAAACAATAATCGGATGTTGCTTGAACAAACCCATAGTCACTAAATGTATTAGAGAGAGCTTTATTCCATTTTCTTCCAGCCTATTTCAACCCATAGAGAGATTCTCGCAGGCGATAGACTTGACTATCTTGTAGTTTATCACAACCTTTAGGAGGCTTGGGATATAATTCTTCGTTGACGTAACCGTGCAAATTAGCGTTATTGACGTCGATACGATGGAGTGGCCAACAATTAGCGACAACGATGGCTAAGAATAATATGATTGTTGTAACCTTAGCCACTGGTGAAAAAACATCGAAATAATCAATTCCGATGTGTTGGTGGAAACCTTTAACAACAAGTCTTACTTTCCACCATTCTACTGAGCCATCCGGGTTGTGTTTAATCTTGTATACCCATTTTTTATTTAATGGACGTTTCCTTTTCGGTAGATCGGAGGCTACCCAAATTTCATTTTCCTCCAGGGCTGTTAATTCTACTTGCATTAGACTAACCCATAATAGGTCATTTCGAGTGGCTTGTGTTGGATCGCGTATGGCCCGAGTATTCACAATTCACTGCGAAAAAGACCATAATACAACACGATGTATAACCGAAAACATATAGGATGCGCAAAAATACCTTTTTCACGAATTGGTGGTTGCTTTTTCGGATTCGTAGACACTGCTACATGCGAATGTCCTCTACCGTTATCCACACGAGTATGCACGATCCGGGCTGCGACTATCGTGTGCTAGCACGTCCTGAAACTCTTTCGGTTGCTGCACAAGTTTTCTCTCGGATGGTGGCTAGGGTTTTGTATTACAATGATGTGGCTTGACACTTATGAGAACTAAGTTTCTCTATTTATAGAGAAAACCTAATCCCATTAAATCCCATTAAGTTTCGGCCCATTATATCTCATATAATAAAAGCCCGATAACTTAATTCAATCTAGCCCAATAAATATATCCATATATATTTATTCAATGCCTAATAAATTAGGCC
>JANIJH010000007.1:35340790-35385489 GCA_024520975.1 Erythroxylum areolatum | reverse complement strand
AAAAAGGTTTTCTTTCTTGTTTTGCAAGAGGACAAATGTCACAACAAAATTTAGTAGGAGTTTTTGAAATAGAAATTGGTACATGAAAAAGTTTACTCGATGATACGTGTCCTAATCGATGATGCCACAAAGTATAATCATCGGATACAAAATTAGCAAATGATTTATATACATAAAATTTGAGAGATGGACCTTTTAAGTCGGTGGTAAAATTTTAGGTAGTAAGATGGCAAATGCCTCCTTTTGCTTTGACTATCGCTACAATACTGTCACTCCATGGGTCTTGTAAAAAAACTTTGTTGTCTGTAAAACTAGCTATCAATTTATTTTCGATGGCAATTTTATGAGCTGACATAAGATTTTAGTTAAAAGTCGGTACACATAGGGCATTTGATAATGTAGCATCCCACTCTCATAGGCCATATCCCCGAACCTACCGAAGGTATTTGAAAATATGCTCTACGAGGGTGGCATGCTAGAACAATCAGTCGGTCAAAAACTCATTACTTGAAAATTTTTCAAAACAACACATGTATATACGAAAAATCAATAAACAAATCAGGCTCATTTTTATTCATAAATATTTTCATTCATGAGTGTTACTACACTCATTGATCAATCTTATTTACAAACATTTCCAATTTGGAAAGTTATTACAAACAGAATTATTCAAATACACATGATACATTAATTGCAGAATACACAATTTAATACAAAAATAATGAAATATCTATGCAAACGGGAACTGATCCCGACCTCTATCTCTTACTTGAATGCTGTGGCTAGACTCTCGTTTGCCTAACTGGGTATCTCCTCTGAGCCTGAAAAATAATGTTGCAATTTTGGTGAGTTTTGAGAACTCAGTGAGTTAACCATCCTTAATGGTTAACTCAAATTATAAAACACATCACATCATATATTCACATAATTCACGTTACTTCATTTATCATGTAGCATCACATATCATTTACTTCACATATCACATTCAAGGTAGTCAAATAGATCATTTTGATCATTTAAAACATATATATCAATTATAAATGCAATGCACATGAGATGCAATTTCATTTATTACTTTGATGTGACCGAGTATTTTTTGCTAGCTCATATCCATTGTGGATATTGAGCTGTACCATATCCCTTAGTAGATACTGGGTATAATAGCAACTGAGACAGAGGCTCTTATCACATTTTGAGCTTTAAGCCTTTTTTACTGGCGACTTTAGTCATAACTGCCTTTATCTGTCATGCATTCATGTAATGAAATGCATCATATTTACACAATTTCAACAGTCATCAGATTTCAGTTTTATAGTTAGAACACATTTATCATCAGACTTTGTTCCGACATTCAACGAAAATGTTGAGTACACTTATTTCAGTCAGATTCACATATAAGGAGCACTTCCAATATTTTATTCATTCTTCAAACGCTTCGGACTTTCAAAGTCTGAAATTAACACAATCACATTCACCAAATAATTCAATACAGAATTTAAAACAAACATATAATTAAGTGAGATCATCTAAGTTACTCACAATACGCTCCAGATTAGCCTTAGCTTCCATGCTCCGTAAACGTCTGAATGCAGACGTTTTGTCTTGCACACCAACATTATGTAATACACACATTGAACACACATTATTAATTGCACAATCTTATGAATACTTAATCACATTCATATGTATATGTGTTGTGTATAATGCATGCTCAATGATAATCTCAGGTATATTGCCTAAATTCACATCTTATGTTCAATTACATTTCATAAATCATGTCCATCTAATTGAACTTAGGTTTACACTTCATTTGTACATGATCATTCTAAGTTCACCATTCAATCCTTATCCTTTGTATGTGTCTAGATTATTCTTAGGCTTACACCTCAAGAACACTTGGTTATTCTAATATCATAACTCAATTTCTCTTCATTTCTTTCCTAACATTATATGCTGTCATAATACACAATTCTCATTCACATTTACTTAATGTAGATTACTCAACTCCTTTGAATCATAACTATAATCATATAAATGTATTCATTCCCATTATACTAATGTCTTTGGTACTTTGATATCATCAATTCATTCACTAAGTTATAACCCCAATTATCACTTCATACATATCACACATTAGTCACTTACAGAAAAGTTAAAATTTGACCCTCTAGACATCAAAATCTCTCTTCGAGGTCTTCGTAGAAGTTGTAAAACTCAAAGTTAAAGAATACTTAAATGACCTCAATCTGAGTTCTACAGAAAAAGTTATGCCTCTTGCCCCAACATCTATCCAATTGCATCCTTATTTTCTAGATTTCTAATTCTTTACTTACTACATTCAATACCTTATGCTTGGTCAATAATTTATTGTTTAATACTCATCATTTTCACATAATTCTTAACTCCATGTCAACTCAATATCGTCCATAAACAAATTATAGTTCATGATTGCTTATGAACACTAAAAACATAACATATACATATATATATATACAACCTCAACTTTCTGCATATATTCATCTTCGTTTCCACTTTCATTTCACTTCTAACTATCACTTTAATTCATCTCATTTTAAGAACATAAATCAACATATTGGTTAACATAACTTTCACTTTCATTATACCCTTAATTCAAAACTCATAACATCTACATAACAACTCATCACTTATGGTTTTCATACTCTAAAAAATAGAACACAAACACAAGTATTCATCCATCAATTTACTACACTCAGTACTCAACTTCAATTTGAATTTAAACTCTTAAAGATAGAATTAGAATTTGATGTCTTCATGAAAAATGTAAATATATGTCTCTAATTTAATCCAAGTTAAAAATCATGCCATTTGGATATCTAAATATCAATTCATAGATAAAATACCGATGCATGTCCAATGGAAATGTTATAGCTAACATATTCTTGCATATTTTAAACACCATTATCATTTTGTCTCTAAACTTTCATCCTAGTTCTTCTCTTTTCAAGACATTACACTTGCCTTTTCCTTAACTTTAATACTCAATCCAATCCATTTCCAAAATAACCAATGATCCATGTTTTTATGCATCAAAAATAAAACATGAAAATATCCATTTACAAATCAATTTTTTTTTGCACTTCTTTCTACATCCTTTTAGGATTTATTCTATCTCTAAATCATTTCAATACCAAATCATACATTATTGTTCATAAATCATAGAAAAACAAGATATAAACACATTCATTTCTTCATGATCATTTTATCACCAACTATCATTAAATGTGCTTCATTCAACAAATCAAGAAGAGTATTGCTTATACTTACTTATTTAGCTTCAATGTCTTCAAATCACACTTAACCATAGATTCTCCAATATACACGATTATCATCATCATTCAAGGTAGAAGGGTTAGATCTTTTAGTAACACGGTGGAGAAGACAACAAATCTTGAAGAAACAAAGTGAAAGAGTGGGACAAAATCAACATGATGAGGGTGGTAAGAGTTTCGTAGATGGAGAGAAAAATGAGAAGATGAAAGTAAATGAACAAAATGAAGAAAAGAAGCAAGTTTCATAAATGACAAGTGAAAGCCTACAAGATGGCCTTTAATTTTGGTAAAAGAATAATAAGTGGTGAGTGATAGTGACACTTGTCACTTTCCCATGGTCCCATTTTGGTCTTTAGTAAGCTAGTCCATTTGTCTCCAATTTTTAACTCAATTTTCTCCTAATTTTCAATTACACTTTTCATTAAATCTTAATGTCACATATCACAATTTCTACTGCTATTTGACATTTATTTCTACTACCATTTATCAATTGTTCTACCATTTGGCATTTTTCCTAGTCCAAAAATACCCTTAAATCCAGAAAATTCTCATATTTCACCAAAAATTCTAATTCACTACTTATACACTCCAACTCAATTTTTAAGACACATAATCCATAAACATTTTAATAGCATTAAAACAGTCATTTATACCCAAAAATGTCAAATGAGTGGATGAGCAATTCATTGTAATATGTGCAATAATCAAATTCATATGTGTATATGCTAACTTGATGCATGAGCATGTAATGCATTTTTCTAATCTCTAATTGTTATTTCTCAATTACAGAAATCTAGGGGTTCTAATTATTAGTATGAGAATGGGATGTTACAATTCCCCCCCCCCCCCCACCTTAATAAATTTCGTCCTCGAAATTCTTAATTGATTGATCAAAAGTCAGGGGTGTTGTTTCCTCATATGCTCCTCCGTTTCCCATTTAACTTCATCACGTGAATAATTTCTTCCACTTGTCTATAGTTAATGGAATCAATCGATCTTTTAATTAATTATTTAGATACCACACTATCTTAACTATTTCCCCAATCTATTTCATATTACTCACAATTTCACTTCCTGTATCAATAACACATATATCGGATCATAACGATATTTCCCAAACATATCCATGTAACACTGTATGAATCTGAAACATCTTTTATTGATAATACTAACTCGTAAGTCAATGGTCCTACTCTCACAATAATTTCATATCGACCAAATTTATGTCATGCTTAGCTCCCCCTTTTTCCTGACCTGAGCACACCTTGCCATGGTAATACTCTCAGAAATATTTCATCTTTCGCTTGATATTTCACATCTCTTTAGTGTTAATACACTTAACTCTTACGCCTATCTCACTATATTCCCTATCTTCAGTGTTGATCCACCTAATTCATTCATCTTTCTTGAATCGTTTAATTTCTAATGCAAGTTAATTTCACTTATCTATAACATCTCCAATCAATTCTGGCCTTCAACTATTTTTAGGCCTCATTCATCAGAATATAAAGGTGGATGACTCTTTCTGTCGTATAACGCCTTATATAGTATTCGACGATATCACTGTGATAATGATTATTATGCTTAAAGTCAATTAAAACTATACATTGACCTCATGTTTCTACGAACTCCAAAATATAAGCTTTGAGCATATCTCCAATAGTTATAATAGTTTTCAACTCATATATTCAGTCAGTTTGTTCTATAACCTTAGTCGTTAAATGCTATTTCATTGTATTCCTACTAGGATGTATAACATAGGTTGTTATTTGTGCTTTCCCTAGTAATCTCTTTGCTTAATCATCTTTATCGTGTACACATACTTCTTATTTCAATCACAAAGCATCATTTTCCAATTCAATCTCAAAATTAGGATTCATTTTCAATTTCTCAGTAAGGTTCATAAATTCTAAATCCTTAATTTGGGCTTTGCTAATCTATTCATATAAAACTGATCTTAAATTCAATAGCTAATAGTACTTTGATTTGCCTAAAATTCAACTCAACATTCTGTGCTCTTTATTGCATTAGATTTAGTAACCTCAATATTTAAACTGCTATTGAATTCTCTATTCAATGCCTCAGATTACAAGCCTAGCTGGCACAACGGTTCGAGTACCGGCTCTGATATCATTGTAGTAGCCCAGATCACCCGCTCACAGATATTGTCAGCTTTGGACCTTGGCCCAGCCAAGCCCTCACGGTTTTGCTTTTCTCAAGAACTTCCCAAGAGGTCACCCATCCTAGTACTACCCTTGCCCTAGCACATTTAACTTCTAAGTTTTGATGAGATACGGTGCGTTATGACATGAAAAACGCGTCTGTAAGGGAGAAGTATCTATACCCTTATAAGGTGTACTTCGTTCCCCTCTCCAACCGATATGGGATCTCACACTCTCCTTAAGGACCTACCCTTTTTGGGGCCTAGCCTAGCTGGCATAACTGTTCGGATACCGGCTCTGATACCACTATAATAGCCCAAGTCACTCGCTCACAGATATTGTCCGCTTTGAGCCTTGGCCCAGTCAAGCCCTCACGGTTTTATTTTTCTCGAGAACTTCCCAGGAGATCACCCATCCGGATACTACCTTTTTCCTAGCACATTTAACTTCAGAGTTTTGATAGGATCCGGTGCGTTAGGGTATAAAAAATGCATCTATAAAGGAGAGGTATCCATACCCTTGTAAGGCGTACTTTGTTCCCCTCTCCAACCGATCTGGGATTTCACACTCTAAAGTGGTGGTTCAATTAGGTTGGATCGTCGAGCTATGAGGGCTTGAGCGACACCAGCTCGTTATCCTTCCATAATTGGAAGTGGGAGGTGAACGCTGCTCTGTGAATCTAGCCTCACGCGGTGTCCTCTAATTCTAGGACTTAGATAGCCCAACGCTTTCACAAGGACCGCAGGGGTCAAGTCCTAACTTGGAACAGGCAAATCAATATAATGTTTCGTCGAACCCAGTCATTTGAACCAATGTAAGGTTCCACCACATCATAGCCCACGAAGTACGCCTTATAAGGGTACGGATACCACTCCCTTGTAAACGTATTTTCTATACCTTAATGCACCAGATCCCATCAGAACTCTGAAGTTAAATGTGCTAGGGCAAGAGTAGTACCAGGATGGGTGAACTCCTGGGAAGTTGTCGAATAAAGCAAAACCATGAGGGCTTGGTTGGGCCAAGGCCCAAAGCAGACAATATCTGTGAGTGGGTGATCTGGGCTGTTACAGTGGTATCAGAGTCAGCACTCGAATCGTTGTGCCAGCTAGGCTAAGCCCCAAAGAGAGCAACGCCTTAAGGGGTGGAGAGTGTGAGATCCCACATCATTTGGAGAGGGGAACGAAGTACGCCTTATAAGGGTACGGATACCTCTCCTTTATAGATGCGTTTTCCACGCCTTAACGCATTGGATCACATCAAAACTCCAAAGTTAAATGTGCTAGGGCAAGAGTAGTACCAAGATAGGTGATCTTCCGGGAAGTTCTCGGGAAAAGCAAAATCGTGAGGGCTTAACTGGGCCAAGGCCTAAAGCAGACAATATCTATGAGCGGGTGATCTGGGTTGTTACAAGCTTTACTGGGAAATACTCATTTGCACCATCATAATCTTTCAATAATTCTAAACATTGTCTTGGTCTTATATTCAATCCTTTCAAACTCAATAATTACCCCAAACTTAAATGATCTGTATATTTATATATATCCAAAATCTTTCTATATATATAATATCTCCAAACTTTCAATGTAATCACTATTGCAGCAGGTTCTAAATCACATATCAAATAATCAACTCATGAGACTTTAATTGTCTCTATGCATACAAAATCACTTTATTATACTACAATTATGTTGCAATAGATTGCATCTTAATCTATGGTATGATAAATCATTGTATACTACAAAATCTCCAAATCCAAATGATATAATTAGCATCGGTGTTGTAATCAGTTGGTGTTTTAATTCCTCAAAACTCTCTTTACATTCATCAGTCATATGATTTACACATTTTTCCTTAGACATTTTTATCAAAAGTTCTAAGATCAATAAAATCCTTCAACAACTTCTGGTAGTGTCCAATTTCTAGGTAATTCTAGAAAACTCCAGATCTTTTACATAGTCGTTAGAGTTTCTCACTTCATCATTAGCTTTACTTTCTTTGGGTCTCCCATTATGCCATGTTCAGATACTATATGACCTAACATTTTATTTGATCAAGCTAAGATTCACTCTTATTGAACTTGGCATATAATTGTTTATACCTTCATGATATGTACGATTAATGTCAAGTGTTCAAAAATATTCTCTTTACTTTTCGAATACATTCAATATATCATCTATGATCACAATCACTAATTGATCTAAGCAAAATTAGGACACGTTATTCTTTAATACTATGATACTATCAGGGGCATTGTTAACTCAAATAGATATTGCGAAAACTCAACGTCTCCATGATTAGTTCTCGTAATTCCTGAAGTAACTAATTCCTCAAATGAGGTAATATTATCTCATGTTATTTTCAATCTCCTAATTGACTTCTTTTCTCGAATGATTTTCTCCATTCATTCTATTTCCTCTGATTTCAAATTGACATATTATAATGTCTATTCATTCAAACTAGTTTCTGCACTCATTTCAATTTATTTAAATTCTTAACTTCCTGTGTTGATAACACATTCATCAAATCTAATTTGTATCTCTTGTACATATTTGCATATAATATATTGTGGACCTAAGTTCTCCTCACGTTAGCAATAGTTTCTCCTCAATTTTAAGAATTCAATCACATAGTTGGATGCTTTAGATCAAACAAAATGTATACACTCTCAGTAGCATGTTCTACCTCTTATGCCTGAGTCTTCATTAGAAATGGGACTCCAATATTCACTTTTCATTCATTACTTATTCATTTCTTATTTGTTCCTTCATTGATCATTCTTAAAAATAAACCATCTGGTCTACTTAACCTAATTCAGTGAAATTCTTCTTCGAAAGAAGATTTCTTGCTACTATCGCCTATACTATTCATGTAATCTTTATCAATCAACTGTTTTTATCATTGCTTATTAGCCATTCTTAGTACCTCAAGAAGATCAATTTTAACTATTCATAATATCTCGATAAAATTAATTTATGTCGTAACTTATATGACCAGAATATCCTTTTTGATAAGGCCCAGTGAAGCAATAAGCATATTCATTTACTCTTATACCTTGGTATATACTATCAAGATCATTTCATCTTATCTAGAGATGTATTTATGACAATCCACCAATTAATAACTCAAGATAAGGATACCTTAATCTCATTTGATTCTGGATAACACTTCTCTTTTTGCAACTGTCCTCGATTATGGGGATTATGCCATGATCGTGCTCTTCTTCTTTTTCCTCGAATTCATCACACATAGTAACATCATTAACAATCTCAATCTATCCCTAATTGATCACTATAAGCACTTTCATGTGTTACTCTAATTGATCTTAGACTTTGAACCATGGGAACTATGACTAACAAATATTTAATTAGTCGTAGAGTGCTTCCTATATCATCTCCACATAAATAATACATATGTGCTCAATATTATTACTTGTCACAATGATCCCATTATTAGATATGTACTCACAAAAATTAACCTTGACAACTTTTACATATATCGCTATCATTATCTCACCTTATAATTACCATTATATCGTCATACATACATATGTTCACAATCAATTTGAAATTATAGATGCATAGTCATCCTGAACTTTCGATCTCAATTCCACTAACATATTCTTATCGTGGATCATAACTCTTGTTACATTAATCAATAACCATTTCAGTTCCAAGTTCAACTTCTTAAGGTCATAATCATTTTTTTTTTGTTTTCATTACATTCTACTTGTATACTTTAATCTTATCATTTCTACTCATATCTCTATTTTCCTCAAACAATCATGACAACACATTCACATCCATATCACAATTGGGAATATATCACCACAGTACAATATTGATGTCATATTCAACATTACATCCACCAATACAATTGCGTTGAATCTTTATTTGTCATATCTAACCATATACTATTTCTCATTTCTAAATATCCATAAACTTTCATTTTCTCACATTCTGACAGATCATCATTATTCTCACTAATTTCTATCAACTCAAACTCTTAACAAATGCTCATGCATGTGACTCAGACTAGGGATCAGTTGCTACTGCCTACTATGACATGTCTAAAATGCATTTACATTGACACATATTTCAAAAAACACCCATGTAAGATGCTAAATTTGGGCTCTGATAACAAATTGTAGCACCCCACTCTCATAGGTAGGGATGGCAATGGGTTTTCAACCGATTAATATCCGCACTATCCGACCCGAAAAAATAGATATGGAGGTTTAAAAATGGATTTTAAACGAATGCTAAAAAATGGATGTGGATATGAGTCTAGTGATAACCCGAACCATGGATACCCATATCCTACCCGGTTTTTATTAGCTCTATTTTTTTTCGTTTATTTCTTGAATATTTATGGTTAAATATAATAAAATATTAATATTTTCTTAGAATAAATAACTTTAAAGTCCTCAACTTTTTCATCATTTTTTATTTTCTTATAGGATAATAATAATATAAATGATATGAAGATGGAGTTTTGAATATTGTAGAGTTCACATAAAGACAATTTGAAGCTTTGGATATTTCAATTTTTGTTCCAATTCTTGATTGTGAAAAATATATGTTGTCTTTACAATAGACATTATGATTTTTATTATTCCAATTTTATGGTTTTTAAGACATACAAATCAAAATCTTGATTTATTATTATTAAAGTAATTTTGATTTGGAGCGTTAGCAAAAATCTGCTCTTTATATTTTCTATTTAGAAGTTATATTTTTATGTGATATACAACTCGATAAGTATCCAAAAACCCGAACAATCCAGTGGATTTGGATATGGGTAGTAGATCATAAAAACCGATGGATATGGATATAGATATGGGTTGAGTCATAAAAGATGGATATGGATATGGGTAGAGTAATACCCGAACCGAACCCTACCCATTGCCATCCCTACTCATAGGGTATATCATCGAACCTATCAATGGTATTTGAGAATATACTCTTCGAGGGTGGCATGCTAGAATAGTTAGTCAGTCAAAAACTCATTACATGCAAAATTTTCAAAATAACACATGCATATGGAGAAAATCAATAAACAAATCGAGCCTACTTTTATTCATAAACATTTTCATTCATGAGTGTTACTACACTTATTAATCAATCTTATTTACAAACATTTCCAATTTAAAAAGTTATTACAAAAATAATTACTGAAACACACATGATACAATAATTGCGAAATACACAATTTGATACAAAAATAATGAAATATCTATGCAGATGCGAATTGATCCCTAGCTCTATCTCTTACTTGAATGCAATGGCTAGACTCTCGTTTGCCAAAAAAGGTGCCTCCTCTAAACCTGAAAAAATAATGTTACAATTTTGGTGAGTTTTATGAACTCAATAAGTTTGTCATCCTCGATGGTTCACTCAAATCATAAAACACATCACATCATATATTAACATAATTCACATCATTTCATTTATAATGTAGCATCGCATATCATTTACTTCACATATCACATTAAAGGTAGTCAAACAGATCATTTTGATCATTTAAAACATATATATCAATTATAAATGCAATGTAAATGAAAGTTAGTTTCATTTATTACTTGGTTGTGAACGAGTGCCTTTTTACTAGCTCATATCCCTTGTGGATACCGAGCTGTATTAGTTAATGTCCCATATCCCTTAGTGGATACTGGGTACAATAGCAACTGAGACAGAGGCTCTTATCACATTTCGAGCTTTAAACTCTTTTTATTGGCAACGCTGGTCAGAACTGCCTTTATCTTTCATGCATTCATGTAATGAAATACATCACATTTACACAATTTAAACAATCATCAAATTTCAATTTCACTGTCAGAACACATTTATTATCGAACCTTGGTCAGGCATTCATTGAAAATGTTGAGTACACTTATTTTAGTCAGATTCACATACAAGGAGCACTTCTGATATCTTATTCATGCTTCAAACGCCTCATATTTTCAAAGTCCGGAATCAACACAATCACTTTCACTAAATAATTCAATACATAATTTAAAACAAACAAATAATCAAGTGAGACCATCTAGGCTATTCACAGTATGCTCCAGATTAGCCTTAGCTTCCATAACCTGGAAACATCTATATGCAAATGTTTTATCCTAGACACCAACATTATGCAATACTTACTTTGCACAAACATTATTAATTGCACAATCTTATGAATACTCAATCACATACATATGTATACGTGTTGTGTATAATGCGTACTCAATGACAATCCCATGTATATTACCTAAATTCACATCTTCTGTTCATTCACATTTCATAAATCATATCCATCTAATTGAACTCAGGTTTACACTTCATTTGTACATGATCATTCTAAGTTCACCATTCAATCTTTATCCTTTATATGTGTCTAGGTTATTCTTAGGCTTACACCTTAAGAACACTTGGTTATTCTAATATCATAGCTCAATTTCTTGTCATTTCTTTTCTAGCATTATATACTCTCATAATACCCAATTCTCATTCACATTTACTTAATACAGACTACTCAACTCCTTTGAATCATAACTACAATCATAACTTTGATATTATCAATTCATTCACTAAGTTATAACCCCAATTATCACTTCATACATATCACATATTGGTCACTTAATTCAAGCATCATTCTAGGTTCAATTCAAGCCCCATTAAAGCCTAAATTAAGTCCCAAAAGCTGACCTTTATGGGTCACTTACAGAAATCTTAAATTTTGACCCTTTAGACAGCAAAATCTCTCTTCTAGGTCTTCATAGAAGTTGCAGAACTCGAAGTCCTCTTTGAAAGCATACTTAAATAATCTCAATACGAGTTCAACATAAATAGTTATGCCTCTTTCCCCAACATCTATCCTATTGTATCCTTATTTTCCATATTTCTAATTCTTTACTTACTGCATTCAACACCTTATGCTTGGTCTATCATTTGTAGTTTAATGCTCATCATTTTCCCATCATTCTTAACTTCATTTCAACTCAATATCATCCATAAACAAATTATAGTTCATGATTGCTCATGAACACCAAAAACAGAACATATACATATATACATACATCGTCAACTTTCTGCACATATTCATCTTCATTTCCACTTTCATTTCACTTCTAACTATCACCTTAATTCATCTCATTTCATTATACCCTTAATTCACAACTCGTAACATCTACATAACAACTCATCACTTATGGTTTCATACTCTCAAAATAGAACACAAATACATGTATTCATCCATCAATTTACTACACTCAGTACTCAACTTCAAGTCAAATTTTTAAACTCTTAAAGATAGAATTTGAATTCGATGTCTTCATGAAAAATGTATCCATAAGTCTCTAATTTAATTCAAATTAAAAATCATTCCATTTGGATATCTACAGATCAATTGATGGATAAAATACTGATGCATATCTAATGGAAATGTTGCAGCTAACTTCAATACTTAATCCAATCCATTTCTAAAACAGCCAATGATCCATGTTTTTATACATCAAAAACATAACATGAAAATATCCATTCATAAATCAATTTTTTTCACTTCTTTCTACATCCTTTTAGGATTTATTCTAACTCTAAATCATCTCAATACCAAATCATACGTTATTGTTCATAAATCATTAAAAAAACAATATATAAACACATTCATTTCTTCATGATTATTTTATCACCAACTATCATCATATGTGCTTCATTCAACAAATTAAGAAGAGTAATGCTTATACTTACTTATTTAGCTTCAATGTCTTCAAATCACACTTAACCCTAAACTCTCCAGCATACACAATTACCATCATCATTCAAAGTAAAAAGGTTAGGTCTTTTAGTAACAAGATGGAGTAGACAAAAAATCTTGAAGAAACAAAGTGAAAGAGTGGGAAAAAATCAACATGATAAGGGTGGTAAGAGTTTCGTAAATGGAGAGAAGAATGAGACAATAAGAGCAAATGAACAAAATGAAGAAAAGAAGCAAGTGTCGTAAATGACAAGTGAAAGACCTCAAGGGTGGTAAGAGTTCCTATTGTCCCATCTTGATCTTTTAGTAAGCTAGTCCATTTGTCTCCAATTTTCAACCCAATTTTCAATTACACTTGTCATTAAATCTTAATGTCACATACCAAAATTTCTACTACCATTTAACATTTATTTCTACTACCATTTATCAATTTTTCTGCCACTTGATATTTTTCCTAGTCTAAAAATACCTTTAAAACTAGAAAATTCTCTTATTTTACCAAAAATTCTAATTCACTACTTAGACACTGCAATTCAATTTTTAAGACACACAATCCATAATTCACATTTTAATCACATTAAAACAATCATTTATACCTGAAAACTGTCACATAAGTGCATAAACAATTTATTGTAATGTGTGCAATAATCAAATTCACGTGTATATATGCTAACATTATGCATCAGCATGTAATGCATTTTTTTAATCTCTCATTGCTATTTCTCAATTACAGAAATCTAGGGTTCTAACCCTTATTATAGGAATGGGATGTTACAGAAAGAGTTAGTTTTGGGTGTAGATTTATTTTTCCAACAACTGTGACATTTCTATAAGAACTATCAGGTAAGATTACTGGTTTGGTGTGTCCTTTTGTGAGATTTTCTAATAAGCTAGGTTTTGAGCACATATACGTAGAGGCACCTAAATCTACTATCCATCAATCACTGTCATAGTTTTCACGACTACAAAATGAACTGTTAGAGGCAGAGGAGTTACATGCACAACGATTGTGAGCTACATGATGTGCTTTAGCAACTTGTTTACCTTTGGTGATTCGCATAAGTTCCTACACTTATTTTGCGAGTGTGGCAACATCCATTTGATTCTCCTGTGTTTCTTGTCCATCATTAATTGGACTGTCCAATGATGTTGCTCCTGTAAATATATTCTTCCCTATTTTGCATTGAAATTCTTTATACCATTCCGATATCTTGTTTAGTTTGAAACATGTTTCCCTGAGATGTCCGATTTCATGACAGTAGCTACACACCTTGTCTTCATTTTTTATAAAAACCCCTTTTGTTTCCACCATCTTTACTCCAATATGTAGTTTATCATTTGTTGGACCACTGTGTACAACAAGAGTTGCTAAGAGAGCAATGTTCATGTTATTCACACCTTTTGGCATACTATTAATGTTCCTCTATTTTTCAACAGTAGCAATCATGGAGAACTCCTTACTAACAGATGGTAATGGTTCCAACAACATAATTTGACTTACTAAGGTGGAAAACTCTTCCCTTAAACCCATCATAAAATCCAGCAATTTATTTGTATTTGCTACTTTCCTATTTTGTTCCGCAGCATCACACACATTTCATCATGGGCATTAGACTATCCACATCATTCCATAACTTCTTCAATTTCGAAAAATATTGAGTTACATTATCATTACGTTATCACAGGATGTTGACTTCCTCCATTAACTGGTACAGGTGAGGACCACTGCTCTTACCATATCAGCTTCTTAGCTCCTCCCATAGATCTTCTGTAGTTGTTACCACCATGAATGAATCGTGAATTTCTTTGATTGTAGCATTTAAGAGCCAAGAAATTACCATGTTATCAGTAGTGATCCATTTCTTCATCAGAGTGATGTTTCCTTCTAGTTTTCTTATTTCTCCAATCACGAATCCTAACTTGTTCTCGGCTTTAAGAGAAATGGTCATCGGTCTGCTCTAACTTAGATAATTGTTCCCATCAAGGGCATTTGTCACCATGACTGTTCCTAGACTATCGGCTGGTGATAGGGTAAGATCATCTGGTTGATCTTTGTATTCATCACTTGTTTGACTATCATCTTCTATGGTTGATTTGAGCTTTTATTTAGAGATTAGGTGTTTGTAAATGTATGGATCATTGCTCCGATACCATCTTCATCGTTAACTAATGAAAACAAAAGAAAAGAGAAGAGCAAATAAATTTTTCATATATTTTTGCCAAACACACTGTACAAAATGCATATGTATACATACTGAGCTAATGAATTTTGTTGCGATTATTTACAGAGGTGTTGTGTGGGTGTCGTAGCTTTTGAGGTTTATTAGAACTATGTATATAGTTTGTTAGGAAGGGAGTTATCCACTGTGGTGTAAATAAAATAACTCCTAGTGTTATGTACTACCAACAAAATGTATAGAGAACCAAAAGAAAACGAAACCCTTTACCTTCATTTTCAATCTCGATTGTGCTTATTTTTTATATTAACATAAACGTACAAGAGCCAGTGGCTTGTGTTGGGGAGGAAGATTATGTTAATGTGACCATAAATTCATATACCACTGGGAATTCGAAGCTAGACTATGGCAGCTCATTTCTTCTTTTTCAAGTAATATCTGTTATTGGTTATCAGTTTTCTTTTTCATATTTGACTAAGATCACTTGTTTATCTCTGCATTTATAGGAAACATTCAAGGATATGGTGAAATGGAAAGCTAAGGAAGAGCAACAAATGCTACAGATGTCAAATTTTGTTATCATATTAGAGGCATCAAAGAAAATATGGTAACGAAGCTTATGAAATCAAGATGTAACAAATACGAGGGAATGCTCTTGTTAGAGTAGTTAGCTTTATTGTAGGATTAGGTTTTTATATATATAGACAAATCTACCTAGTAGTCTCAGTTACATTGTAATTTTCTTTTGTAATCTCCGCATTCATAATTTGTAAAATAATCTTTGTATTTATTTTATTTATAAGAATTGTTAAGGTTGTAATTAAAATTTTGTAGATGAAGAATATACTTTTGTTGGTATAATTTAATGATATTTTCCTTTTCACATACAATGCTTCAAATTATCAATTATTTTTATATAATATTTTTGTATAATAAATTGACAAAAAATAAAAATATTATATACAATAATCTAGATTTAAAATGTCACAAATAATTATAATTAACATGGTATAAAATTTTCTTAAAATGTATATTAAAAATTTGATTATATTTTATGAAATGTAGCTAAAAACATTTGGCAACATTTTCAAAAATGTAGTTAAAACTTTTTGACTATGCTTTAATAAATGTAGCTAAAAATCTTAAGCTATGTTTTTAGCCACAAAAAACTAAATGTAGCCAAAATATATTGGCGACGATTTTACAAAACATCGCTAATAATTTTTTGCTATGAAAATAAAGCATAGAAAAAAAACTATTAACAATAATTAGCGAAAAACATCGTCTATAGTTTTTAGCTATGGAGATTTGGTGACATTTTTGGCTATGAACATAAATCATAGCTAATTGTCCAAAGGGTTTATTTGGATATATTGTCCAAACTGTTAACCCCTTCTTTGAATCTTTTCCATCCAAATAAGACAAACAATTCTCTAAATTGGTATAAATTTTAATAGACGTACCATTTCAGTCAGTATGGTTTATTTTAGAATAATTATAGCACTTTCTTTATATAAGCTTGTTCATTTTTTGTAGCCAAATGTGGTTTCTATTGTGATGAATATTTTTTCTCTATTTGATTGCAACTTATGAAACAAATGTTAAGGTTGAACATGTCATATATATAGGGTCATTTCTAATATTTTACGGGCCCTAAGCAAAGTAAAGAATGGTTCTAATAAATTGACAATATATAAATATGTAAACTTTAAAAGCATAATTTTATTATTAGAATTTAATATGTATACATAAGTGACACAATTTATATGTCCACATACTCGAAAAAAATACTAAATGATTATAACATCGACTAATAATATTTTACAAATGTCAGCAATAATAAAATCGCTAAAAATAATGGCAGTAACAACAAAATAGTAGTAGCAACAATCAAACAATAATATCATATTGTAAAACACCAAGAGAATTACACTAATAAGCACACATATGATCATGATTTATTAAAAACAATTTCTCCATGCATTTCTAGATGCAAACCATTAATAATAGTATCAAGTCAATATTGTCCAACATATCCTCCTCAATAATAAGATAGTTAAATCATTCAACCTTTTTTGTAACACTAATGACCTCAACTAGGTTTTCACTATTTTTAACTTTAAAAAACTTCTCTCAGCTAATGCTACAGTTACAGGTATAGTCAATATAATTCAATAAGCAATTAAAATATTTTGATAAAAATCTGTAGCTTTAATATATTCTAAAATTTCAACCAATGATATTAACTCATTTGTAAAAGAAAAGATTATCTAAATCCACATCTAACATATTATCATGAGAAAAAGATGCAAAATTAGTGCAATATTCTCTTAATTCATTATCATCTAATGACTTCAACTTCTTTGATTTAAATAAGAATCCAAAAATATTTTCAAATGTCGTTAATTGTTCAAATTTATTCTTTAACAACGCAATTACCATCCATAACAACTCTAAAGTAATTAACTCTGAAAGAATCCTCAGTTAATTATATTTCTCCATTGTGATCATTTTGATCAAATTATCTTTTCCTTACAGTGTTTAGTTGGAAATGAAGGCTCTACATTGATCTCATATGTAAGACTTTTGACAATATTCACATTGGAGGCAAACCCTTTGTCTCTATACAAAAAAATACAATCACACCTTTTAATTACTCTAAGGTAGCGTCAATGAGCATTGGTTTAGACTACAACTTTTTAATCACCATGTTAATAGTGAACAAAATATCGTACCAAATACCATACCAACAAAAACTTAAAATTCTCATGTATACTAACCAAACTTTCCACTTCACTCTTTAACTTGGCATCATCACAAGATCTAAATAATTCCATCAATGCCAATCTTTAACACTTTTTATTCGACTCTCACAATGAATGTTTCATGGTTAAGCTCAAAACATTATCAAGTAAAACCTTTCACCTTTTAGGAGTACTTGAAAATAATGCATATATAAGTTACACAACTCTAAAAAAATGAAATAGCTTTAACACAATAATGTGATATATTATTAAGAGTAAGACTAAGATTATGACAAGCACTTGGCATATATAATGCTTTTGGATTTATTTCAAGTAATCGCTTTTGAACTCCTTGTTATTTTCCATTCATATTAGAATCATTGTCATAACCTTGACCCCTCACATTATGGACATTCAAATCATGAGACTTAAATGCATTCAACAATTCATTGAAAAGTCTTAGTCTAAATGTATCATCTACCTTTAAGAACTCTAAAAAGTACTCTTCTATTTTTATTTTTATTTGACATATTCACACATCATACTAACAAACTAATTCTTAATGGCTCAAATATGGGGTACAATAAAAATAATAGAAATGTATTTCTCCTAATAATCCTTATGTTAGAATTTCTAACATTATGAGTCAACATAGAAATCAACTCATTTTGAATTTTGTGACCAAGATAATTATGATGAATTTCATGATTTTGAACGCGTCTAACATGATCTTGCATTATTACATCAAATTCAAAATTTATCTCGATTAATCCAAAAAATTACCATTACTATCTTGGTAAATTTTTTCATTGGATCCTCGAAAAGCCAAATTATATTTAGCAAGACATTTCACAATATAAACTATTCTTATCAAAACTTGTTTCCAACATTATTTCTCTTTTATAATTTCTTATTGCAAATCTTTATTAATTGTTTGATTTTTGCTCAATCTTACTCTTAATTCATTCTAAGCCCTCATGTTAGTCATATGCTTAATACTATTCTCATGTTCTTTAGTCTCTCGCTAAGATGCTTCCAATCGCTAAATCCATCATTTGCTAATGTACTTTGTTTGCTTTTAGATTTGAACAACTTACAAAAAAAACAATATACTTTATCTATATATTTAGAGTGAGCCAACCATTTTCTATTGCTAATCTCCCCATTACTCAGTTTTATATAATAATAAGAATATGAAAAATGTCGAAAGCTATTTTCTAATGGAAACACAAGATTCAATTCTCTTATAGGTCCTTTTTCAACTAAAATGTCTCCTACTTTATTATCAAAATTATCCCAATTTATAAGATCATAGATATCCAATATATGGATTAGTTGCTCATCTGCCCTTAAATTTTCTTAATTAGATGCATTTGGTGGATGATCATACTCACTCAAATTACTAATATCCTCGTGAATATGAATCTCGTCACTTAAATTTTTTTTTCTGTTGTTCAAAATTACGTTTGCCTAATTCCTTATGATTCTCATTAGAGAAACCTACTCTTTTAATAAATTTATTAACAATAACAAATTGAATCTATAGTTAAATTAATTCAATATGCAAATTGCTCCTTTTGGGATTCAATTAATTGTTCTACTTGTTTTCTTTTTTTTTTTTCATTTTTTCACTTCCATATAAATGCTTTCTAATCAACATCATATAAACCAATTATAACAAAGAAGCATGCAGGCACGACAGAACACTAATAACTTGACAACATATTATAAAGATACATCAATGGTACTATATTTATAATAGAGGGAAAAATAAAGAGCAAAATTTAATGTCCTATATTAAAAATGAAAAAAAAAACAAATTTTTATGATAAAAGCTATCATATTCAAAATCTAATTTCGATTTTTCAAGTAATTTTAAAACATCAAAAACTAACAATGATTGACTCTTCACCAAAGAGAATAGGTATTAAATTACAATTCATTTTTTCCCAAAAAAAGTTTTCAATGTAACTATATTATAATAAATTTAAAAATTAATTGAGTAAATAATTTTATTTTAATTTTATATCATTTTATTAATAATATTTTCTTCTATTTTATTAAATTTAATAATTAAATAAATATTATACTATAATATAATCAATTTTTAAATCTCAGGTAATGATGCTTTTTGGATTGAAAAAACTAAAGCCTTTATGCTAATTCTTAAAAAAATTAAGTTTTCATGCTTTATGTATTTAAAAACATTTATTGCAACTATTATTTTTGTTACAGTCAAAGTTATATCACCCACTAAATAAACATTCTTGAAAAAGTTAAACATGATTTAGTGAATTAATTATTAAGTATTATTGTTTTTTTGCACTATCCTAGCACCACAGTAACTTTTTACTGTCAAAGTTACCTCTCCCACTTTGATTTTTTTATTTACAAATAGTTTTCTTCCTAAAATAGAATTACAAATAATAATAAAACTCTCTAATTGGTGTCGGTCAAACTCCCTAATTGGTGTAGGACTTACGCATATTTTCTTATATAGAATGTTGATTTCTATTTTTTAATAAAAATTATAAATCAATAAGTAATAAAATTATTCTTATTTGCATTTATTAAAAATTAGATCTATGTTAAATTTTAACATAGATATGAACTTATAACTTTTTATTATAAATATTTTGTATCAAGAATATGATAATTTGTTCATTATAAAACTTAATTAATAAGAGGTTCATAATTTATAATTAATGTTGACTTAAGTAATATTTTTCTACAAAAATTTTATTTTTTGCGTTCAAATAATTTCCTACTATAGAATTATGAATAAGAATAAAGCTCCCTAATTTACATTGTCTAATTTAAAATAAAGCTCCCCAATAATAATTATGATTAATTACTAAAACCTAAATATAAAGCAAAAATAATCAATGACATCAAATGGAAATAAGAGAAACTAGCTTGGCATATGTTCAATAAGTTAAAACTATAAGAAAAACAAAAAATTTTGCTTTAAATTATCACTAAAAAATTAGAACCATGAAAATCTTTTGTTATCAATTCTTTAGTTGAACATCTAATAGAGCATCCTCATCTCCATCACTATTAGCTTTTTACTGTGCACCTATTTGATGGGCCAATGCTCTGCCCCATAGAGAATGACCGACCCAATCTCTAAATGATAGAATTTACCTTTAAATTTGAGGGGTATCTTTTTATCACATAAAACTCTTTATGCACTTCTCCATTTAAGCTACTATGATCTGATCTAGTGAATTATGTCTTCATCAATATTTCCATTGCTCTAGATGGTAGATCCTAGATACTTAAAACACTCCTTTTATGGTATAGCTTCTAAACCACTATTTAACTCTACATACTATATGCCTCAAAAAGGGGCTTAAAGAGGAGCCTTGGTATAGCCCAATTTCGATAGAAAAATATTCTATATCTCCTCCTATCATCCTTACTTCAGTTTTTACACCTTCATACATATCTTTAATAGCCCATATATAAGTCATTGAAACTTCCTTAACTTTTAAACACCTCCACATGATTTCTCTAAGAACCTTATCATATACATTCTTTAAATCAATAAAAACCATATGTAAGTTATATTGTCTTTTCCTGTAATATTCCATTAATCTTCTAAGGAGATGTAAAGCTTTTGCTGTGGACCTTACTAGCATAAAGCCAAACTGGTTTTTGGAGATAGAAGCATCCTTTCTCATTTTCTTCTCAATTACCTTCTCCCATAACTTCATAGTGTGACTAAGTAATTTGATGCTTCTATAATTGTTATGACTTTGGATGTCTCCTTTGTTCTTGTATAAAAGAATTAATATACCAAATCTCCACACTTCGAGAATTTTGATAAACTTAAGGATCGCATCAAAAATCTTAGCTAGCCAAGTAATGCCCTCTTCGCCTAGGTTCTTCTATACCTTTATAGGTATCTCATCAGACCCTACTACCCTTCCAATCTTCATTTCCCTCAACATTTGTTTAATTTCTTCTCTATTAATCTGATGGCAAACAACACTTTTAAAACCACACCCTTTACCATAATTTTTAAGGACATAATCATATCATTAGTCATTTTTACCCCCACATCATGATGTATGAGTTCCTTGACAACCAAGATACTTACCCCACTATGTCGTCTTGAACACCCTGAAGACCAAAGTTTGAACACATTAATCGCTTTACTTTTGCCTCTATCCACCTTGTCTCTTGGACACAAGTTATATGAATATTATGATTTTCTAAAGTCTCCACTAATTCTAAAGACTTCCCTATAAAGGTCCCAATATTCCAAGAAATTATTCATAATTTATCAACATCTTCTCTTATTTTAGACTTGAAACTCATTAGAGGTCTAGCCCTTGTTCTCTCATCAGAAGTCAAAGCCACCACTCCTATCTAAATGCCTAATACAAGCTAAAGAAGACAAACCTATCAAGCTCTTAAAAGACTCTAATAATACACAAGGAAGAGAAGAAATGTTGATATTGAATCGCACAAAGATGCCCCAATAAATGGGTGTGAGAAGCTCAAGTACACATGATCATTCTTTGTTCTAAATTAAATGATCTAAAATCAAACTACTAGTAGCAATTAGATATATGCAGAATGCTAAGACACGTATTGAACAGTAAAAATAATGAACAAAATATTAAAAGTTATAAATAGAAAAGAATTTAAAACTTTTAATAGAACGATAATTTGTCAACATCTTTTCTTGTTCTAGACTCATAACTCACTGAAAGACTAATCCTTATTCTCTCATTATAAGTCAAAGCCACCACTCAAATCCTAATGCCCACTACAAGCTAAAGAATACAAGTCAAAGAAACTCCTAAACAACTTTAATAATGCTCAAGAAAGAGAAGAAAGATTGATATTGAATCCCAAAAAGATGTCGCAACAAACAGGTGTGAGAACCTTGAATACACACGATTGTTCGTCTTTTTAAATTAAATGATCCAAATTCAAACCACTAATAGCAACAAAATATCTGCATAATGCTAAAACATGATATTAGACTGTTGAAAATAACAAACAAAATATTAAAAACTATGAACAAAAGAGAACTTAAAACTTTTAATGGAACGATAAAGACAAAAAAACTAAAATCCCAACACCTAAATGAATGCATCAACCAAGAACAAACACAATATGAAATTAATCACAAGTAAATCTAATAAAAAAAGACAAAATTTGAGATACTAATTAGTCAAATAAAGGAAATAACCAAACCAATCTAATGAGTTAAACATGCCACACACCAACTCTATATTTTCTTATCATATTTAGCAGTATTAGTCATAAACAAAAATGGTATACATGATTTTGATTTTGATTTTAAAGTTGAGCTCAATCGATCCGATTTTCTTACGGGGTGTTTTGTTGATTACAATCACCATGTTATTCCTATTTCACTCTTACTTTGTTTATTTGAAAAAAAATACATAATATATAATTTAAAAGTTTATTTATCCTTTAAATTTGAGAATTAACTAAATTCATCCTTCCAATAAAAATGAAATTTGTTGGACAAAAATATCCTTTAAAAAATCAGATAATTATTTAGGTATAATAATAATAAGAAGAAAAAGAAAAAAATTAATATAATAATAATAATAATAATAATAATAATAATAATAATAATAATAATGTAGTTAGTGGAGACTAAGGAACATTTTAGTTTTTTGTCAATTATTCCTTTGTCATTTCAAATTTATGTTTTTAAACTAAACATTTACTTTATATTATCATTAGAAAATTTTAGAAACAAATCAAACTAAATAATACATATTTTATTTTATTCTTCATCTATTATTTTCCAATAAAACCATCATTTCATTTCTTATATATTCGGTAAACCAAATGCCCAGTTTAGACTTTTTTTTAAACGATGGTAGAAAGATATTAAAACAGAATCTAATTTTTTATTCTTGCAAATTCAATTCAACGAATTTGACCATGGGCTCGTTATTCTAAGCGTTTCTTTCTACTACTTAAATTTATCGGTAACAATTCATTGCTACAAAAGAACTAAGGGCTAGTTTTACTTGATTTTTATTTTTTTGTTCTTAAGTTTAATAAAATTTATTTAATTAAATTCAGTAAAATGTGTTAAATTTATATAAATAATAAAATTTTATTTTATTCTCTTATACAATATTTACTGAAAGTATTAATAAATCATTATATTTATTAAAATTTATAATTAAATAAGCAAAAATTTTATAATGATTTATCTCTAAATTAATTAATTAATAATAATAAATCAAACATGTATTTATTTTCCTTAAAAATACTTAAATCAACAATCCAAAAGTGGAAATCAAGATAGAACAATTAGACGTAACTAAATTGATAGCACAAGCACGAGTGTCCTTATAATCAATGTTTTAAAACCCGAACCTAACATCAAATTAGTCAAAGAAAATATTTAAGATTTAAAATTTTAGTTAGTATTAAACCGCTATAAAACTGGTATATAACAAATATGAAGTAAAAAATTATAAGAATAAGTGAAAATATAGTATACAATAAAATATTTTATTGAAATAAAAAGAATACACCAATATTTATTAATGTCTAATAAATCTAATAATTCAAACTAAAACTGAATCTAACATAAAACTTAGAATAATAATAAATAAAAAACAAAAATATATTTCTAAGGAAGGTTGTGTCTCATTATCGTCAAGAGTTCTAAATTATCCAACACACACTTTCATCCAAAATATATGTGTCAACATGTTCCACTATATTCAAATAAATTACAAATTAGTAATGTTTGAAATTATTCTCTATTATGAATTTATAATATATTATACTTTTAATATTAAATATGATCAAAATAAGATATCAGCTGACCATTAATAAATATATGTAATTCATTCATTGTAACAAATACATTTTCATCATAAATCACCTTTTCCAAAAGATCGAGCACAACTGGGCCTTAGTAGTTTGAAGCTTGACTAGACCTAATTTTTTATTTTTTAAATTAAAAATGAGAAAATAACGTCATTTTTTGCAAAACAATGTTATTTTTCTTATAGTTATCAGGTTTCAGGTTAGGTCGACATGGGCAATATAAGCCTAAGGCAAAACTAAGGCTTAATTTTTAAAAAAATTAAGTTCAAGACTAGTCAAATCGACCGTAACTAGTTGACTTTAAGTTGGTTCAGGTCGGGCTAGACTGGGCCTATACTTAATTGCTAAGCCTATTCATAACCTGATACAGAAGTTGTTTGACTGAGTAATCTAATAGAGACTTTTCTCAGTATTAGAATACTTTCACCAAATAATCTCCACCATTTATTTATATTTTAAATTAATAATTATGAGAAATAAAAAGAATATATTATTAATAATTAAATTATAAACTAAAAATATGAAGCTTACCTAGCTGCATTTTTTTATTATAAGTTAATGAGATAATAAAACTCCCTTAATCTTCAAGATACAACTTAATTTTATTTGTTACCTTTAACTACTCTTCAATAAAGAAATACATTTGCATTCAATCACATCACAGAGACCACATCCACTATATATGCAATAAAGATTGAGAAAACAAACTTCTAAGTAGATCCTTTGATTAAGATGTTTATCCCATCGTTGGTCGAGAATATCTATATAAGACTTGGACAATTTCTCCTTTGATTTAAAAAGACTCTTAATTTTTTTACAAACTCTATACATACCATTATATATTTATATATATATATATACACCCCAAAGATAACTTCTCATCTGAGTTAACAATCATTTACTACCTTATAAGTGGAGCCATAATCTTTACAATAATCAAGTAGACATCCTAAAATTTATCATACAGAATAATAACACAAACTTCTTTTCCTTCGCACACTTTCATCACTTATAACTTGAAATTGTTTACTTATCACTAAATTTTAAAGTAATATTTTATATTCATAAACACTTTTCAAAGTAATAAATGTATTTGCGAATCTGGTAGCAATAGGATTCACAATCCCAACTCAATCTTCTTTCTTTCTTAACCAAGACAAAAATGTAATATAATTATATAGAAAAATTGTGATCATATGAAACAAGACTAAAAATATGGTCCATACTATCAATATCTTTTAAAATGAGATTTATAAAAATAAGCAACATATGGAGACTAATAAATATGCTCATACTTTAATTGTAACAAGAACCCCATTGATGCATAATTAGTTATGTTATCTGTAATGAAATGCACAACATTCTTTGCTCCAACCTACTCGATAATTTCATAAAATAATCTAGATAAAACATGAGCACCTTTTACCAAATCAGAAGCATCAACAGACTTGATAAATTTTGTTCAATATTACAATAAAATAAAACATTAAAATTTTATCTATTGAAGTTAAAGTTCGAACTTAAACACACCATATGGTTTTTGATTGCACACATGTATCACTTCTTGAGGTCTGACTAAAGTATATTGACTTTAGGAGCTTTAATTTTTCTTGAATGTGCAATTAAGTTGGAGGGATTTCCTCTATATTCTTGCATTTGTCTACTTCTTCCACTGTTCTCAATTCCTAATTCTCTTTAGCTTCTTTAATCTTGATTTCTCTAGTTGACAATTTGAAATCAATGTGCTTACAATTAGGGATTGAGGAATAGATCATCTAGACTACTGTTAGTTCTTTGTGTTCATAAATTGGTATGGTCGATCACTGCAAATCCACTACTTCCTACATGGGTAAGTTTTCTTTATCTTCTATTAAATTTGCTCCTTTGGTTTGTTATTCTCTAATTGATGAAGTGATTCATATGTGCTTTTATTAACATCTAGGTAGATGTTTGATCTCCTTGATTGTGGATTGCATCTAGGTCAATGTCTAAATAGTCTTTACCTTTTGCTATAGCATGCATTATGCTTTCGGTGTCTAATATTGCCAATATAATTCAATTGGATTTAGTTGTTGTGTTTGTGTCGGTAACCCATTTTTATTTCGACCAAAGAAGAAAAATGCAAAGATTTACAGTTCTTCAAGGAGAAAATCAATCAGTTTGTCATTTAATCGGTTGATTTTTTTTCATAATAATTATAAAAAACTGAATCAAAAATTAGGCAAGTTCACACTTATTTTGGTCAAACTGCTTGGTATGGTTTTAAAATCATTACTTATAATGACATTGTATGCCTAAACTCTATTGACTAGTTGTATTTATTCATTCTTTAGAAACTTGTGCCACCAAATAATGATTTGAATAGTAACACTTGGTTCTAGTTGTCCATCTTCCTTTACTAAGCCATGATAAACAACAATTGACAAGTTACCATACTATTTTAGTACTTTCTCTTTTTTTAATCCTAGTTCAACCTTAACTATTTGGATAATAGAAAATTACCATACTCCTTTAATACTTATTTTTTCCTTCTCTTTTTAATCCAATTGCTAATACCAATCAGTATAAGTTCATCAACCATCCATTTCTCCTACTTTGTTTAAGATTAATTATCTCGAGAAGTAAATCACTACAAGTATAAAACTCATTGTGATAGGAAAAGTTATCCATTTGAATCTTGTAAATTTTAAATTTCCTCGTTGTTATTTAAAGAAAAGAAACACCTTCAATCTACTCATATATGAAAAAATGCGATATGTGTAGAAAATCATATGATGAATTGTATCTTTATAAGAATAATAAGCTCTATTTATCATTGAGAATTGTAAGTTATGATAACTCTATTTATTACCTATGTAAGTTGTCATATTATATGAAAATTTAAATTTATTGAATTATAAGTTAAAAATCCCATTAATTTTTAACATTCTTACTCTCCAAGCTAGACTCTCCATCATTATCCAACATCCTATCCATAAATAACGCAACACATGAATATGATAACAAAACAACACATTAATGTAAGAACACTTATGTAATAACAAAATTGTGTATTTAACATTATGATTGGATGTTTGATATCCTAATATTTTACATTCACAAAAGTGATATTTTATGGATAAAATTAAATCTTCAAAATAGCGTGTATTAGAAAAAGGATTTAACATGTATTTATATCAATTGATAGCTAAAAGAATTTATTATAACAAATTTTTAATTGGACTTATCTATCATCTGTTGGAAATTCACATGCGAAGTAATCCCACATTGAAAATATACACAAGGATGAAGTGAGTTATATACAAAGATAAGACTCATAACCCATCGCCTTAAGGTTTTGAGTTGAGATATGATGTTCTGGTTGTATATGGGCTCACTTAGATCTTGTCCAATTTCTCCCCAGGCTTCTTTAAAATCCTTGATTAGTATCAAAGCTATGTTAATGAAGTCTGATGAATAGAGATTCATATATTTAGATCAGATGAATGGGTGACTCATTAAGTAACTCAAATAACTTCAAATGAGCTACGGGTTCAGCGAGAGCTAGTTCGATATAGATGGATCCACTTGTGAGGGGTAGACATTGGAAATTCACAAGTTGAGTAATCCTATATCAAAAAGAAACATAAGGATGAAGTGAGTTGCATACAAAGATAGGAATCATAACCCGTTACCTTAAGGTTTTGATAGTTCGCGACATACTAGTAGGACATATCATCCCCCTCCCCCAAACAAGATTAGATCTTCTTATAGAAAAAGGGAAGGATAATGTATCACTTATACATAAAAAGCCTACTACTTTTAAAGAAGAAATGTCTGACATTGATTCTTTAAAATGGCATGAAGCCATGAGATCTAAAATGGAATCTATGTAAACTAACCAATTATGTACTTTAGTGGATGCACCTGATGATATTGTATTTATTGGATGCAAGTGGGTTTTTACGAGATAAACATACATAAATGGGAATGTACACATGTATAAAGCAAGGTTAGTGGCTAAAGGTTACAAACAAAAATAAGGAATTGATTTTGATGAAACCTTTTCACTTATAGCTATGCTGAAATCTAAAAGAATCATATTGGCTATAGTTGCATATCATGATTATGAAATCTGGCATATGGATATCAAAACAACATTTCTCAATGATAATTTGCTTCAAGATGTGTATATGACACAACATGAGGGTTTTGAATGTAAAATGTTTCCTAATCAAGTATACAAGCTATAAAAGTCCATTTATGGAATTAAGCCAGCGTCATATAGTTGGAATATCTGGTTTATGAGAAAATCAAAGAGTTTGATTTTATTGAAAATGTAGATAAACCATGTGTCTATAAGAAGGTTAGTGAAAGTGCAGTCATTTTCATAGTTCTATATGTGGATGATATATAGATCAAAGAGTTACTTAGGTTTTTCCAATCCACATACATTGACAAAGTGCTAAAGAGATTTAACATTGAGAATTCCAAGAAAGGAATCTTACCCATATCACATAGGATTTTTCTCTCATAGAGTATGACATGAGAAGAGAGAAATAAAATGGATAGTGCTCCATATTCTTTGGTAATTAGATCAATCATGTATGAGATGTTACGTACTAAACCATATGTCTCTTATACTTTAAGCATAACTAGCAGGTTTCAAATCAATCCTAATGAGTGTCACTGGACAACTGTGAAAAGCATCTTAAAGTACTTAAGAATGACTAAATATGTTTTTTATTATATAGAGGAGTTAAAGTGAGAGTTTAAAAGTACTTAGATTCTAGTTTTTAGTCAGATCCAGATGATAGTAGATTATAGTTAAGGTACATCTTCACTTTGAATGGTCGTGCAGTAAGTTTGACGAGTTCTAAATAGCTAACCACTGCAGATTCAATAAATGAGGTAGAGTACATTTCAGTGTTAGAGGTAGCAAAGGAAAAGGTTTGGATCAAGAAGTTCGTCATTGAACTTTGAGTGGTTCCTAGCATTGTTGAGCCTATAGTACTGTACTATGATAACAATGGTGTCATTGCACAAGCAAAGGAACCAAGGTTTCATCAATGGTTCAAACATGTACTCAAGAAGTTTTAATTGATCAAGGAGATAGTGGAGTAGAAAGATATAACATTGTAGCAAGTTTCCATTGTAGAGAATCTTTCAAATACTCTTACTAAGTCATTGTCTTAGAATAGTCACGATCGACATATGGAAGGATATGGTATTAGATACGTGGGTGATTAGCTTTAGTGCAAGTGGGAGATTGTTAGTTTATGCCCTTGTAGTCAATCAATTGGCTGCAATTTTAATATAAAAATTATTATTTAATTAATAAAAGGGATTCTTTATCTTTACGTATTATGTTCATTAAATTTGATGTTTTAATACAAAAGGTAAAATTCCTGGAATAATTACTGTGTAATTAAAATTATGATGAGATCGTAATTATGAGATTCATTTTACATTTATGTATTATTCCTAAATATTCCTAATTGTAGTTTTATCAAGGTAGGATATTAATGAAACGGTAAAACTAACACATATTATGTTTCTTTCTTATGAAGAAAGTAATTGATTTCATAAATTAAAGCATAGAGATGCTTAAACTATTGTGTGGGTACTTATTAGAGAATAAGGCCGTTGAACTGACCCAATTATGAGAAACCCAAATGGTATATTACTTATATGTCTGTGGATTTCCTCATTATGATGGTTGTATGATTGATCTTTATACCTGAGATTAACAAAGTATCTCATGTGGGAATTACCGTGCTTTGATGTTACTTATAAACTGTCATGGGATAATTTAATCAATAGTACTTAGATATAGTATGAACCATGTGGAGATGGTTGATTAAGTCAATAAAGGATTCACCATTTTAAAGTAACTAGAGATAATGTTCTACTATTCTTGATTAGTAATGATTTAAGGAATTCTCTAGCTAGAGTGAATTGACATTTAAAAAGGAGTTTTTAAATATCAATTATAAATTAATTACTAATTAGCAAGAAAGAATATGATTGGATACAAAAAAGTAAACACTACATCCATACTTTGTCTAATTGGAATATTAGATGACGAAATGATTAAATTATACATCATAACTATGTATGGATAGTTAAAGTTAAATTATTTTGGCATTCCTAATATTTAGGTAGTCATGACATGTTGCTAGATGTCAATCTTGATCTATGATTACAGAGTATTAAAGATAAATTAAAAGAAGTATATAGTTAATTCTGATTATATATTATAATTATAATTTATAATCATTGTCAATATATAAGGAGCCTAATGAGACACATATAAAGAGAAGTTTATAAGAGAAAATTCAATTTTAAGTATATTGGACTTAAATATAAAGCTTGAGAAACTTTAGGGGTTAACTATGAGATATTTGATTTTATTAAAATTAAATTAATTATAGTTAGAGTTAGATTTTAATTATAATTAATGTATTTAATTTTAATAGAATTAAAATAATTTTTTTCTATAAATAGGAATAAGCATAACGAGTTAGCACTCCTGCTTATTTTCCTCTCAAAGAGTTGAGTGACAAGTTTATATGGTGTCAATCCTCAAGTGGCCTAACAAAAACATCAACAACATAAAGCAGCAAGGTAGAAAAGAATGGTGTGAAGATACGATTGATTATCAATCAAATCTTCAAGTGGGCGAATTGTCAACAATTCTGGCTTTTAGGCACTGAATTCAGTGCCTACTGTTAGACCCTAAACTTCAGAGCACTTCTTAGTGACCTTCATGATGTGCCTTAGGCAGAAGGTTAGCTGGATTACATGCATGAGGGAGGCATGCGAAAATACTAAGGCAAACATGGACGAGTAGGATCAGACTTGGTGTGAATTTTGGTAGAGTCTCGAACCTTGTGGAAATTGACTTAACCTAGGCTAAGGACTTGATGGACTAAGGACTTGGCCCATGCTCGAATGAATGGACCACGACTAGCAGACTTGTTGTGGGAAGCATTGGATCAGGCCAGTATGCTTTGTAGGCTTTGATAAGATCAAACTGCATCATCGGCGGATGGATATCATAGGAAGATCTTGGATGATGTGGCGACAAATAGGAGTTAGAGTTGCAATAGAACTCGACATCTGAAGATAGTAGAGATCTTCGACGATAAGAATGCTAGTTTCCTATTTGAATGTAAACTCTATCTTTTTGCTATCTTGTATATTCTATCTTATCAGCTATAGTCCTATTTGGATAGGAGTGTCATCCAATTGGTCCACGTGATGTAATCTGATAGATATAGACATGATCTTAGCACGATCTTAGGCAGTTCAGTTTAAGTGAAATTTTGAATGTAACTTGGCTTTCAAGTTAGAGTGCTTGTATATAGCTCATTCGAGCTTTGCTCTCCTTATTCAATCAGAGAGAGCATTCCTTGTATTCTTTTGAGGGAAAGTATATAAAGGTTGGTTTTATCGTATCTCTCTTGTTTCCTTGTTGCCTTTGTTTTCTTATTGCTTTTATAGCATTATTTGTTCGAGTGTGCAAGATAAACACTTCAAGGTTCAAGGTTGAAGTCTTGCTTAAGCGGACCTAAGTGGGACTATTATACAAAGGGTGTTGGAGATCAACTTCAGTGAAAGTTCAAGTCCCAAGGTGATTTTTGTATCAACTGGTATCAGAGCCAAATTTCATGATGGCGGTAGGCAAATTGACAGAAAAAGTGTCTAGGGTGGAGGCACTCATTGGGCCAATTCCTTAAGGGGAGGAAGAGCTCACATCTCACAATACTTGATTTGAGATGTTAGAGGCGCGAATCCAATAGTTTCAACAACAAATGGTAGATGTGTTGAAGGCATAAGAAGAGGCCCAATTCGAGATCACTGTGCTGAGGCATGCCATTACAATGCTAGATGTTGATCGGGTTGAAAGCTCCATACCATAACTTTTATTTGTGAAGGTACATGAACCCAGGGTGTTCGAAGACATGCGGAATGCTAGGTGTTGGAGAATTTCTTGTAGGATATGGAGAAGTATTTTGCGACTGCTAAGGTATTCGATACTAAGAAGGTCAATATAACGGCCATGTACTTGGATGGGGACTCCAAGCTCTGGTGGAAGACGAGGACCTTTGCGAATATTAGTGCAGGTAGAACTCTAGTGGAAACGTGAGTGCAGATGAAGAAGGAGCTCAAGGATAAGTTCCTTCCTATGAATACTTCTTGGCTCGCGAGATATGCCTTGAAGAAGCTCAAGCAGGATGGATTGGTAAGAGACTATGTCAAATCATTTAGTTCTCTAATGTTGGAAATTGAGAATATGTCAGACGAGGAGAAGTCCTTTAATTTTCTGTCCGGGTTACAACCATAGGCTTAAATGGAGTTACAGAGGCAAAACATGAAGGGCGTGGTTAGTGCAATTGCGGTCGTTAATGCCTAGGTGGATTTTCAAATGGCAAAAGTATCTAAGGCGAGCTCCTTAAATTCTTTCAAAGGCAAGAAAGACTCCAAAAAGGGGGATTTCAAGAGTAAAGGCAAGTAGAATGGTGGCTCTAGGAATGGGGAGATGTCCTTAAAGAAGGGCAAGGTTGCTTATTAATTGTGTGGCAGTCTACACATTGTCAGAGAGTGCCCGAGAAAGTAGAAGTTGAATGTCCTAATTGCCAAAAAAGATGGAGAATCTTTGGAAGATGTTGTACTAAATCCGATCACCTTGCTTAATGTTTTTAGTAGCAAGTTGGTTCCCTTTGATGATAGACTAATGTACGTGGGTGTATAGGTTAGGGAGAAAGATATGACCACAATGGTAGATACGGGTGCAACCCATAGTTTCTTAGCAAAAAAGATGGTTCAAAAGTTGGGTATAAGGGTGTCCAACGCCCCAATGAAGACTAAAATCCCTGCGGGGAATTGCTTACAACGTTCCAGTCAGCATTGGAAGTTGGCATGCCAAGATAAACTTGATTATCATACCACTGGAGGATTTCGAGATAATATTGTGGGTCGATTTTCTCAAAGTAGTAAAGGTGGTGTTGTATCCAAGTTTAGGAGATATGACGTTAATGAATGATCAAAATTCCTTCTACATGAATTGTTGTAGGTTCGGTGATAGAACGACGGATGTTATAGCTTCAGTAGGACATGTTTCAGCCATGAGCCTCGAGAAAGAGTTAAAGGAAGGCATGGCGACCTATCTCGCTACCATGGAGGAAATCAGTGAAGGCCACATAGTGGAAGTCCCTAATGCGATTGCAAGTTTATTGAGGGAGTTTCGGGAGATGAAGTCAAAAGAGTTGTCAAAAACTCTTCCCCCTCATCGTGAGGTAGATCACAGGATCGAGTTGATTCCTGGAGCGATCCCACCTACACATGCCCCATATAGGATGTCCCCGATAGAATTGGAGAAACTTCATAAACAACTTGATGAGTTATTGGAAGCAGGATTTATCTAACTATCTAAAGCCCTATACGGTGACTCGATATTGTTTCATAGGAAGCAAGACGGTACATTTCGGATGTGTGTGGACTATCGAGCATTAAACAAGGTAACGATCAAAAACAAGAATCTGGTACCTTTGGTTCAAGATTTGATGGATAGGTTGTCAAGGAATGAGATGTTCACTAAGTTTGATCTTCGGAGTGGGTATTGGTAAGTGCGGATAGCTGAGGGTGATAAGCAAAACACAACGTGCTTAACTTAGTATGGATCCTACAAATTTTTAGTTATGTCATTTAGATTAACTAACACCCCTGCTACATTTTGCAACCTTATGAATGATGTATTGTATGACTTCTTAGATGAGTTTGTTATGGTCTACTTAGATGACATCATGGTGTATAACACTAACATCGCAGAACATGTAGAACAATTGAGACAGGTGTTTGAAAGACTAAGGCAGCATAAGCACTACGTGAAGATGGAGAAGTGCGAGTTTGCCCAATTGGAGATCAGATTCTCGGTTCATGTGGTGAATAAGGGTTAGGTCAGGATGGATTCGAGAAAGATGAAAGCGATAGTTGAGTGGCAGGCTCCTATGATAGTACGAGAATTGCGGGGTTTTCTTGGCTTGACGAACTACTATAGGCAGTTTTTCATTATGGGATACTCTAAGAAAGCGGCGCCATTGACGAACTTACTGAAGAAAAAGCAAGAGTGGTGCTAGTCAAGTGCATGTGATGAGGCATTCCAGAAACTTACAACCGCTATCTCAACTGAAGTTGTGTTGAATCTGCTTATGCTCAATCTTCCATTTAAGGTGCATAATGATGCTTTGAACAAAGTCATTGGCGGAGTCCTTATACAGGAGGGTCATTCGATATCATTTGAGAGTCGAAAGCTCAATGACGCGAAACAATGTTACTCATCACGTGAGAAAGAGATGCTTGCGGTGGTGCATTGCCTTGAGACATGGCGAGTATATTAGCTGGAAACCAAGTTCGTTGTCCGAACGAATAATGTTGCTAACATGTTTTTCAAGACCCAAAAGAAGTTGTCTGCAAAACAAACTTGGTGGAAGGAGTTCCTTGCTAAATATGACTTTGTGTGGGAGAATAAACCAGGGAGGCACAACAACGTGGCAGATGCCTTGAGTAGGAGGGAGGTTTTGCAGCCCTTTATTCAGTCACGATGGTGGAGTCCAACCTGTGAGAGCAAATTAAGGTGGCAGCTCCATTAGATACCATATACTATAAGTTGATTTCTCAAGTCAAGGAAGGAGTTGTATGCAGATTTTGGCTCGACGATGATGAGATTTTGATGACTAAGAGTATTCAAGTATATATGCTAAGCTTTTGTGGATTGCGGAAACAGTTATTGAAGGAGGCACATGACTCACAGTGGGCTGGTCACCTAGGAGTCCAAAAGATGCTAGTGCTCCTATCTCATTCCTATTTTTGATCGAAGATGGAGAATGATATGGAATGTTACGTCGAGACGTGCCTCATTTGTTAGTTGGATAAGCCGGAGAGAAAGAAGGAATTTGGTTTGTTACAACCCTTATCCATCCCCGAGAGAACGTGGACATCAGTTTCCATGGATTTCATTAGTGGGTTTCCAAAAGTGGACGACATGGCATCAATCATGGTAGTGATTGATAGATTCTCCAAGTATGCAATCTTCGTGCCAACTCTTGTGTCTTGTCCCTCGGATGTTGCGGCCAAGTTGTTCTACAAGAACATGGTCAAGTATTTCAGAGTTCCAGCGGATATTGTGAGCGACCAAGATGCCAGATTTACAGGCTGATTCTGGACATCCCTTTTTAATATGATAGGTTGCAATTTGAAATTTTCAACGACAAATTACCCACAAACAGATGGCTAAACAGAAAGAATCAACGGTTTATTAAAGGAGTACCTATGGCATTACGTAAGTGCAAATCAACATAACTTGTTGAGTTTACTTGATACCGCACAGTTTTGTTATAACTTGCATAGATCTCCGGCTATAGAGAAAAGCCCCTTTGTGACTGTATTAGCACAATAACCTCTCACACCACTAGAGATTGCTCAATAAAGGATAGGTGGCAAATGTCTTGCGGCACATAAGTTTGCAATAGAGAAGCAAGAATCGTTAGATCAGGCGAGGGACAGTCTTCGAAAAGCTTCTCAACGGATGAACAAGCAAGTGGATCTTTAGAGGAGACCGTTAAAATTTGATGTGGTTAATAAAGGTTTGTTGAAACTAACCCAACAGATTTGAAAGAAGATCTTGAGTAAGCAAGTTTATAGGGGTTTGGTGCTGAAATGCGATGGACCATTTGAAATGCTACACAAACTGGAGAACATGGCATACGGATTGAAATTGCCTGAGTGGTTAAAGGTACACTCTATTTTTCATGTTAGTTTTCTCAAGCCTTACTATAAGGATGTATCAAATCCGAATAGGAGTTAGTTGAAGCGAGCTCCACCGGTTGTGAGAAAACAATTCAAGGATTAGGTAGAGAAGATCCTTGATCATTAGACAATGGGTTAACACAAGAAGAATCGACAGATCAAATTCTTGAGTTAGTAGAAAGGTAAACCTGTTATGGAAGCTATATGGGATTGAAAGATATGACTTTATGGCAATTCGAGGACCAGGTAAATGCCTACCTTTAGACTATTTCAACGAGAGCGTCGAATCCATCTAGTAGGGGTGGTTTGTTAAATCCTTAAACTTCAGAACATTTCTCAGCGACCATCACGATGCGCCTAAGGAGGAAGGTTAGCTGGATTACACACATGAGGGAAGCATGCGAAAATACTAAGGCAAACATGGGCGAGTGGGATCGAAATTGGTACAAAATTTGGTAGAATCTTAGACTTTGTAAAGATTGACTCGACCCAGACTAAGAACTTGATGGAATAAGGACTTGGCCCATGCTCGAATCAATAAACCACGACTAGTAAACTTGTTGTGGGAAGTATTGGATCAGCCCAGTGTGCTATATGGGCTTCGGCAAGATTACACTACATCATCAGCTGATAGAGATCGTGGGAAGATCTTGGATGATGTGGCGACAACTAAGAGTTAGAGTTGCAGTGGATCTCAACATCTAAAGATTGTAGAGATCTTCGAGGATAAGGATGCTAGTTTCCTATTTGAATGTAAATTTTATCTTTCTATTATGTTGTAGATTTTATCTTATCAGTTAGAGTCCTATTTGGATGGAAGTATCATCCATTTGGTCCATGTGATGTAATCTGATAGAAATAGACATGAATTTAGCGCGATCTTAGGCAGTTCAGTTTAAGTGATATTCTGAATGTAACTTGGTTTTCAAGTTAGAGTGCCTATATATAGCTCATTTAAGCTTTGCTCTCCTCATTCAATCAGAGAGAGCATTCCTTTTATGCTTTTGAGGGAAAATTATATAAGGGTTGGTTTTACCGTATCTCTCTTGTTTCCTTGTTGTCTTTGTTTTCTTATTGCTTTCGTAGCATTGTTTCTTCGAGTGTGCGAGGTGAACCCTTTGAGAGTCGTTGAAAGCTGAAGTTTCGCTTAAGCAAACCTAAGTGAGACTGTCATACAAAGGGTTTTAGCAATCAACTTAGGTAAAAGTTCGAGTCCTAAGATAATCTTTGTACATCTACCATGCCTAGTAAGGACAAAATAGCTGACCATTTTGTCAGTCATTCATATAAGGCACTCTTGCCTATAAAAAGGCAGGAGCAGCATAAAGATATACTCAACAAGCATAAAAAGAGAGACGTGAGGTGAGAGAGGGGGAAAAAAAAAAGAGAGATAGACACAAAAATATTCTGTATATTGTTATGGGTTTAATTTTTTCTCCTTGTAATTCTCCAATTTTTTAGTAGTAAAATTTTTCAATCCTTGCTCATATTTTTTACCCTAATTTAGAAATTTTTCAAGTAAAATCTATATGTCTATTTTTTTCAATGTTTTCAATTTTATTTTAGTTGCGCCTCAGTTCTATCCGAGTCCCAAATTTTCACAACAAAAATAATTACACTGCTATTAGTAAAAGTAACGTAGAATTCGATACAACAACTCGAGTTAACATACCACAACACATTCTTTGTAGAAATACACTTAATTGGACTGTAATTTGCGAATCAGTTATACAAGTAACCAAATAGCATGTCTCGTGTCTTATGGTAATCAAGATATTTCTATTGCTTAAATCAAATTCTTATAACTATGAACATGAAATAGTACCAGAGCAAGTGTGTACCGTATTATGATAATAAAGATAAAGTCAAAAAGATAAAAAAAATTTTCTTAAAGTCTTATTGGTTTTTAAAAAATAATTTTTATTTGAAATTATTAAAAAAAGCATCTTATGGTGTTAAAAATAATATTGTAATAATTTTAATAAAGTTTAATATTAAAATTAAGTTATAATGGTAAACATACTTTATTATATAATTAATAGTCAGTTAATATTAAAATAATTTGACATAAATTCAATATATTTTTAATACAACAAAGTATTTTTAAATAATTTAAAACTAGGAAAGAGATTGAAGTCTTCTACCCTGAAAATTAATAATGAATTAAACTCATAGCAGTTTGGCAATAAATAAAAACACATTGCTTGGTATGATTCAACTCCTTTGACAGTAATTATTAGTGTTTGTTTTCGTTTTTTCTGAGTAATGTTTATTCCATAGAATCTTGGAATAATGCAAATGTTATTGAGTCGTTGTATGCACAAATAATCATTAATTTGAAAATCCATTTGCAAATGCAAATATATTTTTAAAAAATTTCTGTTACACAAATTTTACATAAATTAATTTCCTTTAACTTAAGAAAACTCCTATTGAATAAAAAAGAATAAATCAACGTGAAGCAAGAACATCTCAGAATTAATGTGTATTTGCTTTTATTTGGTTAAACAATTAACATTTAAATTGTAATATATTGGAAATGTACAATGTCACTCTTTGAAAAATGAAATGGGAATGTCAAAATCGTTCGTGAAATTGAAATAATTAATTATTTATATTGTTAGAGAACAAAAGATGTTATAATTATATACCAATCCAATAAAGAAATATGTTTTATGTGAATCTAACGCCAAGGCATAAGCAACTGCCACCTAAATGTATTAACTAGCGACAGCAACAACTACTGCTGGTTGAAAAATCGTACTTTGAATTTAATATCTGAAACATACGGCAGACTACTCTTGTCGGTCATCACTCACGGCCCACCTTACCAATGGAAAGTTACTGGTCATAAGTTTCCTCTTTGTCCCCTGACTCAATGCTCTGAACTTTTGTAGTCCTTTTCACCAGATTTGACAAACCATTAGCCCTATATTAAACCCAAGTTCATGGACTTGGAGTCTTCAAAAAGGTTTAACCAAAAAGTTCGACAAAGCCTGCATTGTTTATAATTCAAGCAGTTTCTAGCACCCTATCCACTTCTTCCTTCTTCTCACTGATCAAACTGTTATAAAGGTTTCACAGTAAGTAGTCTAGGTCTAAGAATGAGAACACATGCAATTAAGGTGAGCGTGTGATTTTGGTATGTGGAACAACTTCGGTAGGTTGTAAAACACGGATCTACATCTTTGAGAAAGGCGTTAGGTAGGACTGAGCGAAGTGGTGAGATATTATTACTAGTCAGTCAAAAGACAAACACGTGCATTAACAAGCTAACTAAAGAAAGCTTAAAGATTTCATCTTGTTATTTGTTTATATCATGTCAGAATGTATCTTCAAATCGTCGGCTTTCCTTCTTCCATGACTTATGTTCACTTTTGTTTCATTTCAGTTGTGAACAAATTAACACTCCAGCTGCCTCCACCAAATGAAAACTTCAAATAACTAATATATACCGTGCATAAGGCATTTATATAAGTTAGAAAATTATTTAAGACCCAAACTCTCAAAATTCATACCAAATATTATTGTTATTTTAGAAGATCATGCAAGAATGCCTGTTTACTTTCTTGTCATTGTAACGAGTACTTCCTTATCGGAGGTTTAAGTCTTTCTTTGCTTTTGATTCTAAACGGACGTTGAGGAATACACTTTTTCGGTCCGAATTTGCCTCACTGTTGTACCAAAGGAAAATCCTTTAAAACTCATCATCTAGGATTAAATCATTGTAAAACGCCTCGGCCTCACCTCTTAACATAAATCACTTGAGAGACTTTTTACACATAGAAATACATATATAGATAAACCAACTGGTGTGAAGTAGAAATTTTCAACACAAGACTTGCAATGTTATCAAAAGATAAAATCACTTGTCCAACTTGTATGACGTCCATAATTTATAGGCCCTTGCGCTGTCTTTAGTCTTGAGGGTAGGGATAATACAGAAAAACTGTTTCCATCGAATTCCACACGATCAAAACACATATCTAGGTGGAGCAGGCCGCCACTTGAACAGCTAAAATTTAAGCAAAATTCCTTTTCAGGGGCTGCTATTCAACATTCACATCGATTGTATTACAAAGATGATATCATGCAGTTCATCCTTAGCTTTGTTGCTTGCGACTTCTCTTTTCCTCGATGCCCGACTGACTAAATCTGTGCCGAAGAACATCCAACACATCTTCAAGTTTTACGCCTTTGACAGCAAGCAGAACCATAGCATGATAGAGAACATCTCCCATCTCAGAAGCTGTGCGTGTTTTATCCTCATCTTCTTCTAGTGTTCGACACAATTCATCTGCCTCTTCCCTGCAAGTAATAGTAAAGATAAAGCCTCAAAACATGAGAAACATATCCAAGTGTACCGCACATCACATCTAGCAAACATGTGAAATTACCGGATTTTTGAACAAAGTAAACTCTTGTCATGCAACAATCTTTTTGTCCAAGAGGCCTTTCCCATTTCAGGATTTTCTAGTTCTGCTTTCCGTTGCAAAATTGTGGATTCTAAAGAATACAAAGTTGTCAGTGCCAACTTGTTCAACGCATCCTGTAATACATAAAACATTCATTTCAAGTCAAATATATGTCAGCCAGGACAACACGTGGTAAATAAACTCCTGAAAAATTTTCAATCACTGACCTGTTTATCCTCTAGAACATCAACAACTGAAGTATAGTAGCAAGTCTCAGATCCTGTATGGCAAGCGGGTCCATCAGGCTTCCCAAGGTAAATTATCTAAAATAGATCTTGTTCGTATGAGTTCAAAACTGTACAGAGGAAAACCATACATATGAATAACTATAGTCTAATCAAGAACATACAGAATCACGGTCACAATCAAGGTAAATGTCCTGAACATTGATGAAATTCTTGGAGGTTTCTCCCTTTGTCCACAAGGTTGACCGAGAACGACTGTAAAATGTTGCCTTCTGAGAGGAAACTGTCATAGCCAGTGCATCCCTGTTCACAAATCCTTGCATTAATATGGCCCCCGTGTCAACATTTTGAACAATAGCAACTGCCAAGCCTTTCTCATCCCATTTAATACTATCTAACAATGTCACAATCTGAAAACGGACTGTTGAATAATTAGTTCACATCTATGGACATATCAACTTAAGCTATTCAAATTTTAATTGCAAAGTTGCACGTATAAGGATATTTTAAATACAAAATAAAGAAGCAAAAGCATATGGAGTCGATAAAATGCTGAGCTTTAACAGACTAATGCAACACTGATACATTATGATCCATAGTATCATTGTCATATCACAACGCTTCCTAAAGGATCGCTCTTTATCAAGGTCTTCTGAACCTCATGAATAATCCATTTATTTCCTGAGAGCATCTCATATAGTAATACAATAAAGAAAAACTTTAACCCCCAATACCCTTACACGATAGTTGATATGTAGCCTGAATAACTAACATGCAACTGGTAACAGTCAGCAGCAAAGAAAATCTTTTAAGGAAAATACAAACATAAGTAAACTCCATTGCGATATTCATTTCTACATGCTTCAGCCAGAAATGTAACGAGAAATATATGATTTGGGTTTTAGTACTCATAAAGATTCATAAACCGTATTACAGTACTGCACACAAATGCAGATTTACAATGAATTGATAATATAGCCAGAACAAATGAAAATTACACAATAATACAGCATTGAATAAGAAACTGTACGTCAATATTACACAAATGTGAACTACTGCTTAGCGAGATGTACGGTCCAGATGTAGCTCGAATAACAATAAAGAGTAAATTATTGGGCAACGATGGACACCTTCAAGGGATGGTTTTATGAGAAAGATAAGAAACCTCATCCATCACATTTCCTTCCCTCTCCTTAATATTCCAGACATGTAACGATCCCTACCAATGTAGAACGGTAGACACCTGACTATATCTGGTCTAATCTTAGACATTAAAAGAACATACTATAATGCAATTAAAGCGTGGATTTTAAACATGAGCAGTGATAAGGAAACAAGTAATTTATATACCTTGGTATCATTGTCCAGTTTCTTATTCGACCCAAAAACTGCAAGACTGTTACTTTTTCGGATGATTTCTCTACCGGATCCGTCGTTCGAAAGGAAAACTCGTCCTATAGATGGAAAATGTACAGTAGTTCGCGTGCAGTGAACTGAAGAAACTGCCATTGTTATAGAGACGACCAATTTCAAAGATTCTATAAGCACATTCGCCACTTAAAAGTGCCTATGAAGTTATATATGTTCTGGGTTCTCTGCAAATGCCATTTAAAAGCATATAGATACGTTACTCGAACCTTAAAACAGTTCAGAGAAGAGGAAACAAAGAAAAAAAGACAGGAGAAAGGAGAAAACTTCACAAATTAACATAGAATTACCTTTGAGATATGAACCAGTGGGAGATTGAAACCCCTGCAGTGTAGCAGATAGTTGAAGAAAGTTTGATGTGGGCTGAAGATGAGCGAGGGCTTCTTATAAAGAATTGTAAACTAGGGTTTTAAGAGAAAACTGACAAGCAACAGGCGGCGGAAAGGGCTTTCTGGTGCGCTTTATCAAAATGTAGGGTTTTTGAGAACTAGTTCTCTGTTATCGAAACCATTATTGATTTTTACCTTGTTTTATTAAAATTTATCTTATATAAATATTTAAATAAAATTAAATGATACAAACACCATAAAGCAGAGATGATTTCATGTGGAGTTTTTGTGCGTACTTTGGTTAATTTCGATGCTTCTTTCGTAAAAATACTTTTTAGTTTTAGTTTTAGTTTTAATTTTTATTTTTAAATAAAAATAAAAAATTATTTGATTGTTATTGTTAATATAATTTTATTTTTATCATAATAATTACATATCAAATAACACTTAAAAATAAATTATTTTATTAAATAAGTTTAATTTGAACACCTATATAATATTTATTAATTAATTTTTTATTGCATGAAATAAAAATTTTAAATTTAAATTTTATTTATAAATTAATGTTTATTTTAAATATATTTTAAATTAAAATTAAAATTTATAAAATTTGAAAATATTTTAAATTTAATGCGAGAAATTCGAAAAATTATTGGCCAACTCAAAAGATCGAAATGAACGTGACCAATTGCAAAGTCTTTAATAATTATTTAATTTAATTACAAAAATAAATTAAATTAAATTATTTATAATTCTTATTAATGATTAGTTTTAATTAATTTAGTATATAATATTAAATTCAATAATTTATAATTCTTATTAAGATAATATATTAAATAATTAAATAATATATATTTAGTTAACGGTAAATTAGATTATAAAAAATAAAAAATAAAAAATTATGATTTTCACAATTTTTAAATTTGGAAAAAACTAAAACTAAAAGCTCAAACAAATATATTTTTATTAACTTTGAAAACAAAAATAAAAATAGAAGCAAACATGCTAAATGACTTCTTTTTTGGATAAATTTCTATTAAAAGTAAGTCAAATTGTTATATGACACTTCTATGTTGTTAAAAATAAGATGGTCATACTCAGAAGAAGCATAACAATGTCATGAGAAAACATCTCAAGATATAAGGTAAGATAAAGTTCAAAAACACCTCATGGAGTTGACGAATGGTTCCATTGTTAGAATGGAATGCCTAAATGGTTAGATCGCTCTTCCAGCACCCTAGGATGATCTTATTGTTGGACTAATGGTGGTTGACAAATTAAATCCTACTTAAGTTTTGATAATAATAAAATATATGGAATTGGTTAAGAAATTTATTTCAGATGTTTTTGGATTACAAGAAATCTAGAAGACTTCATAAATCATTGAAGAATCAAGAAGGAAACAATGTCAACATGATTTAGACATTAAAGATAAAGATTATGGGAAGATTTGGTGAAATGTATCTGTTGGAACCAGCAACAAGTCGACTAAGTATCTTATAAGTCGACTAAGAA
>JANIJH010000007.1:35291035-35305817 GCA_024520975.1 Erythroxylum areolatum | reverse complement strand
AGTAAAGTATACAGTACAGCTATATAATATATCAATATGGACTATTTTGCAATTTTTAAAAAGTTTAGGGACTATTTAATAAATTTTAAAAATATCCCGAAACGGTACCCGGTACCGACCGATACCGGTACTGTTCCATTCCAGAGCCCAATCCGGTACCGAGCCCGGTACGGTATTCATAACATTGGTCCCTTCCCCAACTAGTCAACCAGAACCAAAGTGCTTTCATTAAAAATCATCGCATAAGTGATAATGTTCTGCTAGCCTAAGAAATTCTTAGGAATTATCACCTTTCCAACACTCATAAGTGCTGTACTTTCAAAATTGATCTCAAAAAAACCTATGACACCATTCATTAGGAGTTCCTCGTCAATGTTTTAATTTCAACAGGGCTTCCTGGGCAATTTATTGCTTGGATTCAAGAATGTATCTCTTCCCCTTCTTACTCCATTCTCATCAATGGAACCCAATTCAAATTCTTCATAGGGAAGTCTGGTCCTAGACAAGGAGATCCCTTATCCCCTTTTCTTTTTATTTTATGTATGAAAGTCCTCTCCAGATGGTTGAACAAGAGCTTAGATGGCAATCCATTATTCCAATACCATTGGAGGTGCAAGTCTCTCAAAATTAACCATCTTCTTTTTGCTGACAATCTTATGCTTTTTTGCCATGCTGATCTGCTCTGTGTGAATTCTCTGCTTGAATGTTTGAGGACTTTCTCTCAATTGTCAGGCTTAGAAATCTACCCTACTAAAAGCCACTTTTTCTTATCCCCAGACTCGGATAGCTTAACCCACCAAATAGAAAGGATGTCTGGACTCCAGATAGGTAGCCTCTCCATTAAATATTTGGGGGTTCCACTCATTACAGGGAAACTTTCCAAAAGGGACTGTAGTCCCCTTTTGGAAAAATTAGAAGCTAAGATCAACAAGTGGACTAATAAAACCCTTTCCTATGCGGGTAGGCTTCAATTGATCATCTCGGTACTCTCTTCCTTTCAAGTCTATTAGTCTACCATGTTCATCCTTCCTTCTTCCATCCTTAAGGATATAGAGGCTAAACTTAGGACCTTTCTTTGGTCAGGGTTGGGTACCTCCAATGCAAATGCAAAGGTTAAATGGTCTGACATTTGTAGACCTAAACAGGAATGAGGCCTAGGGATTAAACACTTACCAACTTGGAATAATGTGTTGCTGGGAAATAGGATTTGGATTTTATTTCATGATCATGAAGCCCTTTGGGTGAAGTGGGTTCATTTCATAATCTTGAGGAGGGGAAATTTTTGGAGTATCTAACCTAATACCAGTAGCTCTTAGAGCTGGAGGAAAATTTTATCAATGAGGGATAAATTAGGGAACCAATTTAGATTTAGAATAGGAAATGGAACTTCTACTTACTTCTGGCAAGATCCCTAGCATCCGAGAGGAATTCTCAAGCATTTTTCTACTCCAAGGGCTATTAATGGCTCTGACCTAATAATGGCAGCTACGGTTTCAGAGGTGATCAGTAATAACTTATGGAGCTGGCAAGAGTTAATAGCTGAGACTCTGGGTAACCTGGAACCAATTCCTTATCTCCATAATAACTCTCAACAAGATAGTTTAGAGTCGTTAGCAGGGTCAGCAACTCTCCCTGTTTACACCAATTATTTAGCCTATTCCTTTTTAAGACCTCCTAGACCTAAAACCCCTTGGCATTCACTAGTTTGGTGCAAAAGGAACAGCCCAAGATGTTCCTTCATCTTATGGTTGGCCTTTTGTAGCAAATTACAAACTAGAGATAGACTTCCTTTCCTTCAAACCCTAAATCATTGTTCCTTATGCCTCCATGACAATGAATCCATTACTCATTTATTCTTTTACTGCCCTTTCTCCAAAATAGTGTGAACCTATTGCCTCTCCTACTTCCATCTTCACCTCCCACCACAGCTTAATCTTCACACTATCCCCTCTTGGCTAAACCTCCCACACACTCTCAAAATGCCCACTGTTTTCCCAATTATACTTTCTTCTGTAGTATACTCTCTTTGGAAAGAACGCAATGTCAGGACTTTTACAGATGAAGCTCTGGAGGTGGATGGCTTGAAAGCTAGAATGATCAACCAAATTCAAGAGCAACTCAGAGCACACACTGAGGGAAGGTAAGGTAAGAGAGTTTTTTCTTTACTTACTAACTTCTATTATGAGGTTTTTATTTCAGGTACACAACCAAAAACTTTGGAGACTGATGGTAAAAATTGTCCACCCCGAAACTATTCAACCACATTCAGAGATGGAAACTATTTTCCATCAACTGCAGATGTATACAGGCGAACCCAATCCAGCAGTGGCATCTCCCTTCCAACAACCACACTATACAACACTTCAGAAATGGTCAGGTTCCAACCCACGGGTAAACAAACAAACTTGTAGGCGACTGCTGGCAGCAGTTGCTCATCAACACAGCAGCACTTTCACTCTTCATAGTCCATCAAGTGTAGTTTGTCATCCACAACACTTCAACTCTCAAATAGCACCAGCTCAAGTAATAAGCTGACAATAGACCAAAAGCTTGCAGGACAACCAAATGGCCAAGGGAGAACTAGATGGGGCGACACCAACTTACAACAATCCAATTATGGCTAGATTTCAACATCAAAGGTAGGCAGAATCCAGGAAATGTAGTATAAATTAATGGGGTTTTGAGACTATGTGATTGCTATGTTTTCTGAAGCTATTTGAGACCTCCTTTGCACAACTGCATGATTGTTTTCTTATTCACAATGCTTCAGTGATGTAGTGTGCTTAGGTTATTAGGTCCTCAATGTATCTTAATTTCTAGTTTTGATGCATTGCCATATGTGGAGCATTTCTCGAGAAACTCTTAGTACCAAAGGTCCTTTAGCTTTTGATAGAATTGAGTGAGTTTTCTAAGCTCTCTCTAGCTATGTATATAACTTTATTATTCTTTTAATCTTATAACTAATTTACCAAAAGAAATAATATATAATTAATTGATTGATGTTTTAAAATATAATTAATCGATCAAATAGTTAAAATTAACTTTTATATATAATTCACTACATTATTAATTATTATCAATTATTATACGGTAATATTCAGCATATATAAATCTAATTAGTCACATGTGTCACTTAATAGTCGCGGGCGTGCTGCAGCAATTATAATTTTATGACATTTTTATTTAATTAATTATAATATATTTAACATCCCTAAAAATTAATGTTTCCATTAAAATATAATTAATTAAATAACTAACTAATTGTGAATAATAATTACTGAATAATTTTTACATGTTACTAATAATTAAGATCATGGCTGATTAATGGAAAATAAAATATTTTTTGGACCATTGTAAGTTTTTCTTTTAAATGAAAAATCCCAATATCGTTGGTATTGATATCTTATAAAATATAAAATTTTCCATTACGTTAAACTTAATACTTGTTTTATTAATCTAAAAACAAGTAAATATAAATACATATCCTTATAAGAAGCAAAAAGATATAATTCAATATCATTTCCTTGCACCCAAAAATAGCTTTCATCATGTATAACAAAAATAAGATCGTAAACTATTTTTATTTTAAAATCGATGTGATATAGAAAAGTGAGTTCGCTTCATGTGAGGTGGTATAATAGATATCAGACCACCAATTGGAGCTCACATAATTGACCTATAAATGGTCTCATTATAGGGGCTCCTAAGAAAGGTAAAAAATGACTCGTTACATTTATGAGATCTATTAACTTTTTTAGAAAATATATACATAACTGGTGATTAAAAAAAGGAAGGTTGTGGGGTTTGGATCTGAGCAAATTTAACTAGTTCGGTAATGCATTATGGAATGGGAGTTAATGGGAACAAACTTTTGTTGGTAGCTATTGCATGAGATTAATATTTTGATTATAGGTTCTAACAACAAGTGATCCAAAGGAAATGGATGTGGCATTTATCAAACTAATGTATCGTGAGGTTAAAGAAGAATCGGTGCACCCAGAAGGTGGTGTGGTTATAGAAAGATAACATGGTTTATTTGGGTTAGAATATTGTGACACAGTTACGGAAAATCTTGAAGAGTGTAACCCATCTTTAACGGTTGATCTTCTGGAAAGGTGACTGGAAAATTCTAATGTTTCCGCAAAATCCAATGAAGATATGACTTCCATGATTGTTGAAAATTCAACAAATGGTTTGTAATAAAAATAAAATTTTGAATTATACATTAATAGAATACCACACGTTAGAAAAATAACAAGAATATAATCGATGACAAACAATTTGTAAAGCTTGAACGGATAATAATTGGCAATAATTTTCAACCTTGATAAAAAGACATTCATGAACGTTAGAGCAAACTTGTAAAAACCTGGAAAAAAAAATGAGATTGTTAAAAGAAATTTTTTTTGTAAAATTGTTATTATAAAATTTTCAACGTTGATAAAAAGACATTCATGAACGTTAGAGCAAACTTGTAAAAACCTGGAAAAAAAAAAAAAGAGATTGTTAAAAGAAATTTTTTTTGTAAAATTGTTATTATACTTTTATACGTTAATACTTGCATCAAAGATAATAACAAATTGTTCGCATTGTTGACATTTCAACTTTCAAAGTAAATGCAGCGAAGCGTGCCAACCTATAAAAATCAAACAAAAAGAGAACCTAGGGAAATTATCAAATAAGAAAGATAAAAATTGTTAAAAATACAAAAATTATACATGATTACTTACAATTTTCATGAGTGAAACGTCCGTTAATCTTATTTGAGGCGAAACATCTTAACCAAAAAAAAAAAGAAAAAAATGAAATTTATTAACAAGTGAAGGTTATTAATAAGTTTAGAAGTAATAAAAGTTAAAATGAAAATTGGAAAGGAAATATGTAAATAATATCACCAATAAATTTTGTGGGGTTTGAAAAAAAGAAATAACTGATAGAGTTTAAAAATTACCAAAACAGGTTTAGAACTTTCATGCTAAATAAGTAAGTCCTTCTGTGATTTCAGAAGTAAATTCATCAATTGTTAATTTCTTTATATTTTAAAATAAAAGAATTTTAAAAAACAAAAGAATGAAAGGAATTCGTATAAAAATTATCACGAAAATTATGAAAATACCCATAATGATCCTCTCTCTCCAAGAAAGGCAAGCCTTTAATTTTTTACTAGCTAACTTAACATTGTTTTCGTTAGCTCTCAAGATCCTTTCAATGCAATTCTTGGTACAAAATTTTTTGTCATAAAATAAAAAATAATGTTAGATAAAGCAAATATTTCATGCAATATTCATATCAAATTGCTTCTTCCTACTTAAAAATACGAAAGAGTAGAAAAAGAGAAGTATTTGACCTGATTTTGTGACAAGGGAGTTTATACTGAATAACAGATTTAATTTTCTCAACTTGAGACATTATGTGCATAACTCATCTTGAAGAATTAAAACAAGAGGAATGCAAGGAATCGGAAATGATTGAAGAAGTGAAACAACAAAAATGCGACGGAATTAGAAATGACAAGGAATCGGAAATGATTGAAGAAGTAAAACAACAGAAAGGCAACGGAATTAGAAATGAAATTAGAATGGAATGGAATTCTTGTAAAGCAGATTATAAATAAAGAAAGGCTTCTTTATAAAAACGTAAAACATATTCAATGTTTATTAAATTAACATTAATTATTTTCAGATTGTATCTGTAACAACAGAATAAATTGTCAATTTAAATAATTCAAGCTTTGATCATTGCAAGCTTGATCTTGGAAATTTTCTGAGCACGAGCGCTCCTTAAAACCATTTCTTGTTTCACATCAGTATCATAGTGCCTTGTAACACTCCTAGTCCTAGGGTTGAACTTCAACAGAAAATGATTCAGACGCAGCTTCGCAGTACGGATAGGAATGGCACCGCCTTTGTCTGGCCTCTTAACCGAAACCAAATCATTTGCAAGTGAACTCCATGATATTTGCAGTGCATGCGGTACACAGACAATAAGCCAGCCTTTTAACCAACTCTTGGTGGTTGGTTCTCGCGAAAGAGGATCATAAAGAGTTAGTACCAACTACCTACGTGAAGGGGACGATGACAGGTGACGGTGACAAGCATGCAAGACTTACCAACGATTCAGCCACTGCTTCCATCCCATTTTGCATGACTAAACACTCAATTTAGTCCGACAATTGAGAAAAACAAAAATCCAAAAGGCAAGGAGAATGCTGATACAATATGGTATAACAATATAGTGTAACGGAATTTTGATTGATACGCAATGCTACACTGAAACAAGTTTTAGTTAACGTGAAGACAATACTGCATTTACGAAGATGGATAACTATGAACTCCGACAAAGAAACCACTCAATATTGGGGAATATTCATGAAGCACCACCTCTCACAAACTACCCTCTGAACCTTCAGTTTTCCACCATGGCATTCATTATTTAACTGCAAGCCAAGAAAGTACATAAATAAAGGGAAGCTTGCTGAAGTTGTAAATCAGAACCAAACCTTTGTGGCTTCAACGTATTGGCCTACTTCTTGACATGATCGCTGACTGCATTACTGTTTCTCAACAAGTACCTTTGCATGAGAATTATACCCATTTCTTTGGAAGAAATGGCATCGTCAGGAAGAGGACTTCCTAAAACTACAGAGTCAGTATCAATGTAGTAAAGTTAGATCGGGAAATGTACGGGTACATATGTACCCGAGCATAAGCTGTTATAGCAGATGACAATTGAACAGCCGACATCTTAAGAGCTTTCTATACAATGTCGCCAGGCTGCTATTATCATTGGTAATGTAATTGACAATATAGTAATGATCGGTAAGCTTCTCTGCTGATTGAAAATTACCCTTCATCAATTCCTCATATTTCTTTTGATTGCAGATCTCTGTTACGGTACTTTCAGGATTTATACCAAATCTATCATATTGAGAGTTCATCAGAATTTTATATAAACATGTAATAGCTTCATCACCTGATTTCTTGAATTCTAGTCTGCTTTCACCAACGGCTACCAGTTGCTTGGTTAAATGTACAACGTATCTTTTCAAATCAAATTCAATAGCAATACAAGAAAACAAAATTTCCCATTAAACGGTAGGTTGAAGTCTTGAAGCCAACCAGGACACTAAACTTCAAGTCCATCAAATGATGTTCCTGTCAAATCACTCCAAGTAACAAAATCTAACAAAAAACTATGTTTATGGGTTTCCACAAACTTCACCCGTAGCCGAGATAAGTGACCCAGTAAAGATTCTAAAATCAGGGAGCCCTTAGAAGCACTATGATATATTTCTGTCGCAAAAAAGTGATGATTCGCAAGTATCACGCACATCATTCAATGGTGTTAATCAACCTTAAAAGCAGCAGGATAGGCGATATCTTAGGACTGACGTGATGTATTGTTTATAATCCTCTGATAAAAACTCCAAGAAGGATTTCTTTCTGTAATAGCTCGTTGACCATACGGATTTTGTGCAACATAATCAGGAACATTGGGAGCCTCTGCTAATCGCTCTAAATACATCCGAAGATCACCAGTGGGTCCTGTTCAAAACCATAAATATAAGAAACAATAAACAAGATACGGAGAAAAGCACTAACAAGTAATAAATTAGTCACAAAAACAATAAAAATTAAAATTAGAACAGTAAATTGACAACAGGACTCAAATGATGGAACAGATACGCAAATGAAATTATACACAATCCTAAGCAAAGAAAACCAATTTCATAATCTGATATCATATAATGGTTTGCTTTCAATGCGTTTACGAGTCTTAGTTGCTCAATATATTTCTCCTATATCCATGAATAAATATATATCACAAGATGAAAAATTATTGACGTTCTTGTATAATTTATGATTATCGATTCAACTGAAAGGAATGAATAGAAATGAAAGAACTAAATAGATTTATAGCATATATAGGAAAACAAATTTGCATTTAATCCACAACTTACAATGGCATATCCTAGAAGCATAGTAATATCCTCAAGATTCTAATTTGACCAGGTTCACCAGCCATGTATCTTAGAGCTTACCCACAATGCCACTTTTCCATCAGTTTACTGGATACTACATATTCTTAAAAACAACAAATCATCAATAATCATGAGAGTATCTCACCTAAGGAAGAATCTCTAATCTCCTGGTATCGGTACGAATGAGGAAATACTCCAGTATACATCTGAAAATAGAAGTCCAGACATCTATAAAGAATGGTATAAAGTGACTACAACAAGAAAATGATTTACGTGATCATAATAATGATAGGAGAGAAATGGTAAATGGATGTACTGGATTGCGTAAAGCCTTGTATGGTGAATCATCCAACAATAATGTATTCGATTCGTTGTAATCTCCTATATTCCATGGAAGACAAGGATCACATCTGTCCCATAATTTTTTCAATTCCTTCAAAACCAAAGGTTTGCTCGGATCCTCAACAGTGGTGACCCCTGTTTTAGTACAGTGAGATTGATCCTGCATGAAAACAACAATCATGAACAACAAAAGATGTGTAGCACATCAATTCAACAAATGTGGACTATTTGACAAAGACTAAAATGACACCATCATAGTGTTAGACATTGTAAAGTAAAAAAGGATTTACAACTTCAAATTCTGGGAATAAGGAAACTGAGTGCAGTTAAAATAGAATTTTAGAAGACAAAATCCTAAGTGGTTGCATGACTTGAAGTCTATTTGAATCTTCACTGATTTTCTATAGACCTTCAATGGAAAAGAAAGAATTGAAAACAGAGCATATAGTAGATTTCAAATTCCAAAAGTCTCACACAAAAGTTACCATGTTTTAAAATGGTGTAAATTATATGACAAGATGATAAAAAACACGGAAACAAAACCCTAGTCAAGTTTCTCCATCCAAATCCATTGTTATCACCAAGAGCTTGCTTCAGCAACAATCAAATTTAATGAAATAGAAGAAACAATTCCACATATAACCATTATGTATATCAAATCTGCAGTGGCCTAACATTTTAAATAATCTACTTCTAATAACAAAAAACCCTCGAAGTCAGATCTATCATATGTGAATTTAAGATTTTCAAAAATGTAAAACTTCAAACAATCAAGAGCAAAGCTCTTTCTCAAGACAATCATAGGGTGAAAACATTTTTTTTTAAAAAAAAACTTCATTCATTATACAAAACTTACCCAACAAAATAACAAGTTTCTTTTAGAATCTCCCAGGAGAAAATCAATCAATAGGTTTACATTTCTCCTGCAGTCAGTAGAGATATAATTAAGGTAAAGCGATAATGAAGGTAATATTTTGAAATTGAAATAATATAATAAAGATAAATCATTTAGAGGGTTCAATTAGTCATAAGCAGAATAATACTTTGCTCTTGATGACCAAACCCCAACATTAAATTTGTCGAAGCAAAACTGGAGGAAATCATCACAGAAAGGCCTCTTGAAAACTGAAGACAAAAAATACACAAAGATATTCATATCAAAGATACTCAAATCAAATATTGAACCAGATATATCAAGAATTGACATTTCAACCATATATCAATTTTCACCTGATTTTCTTGAGACAATCATATCAGCCTTATAGCAACCAGGAGCATATGCAACAATATCAGCCAGAAGCCCATTGATATCAAGTATAAGAAGCTTCTTTTTAACACATACAGTATGAGGTTCTAGTGAAAGTTGCAACATCTGTGCATCCATGTTCTCCTTGATGGGAACATCTTGATGATTGTCATTGTTTATTTCAACCAACTTATTTCTTTCCTCATTTAGAGACTCGCCATTTGAACAACAAGCAGAGGTCTTCTTTATGGAAAGATCTTCCACAACCTTTGTCAAAGCAACAGCCTGGACAACTTCTACATTTTCGCACTTATTCCCTACCAGCTCAGAGTCATTAACTTCAGTGGATCCTTTGCTATTTTCTAAAGTGTCAAGTGACTTTGAACAATTCAATTCAGAAAACTGAACTCTGGGTAAGTCTGCTTCTAATTTCAAACCAGCATTTGTCTCAAAACATGAATCTCCTTCAATGGAGCCAGTCATTTCCACTGCATTATTTCCCTCAACGTCAATACAGGTATTCTTCCTCTGTTTTTTTGTTTCACGCTCACATACAGTATGAGGTTCTAGTGAAAGTTGCAACATCTGTGCATCCATGTTCTCCTTGATGGGAACATCTTGATGATTGTCATTTTTTATTTCAACCAACTTCTTTCTTTCCTCATTTAGAGACTCGCCATTTGAACAACAAGCAGAGGTCTTCTTTATGGAAAGATTTTCCACAACCTTTGTCAAAGCAACAGTTTCAAACTTATTCCCTTCCAGCTCAGAGTCATTAACTTCCGTGGATCTTTTGCTATTTTCTAAAGTGTCAAGTGACTTTGAACAATTCAGTTCAGAAAACTTAACTCCGAGTAAGTCTGCTTCTAATTTCAAACCAACATTTGTCTCAAAACATGAACCTCCTTCAATGGAGCCAGTCATTTCCACTGGATTATTTCCCTCAACGTCAATACAGGCATTCTTCATCTGTTTTTTCCTTTTGCGCCTCTCCTTTAGTGTTCCAACCTGTCCCAAATTGATATTGCTTTGTGTTCTTTCAAGATATGCATTTGAACTACAATTATTTCCAACCTCTGAATATGTATCAGTTTCTAAAGGTGCATTACTAAAGGTGCATTGAACCCTTTGTAACTCTAGTTCTGAGTTCACACCAATATTTTTCTCAAAGCAAGAATTCCCTGCGATGGAGCTAATCTTTTCTGTTGCATTATTTCCCCCAGCATCTATATGGGCATTCTCGGTTCTCTTTTGTCTTCTTTTCTCCCTCCTCTTTTCTGCTTTTGACTTTCCCAATTTGACATTGCTTTGTGTTCCTTCAGAATCCGCCTTTGAACTACAATCCTTTCCAACCTCTTGGTGCATACCAGTTTCTAAATCACGCTTCAGATGTACAAGTCGTTTTCACCGTTCAATTCGTTTTCACATACAAACTGCAATTCCATTTGGATAAAATCAGAAAATAAAACAGAACACAAATCAATAGAACCCAAAAGCAAGATTTAGCAACCAGGGAAGCTGTTCTACAAGATGCAGAGGCCATGAACAACTTAAAAACATGTGAAAAAGAAAAAAAAGAAAAAAGAAGACATCGGATTGAATGCCACCAAACAAACTTCAAATACAATCCTAATAAACCTCTAATTTAACATCTAAGTCTGCTGCCCGAGATTGGTAATGAAAGCGTAAGTCAAAACCTAATTTAAATTCACTTACATTTCCTTGCTTGTATGTGGTTCAAATAACAAATATAAAGTTATACTTGTCTAATAGAAGAAGTAGTGTAAAAGATTCTCCATAAATCAACACTCAAACGCTTCAGACCAAAGAACACAGCTGGAAAATCGAAGGATAAAAGAAAGAGAATCTTACGAAGAGAAGAGGATATTGAATCTCGAATGTTTGAAAGAAGTGACTGAAGACTTGAGCTCAAATTAGGTCATACACATGTGAGGCTCACGTGGAGTTGTACGAAGCACACTAAACACAGTCGTATTGATGAAACGTACAGCACAATAGAAGCAGAGGCAAAACGCAACATTTGATTGAAGGCTGACGGAAGTGAACAAAATAACTAAGGCAGAGTTTAAAGAAGCACGTGCATGCCACTAGCATGATATATTGACCCAGTCAATATCAACTTCAACTCTATAAATAGCCAAAAAGGTTCAAGCTTCAGATACGGAACAATATCTATACAATCAAGTCTACCAAGTTTACAATTTTCTACGTTTCAAGTAAGGAAATAATAGAGAGTGTTAGACTACATTACAGTAGGTACTAGGAAGTTTTTAAAACTCTTGCAAGCATGAGTATACACCCATTCTCTTATACTTTTCTTTCTTGATACTAGTAAAATTTAGTGTGTGAGTTTGACCCTTAGATATAAATAGTTTTGTGCTATCGAACCAAGTAAATCATTGTGTCATCTTTATTTTCTTGTAATTTCCATTTCTGCAATAAACAAATCCAAGATCTTATCATCAGCAGTTCAGAAATATTACAAGAAAACTACAAAGATTCCTAACAATAAACAACAAAAGCACGAGAAAGGAAAAAGAAAGAGTACCTGCTTAGAGAATAAAGAAAGTAACCAAATAGCAAGAGGTGGAGTGGAGGCATCATTAGGCAGGCAGCTGAAGGTTAAAGGTTTTATGTTAACGATGATTGAAGCTACGCGCTCTCCCTCGAATAAATAGTATTAATTAATTCAAGAAATTATATTGGAGGAGGACACAGCAACAAGAGTTAAAATAAAAAATACAACTTTTTTTAAATAAAAGATACAATTAAAAAGTTGTATTTTTTAATTAATTAATACAATTAATGTCTTATTTATATAACTCTTTTTAATTCCTGTCCAAAAGCCTAAAAAAAGGTTGTATTTTTAAAATAATTAATACAATTAATCTCTTATTTATGTAACTCTTTTTAATTCATGTCCAAAAGCCTAGTCTTTTAATTTTTATTGAATCAAAATAGAAATAAGTAACTATAGGCTCAAAAAGCCTACTTGAGTTTTATAATAAGACAGTTTTTTGCAAAAATTATAAGTGGAGAGCATCAACTGTTTATTAAAAATGTTTGATAAAATTAGCTATTTAGTATTAGTTGTTTATGTTTAAAATGAATTATGAGAACATAAGTTTAAAAAACTTAATTTTTATCTGCTTAAATATTTTACCCTATTAAGATATTTCTACATAAAAATATATAATGAAATTTTTTAAATTTTATTCAATTAACTTTCAAATACGTTGTTTCAAGAGCTGATTCAAGATCTTATTATGATATTATTATTTTTTAAATACCTTATTTTTATTAACTAGGACTAATTCTTGCTTTGAATAATGTGCTATTTACTTTTGAATCTTTTAGGCGTCTTTATATTTGTTACGAACAATTCAAATATGACAAAAATTTCCTTCTAAAAGCAAAAAAAGGAAAAACAAGTGGTCTAGATGTAAGTTTGCGTCATAAAATAGTCAAAAATAATAAGACATAATGGTTGTTATGAAAAAGTTAAACACAATATGCTAGTAATATGGAGCTTGTTAAAAATCAACTAGTTGGCCAACCCACCAGCCGATAACCATGTTTAGTGAAAACACTACATTTACCATATTCCAGCATACTTCATCATCAATCAATCTTTTTCAAATTAATTTAGATGGCTATAAATTTTTGTGAAGAGGAAGAACAATGTGTTATGAGTTTGTTGGTTCAAATCTCATGTCATTTGGAAGTTAGGAGCAGAAGTTATAACCAAAAGAGAGAAGGATGTTCACATTTGTCAACTTTTGGTAAGCCTTCAATGTCACGATTGTGATTCCAGTCGAGTGTGCAATGTGTGCACGATTGTGACCCGCGAGATGGATTACCAACCTCATGATCTATTGTAATACCCAGTATCTAGTTTACCCGATACACCGGAATAAATCGGTATTTGAGACTGCTGTCATTAAAATCACATAATAGTGAATAATAATTTTAGTGACATCAAATTAATGATGTATGATTTTTTTTATGGTCACAGGAAATTGTTCGGGCAGATGTTTAAAAACCAGAACAAGGATAGCATTTTTGTAAATAAGTGGACTTATGGCATATATAAGGAGTTAGTGGGAGAATAAGACAAAAACCTATCATCTTCCTCCTCCCTCTCTCACGAAAACTCCATGGATGCTTCTCTCAAGCTTTTTCAACTTTTGTAACATGAAAGGGAAGGAGATTCAAGCAATTTGGATGCTATAAAAAGGTAAGCCTCCATTCCTTTGCTTAGATCTATGGATTAAAGCTTGGTTTCTCTTTTCTTTTGTGAAACCCGTTTGATGGAATGTATGAGTTTGATGATTGGATGATGGATTATTGTTCCTTGATGTCTAGTGACACTTATTCTTGAAGGAATTTCGTTTTTATGGTGATTTAGGGGGTTAAACCAAAACCTAAGATTTTGAAGGTTAAGTTGTCATGGGGACAGATTCATAGCTCTCCTTGTTCATTTTTTTTGAGCCATTTACTGTGTGAATCATACGAAACTCAAAACATAGAAATTGTATATCTAGATGTCTAATGTCTCCCTAAATTTTTTTCACGATTTTAGGGTGAGCCAAACTAAGGTAAGAGGCCCCGAATTGACATTGGTTCAGAATACTAGCGAGATTGAAATGAGAACTGAAAGTTATTTGTTTGAAGACCTTAGAGTTAGAATTGGATGATGAGTTCTTCTTACGAAATGCTCAAAAATTTGTCAAATAAGTTCTGTAAAAAGGAAATTTTAATTTGATGAGTATTCTGTTAGATATGGCTGAAAAAGGGAAGGGTGTTGCTAATAATAGTAACACAGAAAAGAATAGAAACAGAACAGGCTTGTAAAAATCACAATAAATACAATTTACATCATTTTTGAGCCATCTTTGGATATGTGATATCCATATGAGTCTATTGAAAATGAAGTTTTGAATTGCCTTAATTAAATAATAAATGAATAAGTTATAAGATTTTGAGTCAGGAAGGGTCCAGCTCATGACTGCATGTTAAAGCTGATTGTAAATGGGAGATTTGGATTCCCTTAATGACCGAATTAGAGCATGGTCATAAAAGAAGAAATGTGAATTTATGTGTTAACTAGAGGTTTGGAAAGTTTGAAAAACATTGGACCTATGTGTAAAGAGTTATGCTATCATGAATGAGACCTATGCTGATGGATTAAG
>JANIJH010000007.1:35229385-35240853 GCA_024520975.1 Erythroxylum areolatum | reverse complement strand
GAATGTAATGAAAAAAAAACATATTGATACTGAGTTTCGACTGACTGATGTAGTACGCCATCCTCGCGGGGCACGGATTCGGATATCACCATTGATGTCGGGTTCGGGTCACGCGGGAGTGGGGTGTTACATATGCCATGCACCCAGGTAGCACCAAGATACAGAGATTTGAAAGAGCATTTCTGGTGGAAAGGCATGAAGAAGAATGTGGCAGAATAAGCAAGCAAATATCTAGTGTGTCAGCTTGTCAAGGCTAAACACTAAGCACCTTCAAGCAAGTTAAGGCCATTGTCCATTCCTGAGTGGAAGTGGCAAAGGGTGACTATGGATTTTCTGATAGGTTTGCCCAATAATAGTATGAAGCATGATGCTATATGGGTTATTGTTAATCGTTTGATGAAGTTAGCCCACTTTCTAGCAATTAAGAAGATTGATTCTCTATATATGCTAACAAAGAAATATATAGATGAGATAGTGAGATTACATGGGATTTCGGATTCTATAGTTTTTGATAGAGACCCTTGGTTCAATTTGAGATTCTGGGGAAGCTTACAAGAGGCTTTGGGAACTAAGTTGAATTTTAGCACTGCTTTTCATCCTCACACTGATGGTCAATCTGAGAGGTCTATTTGGACCCTTTAGGGAATGCTCAGGTATGTGTGATGGATTTCAAAGGAACTTGGGATGAGCATTTGACATTGGTCGAATTTGCTTACAATAATTCGTACCATTCGAGCATTCAGATGGCTCCTTATGAAGCACTATATGGAAGAAGATGTAGAACTTTGATATGATGGGATGAAGAAGGAGATAGGGCCAGAGTTACTTCAAATGACAGTTGACAAGGTCAACTTAGTTAAGTAGAGGCTTAAAACAGGACAAGATAAAATGAAAAGCTATACTGATGCACACCGGAAAGAAATGGAGTATGAAGTGCATGAGAAAGTTTTCGTTAAGACATCTCCTTAGAAAAGAGTCATGAGGTTTTGGCAAGAAGGGTAAGTTGAGTCCAAGATATGTGGGTCCTTACGAGATTCTTGAGAGGATTGGACATCCAGCCATTAGGTTGGCACTACCACCGGAATTATCACAGACACATGATGTCTTCCATGTTTTCATGTTAAGAAGGTATAGATCGGATCCCTCTCATATCATTCAGACCATTAAGGTTCAATTGAGAGATGATTTGATTTATGAGGAGTCTCCGGTGGAGATCTTGGACACCAAGGTCCTCAGGAACAAGACAATTCAACAAGTCAAAGTTCTGTGGAGAAACTATTCTGTGGAAAAGGCCACATGGGAGCCCTTGGAAGCCATAAGGGAGAAGAATCCATAACTCTTAAATGCCTCATGTAATAATTTCAAGGACAAAATTCTTTTAAGAGGGGAGAAATGTTAGCCCCTGAATTTTTTTCTTTTAATTAAGGATGATTTCAACGAATTATGAGGTTTTGATAAATAAATTTTTGGAGTTAATTATTAGGTCAAAGTTAGTAGGATTTATTGCATGGGTTAATGGAATTAAAGTGCTAAGGTAATTAAAATGTTTAAGGGTATTTTTAGAAGATCACATAAGGTTAAAAGAACATAAGCTTATAAGGAAGGGTAAAATGGACTTTTTGGGCTCATTAAGGGTAAAAATGGGAAGAAGAATGGTTGTCTTGCAATTGAATAAGAAGAAAACAAAAATTGAAGAGAGAAAAAGAGAGAGTGTCACGGAAGGAGAGAAAAGAAGAGGAAGCTAAGCTAGGTTTCAATTTTTCTTAGTTTTAAAGAGTGATTTTGAAGTTGTTCAAGAAGGGAAAAAGAAAGAGAAAGATTAGAGCTTCCATTAAAGCCAAAAATTGAAGAGAGAAAAAGAGAGAGTGTCATTGAAGTTGTTTGGTGACGATTCAAGGTAAGTTTATGTTTAATCTTTTGGATTTTTGGAAGTACTTTGGTTCATGAAGTTTAAGAAATGCATAGGTTTAAGTATTCTATAATCAATAATATGTATATGTTTCTTTGGGTTTTCCTACTTTGATTCCTATTGAATTGGGAATTTTTGCCAATGTGAAGGGAGAAAAGAGAGACAAGAGGAGCGAGAGGAGAGTCATTCTTAAACAAGTTTTAAGCAAGCAATTCAAGGTGGGTTACATTTTTATAATTAAGTAATAAGTCATAAATATTCCTTTCAAGAAATGGAAATAAATGTTTTACAACTACTTTATTCATATGAATTTACTACCTTTTTAAATGGTTTAAGAATGTGCTACATGTTTGTATATGAATTGTGTTATTGATTTATGAAATGAAAGATGGAAATGATTTTGAAAGAATATGAAAATGATTTTGAAACGATATTATGGTTATGAAATCAAGTTTTGGAAATGTGTCATTTTGGGAAATATGTTTACAAAATGTGAAATGCATGATTATGTGAGTTTATGGTGGTACCCTAAGCTATGTCAAATGCACTTTGACTAAAGGCTTTTCCCACCTGCCCGCTAGTGGCATGGAGCTCCTTTACGGACTCTCTTAAGTTCACGGCTACGCAAGACCATTAAGTAGGATTGCTATAATACATTCTGTTCACAGCTACAAAGGACCATTATATAGAAATGTGTAGTACATTCTATTTTTGGATCCACCTAAACCATTTTGATGTGTTTATGCGTTGACAAATTTGTTGAATGCATGAATTGCAAATTGCTTGATAAATGAGAATTTGGAAAATATATGCTTTATGATTCAATATGAATTTTTACAATGGAAATGAATATTTCAATGATTTTGCTTGTTACCGGTTATAAAACTGTTACCCACAAGCTTTAAGCTCACCCCCTCCCATTCCATCCCATCTTCAAGTGAGGACTAAGAGATCGAGTGATCAAGAGTTGGGGCATCACTCCAAAGTTGCACCTTTTGTATTTTAAGCTAGTTTTTGCAAAACAAGGCTTTAGTCGCATTTTGAGCAATTCTACTTTATGTAAACTATGCATTTTTGGATTATGATGTAATGTGGCCTGAAATGCCCATTAAAGCTTTGTAAAATTCTCATCTTGTGATGTTAATGAAAAATGATTATGTCTTGCTCATGACTTTCTTAAAGTTTTTATGTTGCATTTCTTTCAAGTTTTTCATAAGGGTAAAAAAGTATATCCTAAATTCATGGGGACAAATTGTCTATATCTAAGCATAATTAGACAAAGTTGCCTTCATAAAAGTTGTAGCTTATCCCCTTAGCTTTCCAATGGTATATAGTTTGTAAGTTTTGGACTTCTTATGAGAAAGTTATAGTTGTTACATTATAATAGGTGTTCGCAATTTGCAGAACTCTCCTTGACAGGTTTTCTGTCTGAGTTTCAGAGTTCACCACGGTGAACCCAAAAGTATGCCACGGTGAACTTTTCCAGAAGGGAGTTTTGCCGCGACAAACCCAAAAGTTGGTCGTGGTGAACTTTTCCTGAAAAGTTTTGTTCTTCACCTTCAAAGTTCACCGCAGTGAAACCAAGAAGTTGGCTCCAGCCAAGATTTTTTTTTCTAAGGAGTTAATAATTTTTCATTTTAACCCTTTTTGAGGCAAAATATCTCTTTAGAGTCTGCACAGAAGTTGTAAATCTAGAAGTTCTCTTCGAAATCGTTCTAGAATGACCTTAATCTGACATCTTTAGAGAAAGTTATACCTTTTATAACAAAACATGTCTGAAAAGTAAGAATTGGATATTACACTGAACATACTTCGGTATTTTGATGATATCTTGACCTGTAAAGCTCCAAATGAGGTAATTTTTGATTCAAAATAAACTATAGACATTAAGCTACAATTTTCTGAAGAAGTCAATTTGAAATTCTGATCTAAAGATTTCTAAAATCTGTTCTGAAGTTGAAGGAAGGAGTTTGATTTTGGTGACTGACTGGTGTGAGAACATCACCCTTATGGGATGCGTGTTCAGATGTTACTAAGGACGTCGGGCATGTGTCTTGCAAGGGCGGGATGTCCAACAAATATCTATGGAAAGATTATGTGTGATTCGGCAGCAAATTCTCTTGAAAGCGAGTACAATTAACGGATTTCTAGGAAAAATATAAATAAATAATTAGTTTTTAATCAACCGCTATTATTATCATTACCATTGTCGTTATTAATAATAACACAATTAATGAAAATGAAATTCATAATGACCAATATATAATTAAATAATTTATTTATTGAAATCTTATAAATGTATTAATTAATTGTTGATTATTAACACGTTATAATCACTTAAATATCTTTAATTAATGTAATTATAACAATTTAGTAATTTAAATTAGAATGGCATATAATTTAAACATCATCAGTTAACTAAAATATAATTAATTAATTGATTTATGAAAACGTTATAATTAATAAATAGTGGTAATTACAATATAAAAAATTTATGAATGAATTAATTTTGATATAGCTAATTTTTATTAATATATTTTTAATTAATTAATGTATATATAGGTGAATAGTAACGCCTGTGAGTTAATATTCACAGGCATCACTACAAATTTCATTAGTATATTATTAACTAATTAATGTATATATAGGTCAATAGTCACATCATGTCTATGACCTAATATTCACAAGCATGATTCTATGCACAGTTGTAAATTGTTAAGTCATGACCGTGCATTTGGTAATTAACACTTATAAAATTTTATACCTTTTTTTATGAAATCATTTAATCATTAAGTATTGATTTACTCAAATATGATAATTATTTTTTTACATATAATATATATAATTTATATATTATTAGTTGACTGGTTGTAATATGTTATTAATTAATAACAAAATACTTAATAGGTTAATTAGTTAAACACAAGTTGTCGATTGCTTAATTTAATAGAATTAATTAAAATATAATTCACAATGATCAATATATAATTACATAATATATTTATCAAAATCTTATAAATTTATTAATTTATTGTTGATCATTAACGCGTTATTATTACTCATGCTATTATTAATGCGATTGAAAAAAATTTCCCTCTTTTTTAATACATATTCTTAAAGTATCTTTAATTAATTTAATCATAACAGTTTAATAAATTAAATTATAATTTCATGTAATTTAAATATTATCAGTTAAACAAAATGTTATTATTTAATCGACTTATGAAAATGTTATAATTGATTAATACTGGCAATTGGAACATAATAACTAATAGTATAATAATCTGTCACAACCGTGAAGAGGTATATATATTAAGAAATTAATATATAAAAATTAATAATAATTAACAGATCATGACAAACATTTAAATTTAATACTAATATATAAAATTTATCAACAATGAACAATTAATAATCCACGGTTATAAATAAAATATAAAATTAATATTTACATGCAGTACTTAATAAAATAGTTATTTAAAAATAATTTTTCAAAGAGCATAATGAATAGTCAATTAATAATAAGAATTAATCAATATAACACAATAATAAACTAAATTAACAATTAAATCATAATTAAATTATATTATAATAAATTACTCAGTAAATAAATTTGTTTATTATTATTATTGTTATTATTAATGAGGTTGTACATTGTTGTTATAATTATTAATATTATTAATCATGGCCATTAACTTATAATTGTGAATATGTACATATAATATACATAATATATTCTAATTTAATTAATTGTGGCCTTATTTATGAAGCAAAAATAGTTTTTAACTAATTGGTATTATTATTATTACTATTGTTATTATTATTAATAAACTTGTGAATTGTGACGGCCATGATTTATAAATAATATATTATAATTTATCAAAAAATAAAATCGTTTATTATTATTGCTGTTCAGATGCCAAAAAGAGAAAACAATTTTCAAGCTATCACGATTGTGCATAAACATGAGCATGCAATTCCAGCCGAGTCTTTGCACTCGCGATTGTGCTTGTGCATCGTCGCGCTTTTTGGACATCTTATCAATGTCATGATCGTTCTTGTGCACGATCGTGCAAATCCTTCTTTATTTAGTTATAATTTAAAAAACTATATATAATTAATTAATCGATGTATTAAATAATTGCTCAAAGTGAATGCCAAAAAATTAATAATAATTAAAATATAACACATAACATAATTTATTTATAAATTAGTTTATTCAGTTATCGTAACATAATTTATTTATAAATTATTTTATTCAACTATAATTAATTAATTGATGTATTAAATAATTACTGAAACTCTATGCCAAACAATTAATAAAAATTAAAATATAAGATATAACATAATTTATTTATAATTTAGTTTATTCAGTTATAATTAATAATTAATATATAATTAATTAATTGATATCTGAAAATATAGTTAATTTATTAATTAGTACATATTAATATTTAGTATATATGATAGTCATAACCCTGTAGTATTACCTGTTAATTATTATTATTTGTTATATATGAAATGATTATTTATATTTACAGGTCACATATTTTAAATAATTACTCAAACTATATGTCAAACAAAAGCAAATCACGCCTGTGACTTAATAGTCACATGCCTGACTCCCATGCACAAGTTTTGTCAATTAACAACTATATAAATTAACTCTTATATAATGTTATCATATTTTTAATTAAATTATTAATTAATTAATTACAATATTATTACTTAGCTTATTAATAATAACATAAATAATTGATTAATTAATTATTATATATAGAACATATATTAAAAAATTGCTTCATTAAACTATAATTTATCTATAAGTTGATTATTAATCATTAACTGTTTAGTTTATTCAGTTATGATTAATACTAATTAATATATAATTAATGAATAGATGTATTAAAATATAATTAATTGATAAATTAGTACAAAATAACAATTTATTTAATAATTAATTAATAAATTAAAATATTATTAATTAGCTAATTAATTATAACATACTTTATTGTTTAATTAACTATTATATATTTAACACATATAAAAAATTATTAATTGATTATAATATAATTAATTGATTCACGAATTAATAAACCTTTATTTATAAATGAATTATTTATCATTGACTATCAAGTTTATTCGGTTATAATTAATATCTAATTCATTAATTGATGCATTAAAATAGAATTAATTCATTCAATATTAAATGTTACTATTTAGTATATATGTTATTCATGAGTGCATTATTAACTATTTATTATTATTAATTATCATATATTGATATTCAGTATATATATCCCTTTGCTATATAATTTATTATTAAATTATAATTTATTTATAAATTAATTATTATTCATTAACTCTTTAGTTTACTCAGTTGTAATTATTAATAATAATTATATAATTAATTGATTGATGTATTAAAAAATAACTCAAAGTTTATGCTAAACAATAAACAATAAATAAAATATAAAATATAACATAATTTATTTATAAATTAGTTCATTCAGTTATTATAACATAATTAATTTATAAATTTGTTTATTAAGTTATAATTAATAATTAATATAATATAATTAATTCTAATAAAAATATAATGAATACATTGATTTATTTTTAAATTATAATTTATTTATAAATTAATTATTATTCATTAACTCTTTAGTTTATTCGGTTATAATTAATAATAATAATAATATAATTAATTAATTGATGTATTAGAAAATAACTAAAGGTCTATGCTAAACAATTAATAATAATTAAAATATAACATATAACATAATTTATTTATAAATTAGTTTATTCAGTTATTATAACATAATTAATTTATAAATTTGTTTATTAAGTTATAATTAATAATTAACATAACATAATTAATGCTAATAAAAATATAAAGAATACATTGATTTATTTTTAAATTATAATTTATTTAGAAATTAATTATTATTCATTATCTCTTTAGTTTATTCAGTTATAGTTAATAATAATTAATATATAATTAATTGATGTATTAAATTATTATTGAAACTCTACGTCAAACAATTAATAATAATTAAAATATAACATATAACATAATTTATTTATAAATTAGTTTATTTAGTTATAATTAATAATTAATACATAACTAATTAATTGATGTTTGAAAATATAATTAATTTATCAATTAATACATATTAATATGTAGTATATATGTTAGTAATGACCCTATATTATTAGCTGTTAATTATTATTAATTTTTTTGTACAAAATTATTATTTATATTTACAAATTACATATTTTAAATAATTACTAAGTCGATTATTAATCATAATCTGAATAATCATTAACTATTTAGCTTATTCAGATTATGATTAATAATAGTTAATACATAATTAATGAATTGATGAATTTAAATATAATTAATTGATAAAATTTTCTTTAATTAATAGTGTAATTCTTTTAAATTTAAGTACAATTTAATCAATTTTTATCCACTTAAGTTAAATTAATGGAATTATTATTATTATTATTATTATTATTATTATTAATCACGATTGGTAATTAAGTAGTGCATTTGTAAATACTATATTATATAGAATATAATAACTGTCGGATTTGATATGAATTAAAACAAATTAATAAATGTGTAAACATGTTTTACTCAACACAATGTAGTTTCATTTTCTACAAGTAAAAATCGCAGCTTAATCTCGATAAAGACACTAGTGATCGAAGTACTATCCTAGAAAAGATCCTAAAATGTTGTAGTTTTCCTTGATTTCTTCCAACTGATTTTCTGATTATTAATATATCATCCCAACACAGACATATCATCTTGACAGAATTGGTTGTAGGAGCACGAGGATAAAGAATATACAAATATGCAACATGAAGAAACATGAGCTTCAAATCACTGTCGACCTGCCAGCAAAAATGACCTAATTTCATGATCCAGAAAAATAAAAAGCATCAAACATACCCATCCTAAAAAACACTTGACCTAAATAATAGATACATAATTATTTATTAAAAAAGTACATTAAGAAAATACCAATATGTCATTAAAATGCAAAATATAAACATCCTTGACCTAAAAAAGGAAAAGTAAAATAAATCTGTATAATTAACGATACTAATATTGGTCAACTACTTGCAACATATATATGGATCCTTTCTCCTAAACAAATCCAATGCTATTAAGAGTAAAAGTGTAAGACTAAAACAAATGCAAATATATGGAAGAGTAATTATTTCCAAATTTAAACCCAGATTGAATTGATTTAGTCTAATAAACCATATTTAACCCTAATATTCGGGATGAATTGAGATGTGAAAAATATTAACGTCCGAATTCAATTAAAATGGACTATAAGTTTAAACCTAAGTAATCCAAAATGTAACATATCAAATTCAAATCTAATCAACAAAATCTACATCGCATTAGCATATTTTGATACAACAGAATATTGACAGCAGTGATATGATATGAATTGGGAAAAAAAAAAAGGATCGAACCTATTAATAGCAGTTATAAGATTACAGGAATGAGTGGTAGACATTTAAGTCTATAAAATACTAGCCTCATCTTATTGATGAGCTGAGACCCTATATCTAGATTTGTGCTCCTCTCAGACTTGGCATCTGTATCATCAAAGATTGTGATAGATTAGATTGAAGCATACAAATTTAGAAATTAAATTGAAATCCAATTCTCATCCAAAAAATTAGTATACTTTCTGTCAAAATACTATAGCTGCTATATTGTTATGAAACAAAACAGAAAGTGGTCGACAAAATCTGCAAGTGCACAAAATCGTTCCTAGTACCTACAAATCGAGTATTCCAAAGTTGTCTCCCACAAGATCTAAAACACTCACCACTAAATTAATAATAATTGCTTTAACAAAATTGACAATAAACTTAAAAGATGGTTGAATTTGGGTAGATAGTAAATTATAAATATTGGAAAATAACAAACAAGGATAACTTGATGTTTTAAACTTAGGGCTTGTGGTTCACCAACTCAAAAGATTGATTAATACATTATGAAATTGATTAAATGCTAGGTTATAATAACAATTGCATAACTTTACTCATATCCTCTCTCAAGACATATAAGAGTATCTAACTAGTTGATTACCATCTCTCAATGTGCAAACTAACTAGTTAAATCCATGAAGAACAAGTAACCCCAAGTTATCACACTACCTTAGGATATCTCTATCTCTAAGTTTAATGTGTTTATCTTCCTAGTGCATAAACCATACTTCACCTCTTAGTTCATCATATGATTCCTAAGATTACATCTATGGAGATCAAGCATAGAGACAATAATGAAATGCAAGAGAGATAAACATAACCCAAAAACTTTCATTCAACACCAATCAATCCATAAAATACAAATCAATCCTCCAAATAGGTTACATCCCTCACCCTAAATGAGGGTTAATTCCAGATCATGATAATAGAAGCCATACACATAAAGAGGCTCAACATTCAAGAAAGAGTAGAGAGAGAAGGTAAAGAGAACACAAAACAAGATTGCTCACAATGCTTGAATTAATTAACCATATCTTCTTCTCTTCCTCTTTTTCAGTGCCTCCTTATATTCCAGCCTCGTTTTCAGTGTCCAGCTCCCTAATCAGGTTTTCAAAATGAGTATTTATAGTGTCTTGGGTTCAAAGAAACCTAGTTTTTGCTAAACAGGGGAAGGCAGATCATCATTGGGCTGACAAAGTCCATTAGACGGACATAATGTTCGTTTAACAAACCTTCTCAAGTTTAGGAAGTGAAGTTAGTAGACAAGTCTGTATTATGTCTATTTAGCGGACCTTCTTGGGTCTCTAGAGTGGAATTGGCCAGGCAATGTCTGCTAGATGGACATGATGTCTGTTAAACAGACATACATTGTCCATTTACAAAATATGCAACTTTGACCCTTCATTCAATAGAATCTCTCCTCAAAGTCTTCACGGAAGTTGTAGAACTCGAAGTCCTCTTCAAAAGAATCTTTGAATGACCTTAATCTAATATCCACAGTGAAAGTTGTGTCTTTTTCTCCCAAAATCTATCCATTTGTAGTTATCAAGCAATAAAGTTGAATGTGTGAGAACTAGCCAAATAAAGCTTCAAATTCACATAAAGATAAGTTAAATTAGTTCCAATTCATCTTAAAATCATATAAGAATAAATTGACTTATCAAATTTCCCCACACTTAAACTATTGCTTGTCCCTAAGCAAAATAAAGTAAAACTAACTACTAAATCCTTAACTAAGTTATTGATTCCACTTTCGTAGGTGTACGATGGCATTTACCATATGCCACAAGCCTTTAAAGCACTATATGTCCATAATGAAGGAGTTATAGTCTCCTGAGGGTTTACTTAAAACGAATGGTACCCACAAACTTTTCCTTTCCATCATTTCACACATAATCATCATCATAGGCCAATCTAAAAAGTCGAAAACAATATAGTTAAGAATTGAAATATAGAAGTAGGGTCACATAATACTTCATAAATTAGATCACAACTAAGCAACAATAAGACCTCATAATGATTCAATTAATCAAAATCA
>JANIJH010000007.1:35209312-35229285 GCA_024520975.1 Erythroxylum areolatum | reverse complement strand
AATATAATATATATATATATATATATATATATATATATATCATTAAATGACTAATTTTAATATATTATTAATTAATAACAAAATAATTAAGTTATTAATTGCTTAAAATAAAAATAAAAATTTATTATTGTAGGAGTCACATGTGTGACTTAAGTGTCACGCCTATGAAAAGCTCCATTTTTAATTTTTTAATTAAATTAAATCAATTAAAATATAATTCATAACGATCAACATATAATTAAGGAATTGATTTATTGAAATCTTATTAATTAATTATTTATTATTAACACGTAATTAATACTTATTCTTAATTACATATTCTTAAAATTCTTTATTTAGTTTAATTATAACTATTTAGTAAATTAAAATATAATTTCATGTTATTAAAATATTATCAATTGGTTAAAATATTATTAATTTATTGATTATGAAAATGTGATACTGGATTAATAATGGTAACTAGAATATAATAAATTAATTAAATTATACTTTATTTATAAATTAATTATTAATCACTAACTGTTAATATTATTTAATTATAATTAATAATGATTAATGCATTATTAATTAGTTGATGTATATATATAGTCAAGTAATCACGCTTCCAACTTAATATTCATAGGCATGACTGCGATGCTGTACATGTTATTTTCCTTTTATTGGCAATTAACACCTATATAATTTTATATATATTTGTTATTAAATAATTAGTTAATCAAGTATTGAATTATTAAAATATAATTAAGTTATTCTTTAATTAATTAAATAGATTTTATGCGTATATTTTTCATTTTTATTAAATATTAAATATATAATTAATTGATTAATTATAATATATTATTAACTAACAACAAAATAATTAATTGATTAATTATTTAAAATAAAATGAAATCTTATTAATATCGGAGTCAAAGGCTTGACTTAAGTGTGTTATTCATGAAATTATAATATTATCAGTTAGTTAAAATATAATTAGTTAATCGATTTATAAAAATGTGATATTTGATTAATAATGGTTATTAGAATATAATAAATTAAATGAATTATTAAATTAAATTTTATTTATAAATTAATTATTAATAATTAACTGTTAATCTTGTTCAGTTATAATTTATAACAGTTAATATATTATTAATTATCATATATAGGTAAGTAGTGACGCCTGTGACTTAATATTCACAGGCGTTACTACCAAGTTGTGCATATTATTTTCTTTTTTATGGGCAATTAAAACCTATATAATTTTATAAAATTTTTATTACATAATTAATTAAATAATTTTTGATTTATTAAAATGTAATTAATTATCACAAAAAACAGAACAATAAAAAGGAGTGTATAAAAAATATAATGAAAATACCAATATTTATGCTTTGTCTTCAAGAAAGGCAAGCCTTTAATTTTTTTGCAGCTAATTTAACGTCGTTGTCATTAACTCTGAGGAATTGTTGAATACAATTCTTAGTACAAAATTTCGTTTATTATCAGGTAGAAAACAATGTTAAATGAAGCAGATATTTTGTGCAATATTGGTATGACGTTGTTCCTTCATAGCTAAAAATAGGAAATAATAATGAAAGATAAGTATTTAACCTGGTTTTGTAATAGAGCAGTTTCCTTCGTTAGACACCAAATAACATATTTAATTTTCTAAACCTGATAGACATTTTATGTGGATTTCATTTTGAACAAGTAGAATAAGAGAAAGCTAACCGACTTGGAATGGAATTAGAATCTGATGGAATCGTTGCGAAGGAAATTATAAATATAAGGAAGGCTTCTTTAAAAAAATTTAAAAGATATTAAATATTTATTAAAGTAACATTAACTATTTGCATATTTCATTTCTAACAATCGAATAGACTTCATTTATAAGAGTGCTTATTTGAATACTCAACCTATGAATCGAAAATATTGCCTAGGTCAATATTTATGTAAAGATTTTCTGTGATTTCGTAGCAATAACGAACGTATTTGTAAGAAAAATATAAATATGTCACGACTTGCGAAGAAATAATTTAACTAAATACTGTTGCATCAAATGAAAATATTCACGGATATCTATGGAAAGATTATGTTTGATTCGACGGAAAATTCTCTTGAAAGCGAGCACAATTAATGAATTTCTAGGAAAAATATAATTAAATATTTAGTTTTTAATCAACCGCAATTTTATCATTACCATTGTTGTTATTAATAATAACAAAATTAATTAAAATGAAATTCATAATGACCAATATATAATTAAATAATTTAGTTATTGAAATGTTATAAATGTATTAATTAATTCTCGATTATTAACATATTATAATCACTCAAATATCTTTAATTAATGTAATTATAACAATTTAGTAATTTAAATTAGAATGCCATATAACATAAACATCATCAGTTAATTAAAATATAATTAATTAATTTATTTATGGAAATGTTATAATTAATAAATAATGTTAATTACAATATTTTGAATAATTAGTAAAACTGTAATTCAAACAAAACCAAATCACACCTGTGATTTAATAGTCACAAGCGTGACTCCCATGCATGGTTGTGACAACCGTGCATGCTTTTTGGTTTTCTTAATTAACGCATATATAATGTTATATTTTTAATTAAATTATTGAATATAACGTTATTCAAGTAACTATATTTTAAGAAATCAAATAATTAATTATATACCAATAATTATTATAAATAATTAAATTAATTTATTATATTCTAATAACTATTATTCATATCAAAATCAATTAATTAACTATGATTTTAGCATATTTAAATAGTATGTAAATCAAAACAAGAATCATTCCATTTGGATACCTACTGATCAAAGTATAATCAAAATATCGAAGTATGCTTAGTAAAATAATACCAGTTATCATATTCTAGCACTCTACAACGATTTCATCTTAAATTCAACAATCAAACTGTTTCAGATGGCTATAAGTTTTGGTGGAGATGAAGAACAATGTGTTTTGAATCTAATGGTTTAAAAATTAATTCATTTGGACATCGGGTGAAGAAGTTATAACAAAAATACCAAAGGATGTTTAGAAACAAACTTTCTTCAAAAACATTGAAAGTCACGATCGTGCGTCTACACGACCGCGATATGCTATCATGCGCAATCTTCAACAGTGAATTCGCGATGGTGCTTCCTTCTCTTCTTCACCGTATATTTTCTTCTTCTCCTTCTATTTTTTTCATTCTTTTCCAGATTACTCACTTCTAAATCATCTATATTGCATTTCTAACTCCAATACAATTTCTAAAGAAATCAAATTCAAGTTTATCCTTCAACCATAACAAATCCAAAACTTCACTTCCTTTCTCTCTATTGTAATTTTTTAGATTTTCTTCTTCTCTTCAATCTTCTTCAATTAACACAAATGACACTTCTAACTTCATTTTAGCTCAACAATACAAAACAAATCAAACATCCAACAAATCAAACATCCAAGGTTTATGCTTAAACATAAAATTTTGATTCTTATACTTGCAAATTCCAGTTTCTGTATTTTGTTTTCTCCTTCAACTTTCAACTGATGCATTTTTTTCCATTTTTTTTCTACTCATTCAATTTATCATAAATTTATCATTTTATTAACTCTATACCACGACCTCATCAGATCTTCATTTCATATCATTAAACCTATTTAAAACCTTCTCTAAAAACACTCCAAAAATTTGTGCATGAATAGTAAAAACAACTATATTTCGATTTCTCTAAACTAGAACAGAGTATATTGATATGTCTTACTCTTTATTAGACAGAAGCTGGATTAGAGAGAGAAAGTAGTGAGAGAAAATAGAGAGAAGGTAGAGAGAGGGGTTTGTGTATATTAAATTCTCGTTGTTTTATTAATTTGCTTTGCTACAATTTATAGCATTATCCAACAAGAAAAAAAAAAAGAAACAACCTATCCTAGATATTGGTCTACCCCACCTTGCTATGTGGAAACAAAAATAACAGAAACCAATAACAAAGTAAAATAGTAGAAACAGAGTGACAGAGTAAAATTAACAGAACAGAGTAACAAGCTCCTAAACAAACTCAACAACTTGTCCTATTCCTAAGGAAACTTAATAACCAAGCTTGCACGTAAACTCCTCCTGATTCCCACGTGAAAGATCATCCCACACCTAAGAACACACATACATGGCCACCAAGAACCCAATGTCACGTGTACATGGCCCATGCAACTCTATGCAGACGTATCATATATATTTTCATCGATTTTCATGAACTTCTGCATATCCAAATCAGAACCTATTTCATACTGTTTTTGAACAATTCCTAGTTCACAAATCGATCATCTAATTCATTCATCACCAAAACTACACTTCTCTAACCTCACTTGCATGTATTCATTTACACAGTAAAACGTCATTGAAAATGACTTACTTGTTTCAACAAAGTCTCAAGCAGTGAGAGTGAATATGAGATATTTTTTGATATTTGGTGTTAATTATGGTTTTTAATTTGTTTAATAATGTGTTAAGCTGAAATAAGAGTCAAAAATGAAAGTTAGAGGAAGAACACGAGGAGAATGCAGAGAATGAATATGTTATGCAGCTAGTATTGAAGTTTGTGGAAGATGTAGCTATGTTAATCAAGGTGAAGAAGAAAAGAAGGTTGAGAAATAAGCTGAAGGTACCTAGGTTTCAAATGAAACTAGAGATGATGATTCTAGGAATAATTACAAAGTGCATAGATAAAATAAATGGAGCTAAGAAGGTCGAGAATCAAAGAAAAAAGAATGAAGAAAAAAGCTAAAAGGAGTTGCAGTGGAGAGCTCAAGGATGAAAAGCGCGATCGTGCTTCTGCACGATCGTAACTTTCCTTTATTTTCAGGAGATCAACACGATCGCGACATCGAGTGGAAACTCATGATCGTGCTCATGCATGATTGTGATTTTACAAGTGGATTGCAAAATCACAATTGTACTGATGCATGATTGTGACTTTGTTGCAAACTCACGATCGTGCTCATGCACGATCATGATTTCTTTAGTTGGTAAAATTTTTGAACATCTTTTCATCTTTTCGCCATATCTTGTTCTCCTGACCTCCAAATGACATGGACTTGAATCATTAGATTCGAAACACGTTGTTCTACATCTCCACCAAAAATTATGACCATCTGAAATCAATTAGGAGAGATTGAGTGATAAACGTGGGACGAAAATGATGTGAAGTTCTGGAAAATGTTAACTGGAGTATTTTCTTGTAACTTCCTTCGATATTTTGAAGATATCTTGTGTTGTAGTTATCCGAATGGAATTATTTTTGATTTAGAGTAAACTAGAGACATAGAAATACAAATTGTCTAATGAGATTGAATTTTATTCTATATCTAGAATTCCAGATTTTGAATTAAAGTTGATTACAAAATTCTGTTTTTAGTTATAAACAGTTCAAAATGTTTGAGGTATAATTTTCAGATTCTGAATCAAATTGAATGATTTGGTGTCATTAGAAACGTAAGAGGTAGGAGCACAATTTTCTAGAAGAAAGTATTACCAAATGACTTTATTTTCATTGTTTGATTGATCATAAACAATGACCCAAAGGAGTGTTCTTGGAAAAATTTATGGAAATTTGTTAGTAGGTGTGCACGATTGTGAGTTAAGGTGCACGACCGTGACTTTTTAATAGTCACAGGCATGCGTTATGTTGGTAATTAAGTAGTGCATTTGTAAATACTATATTATATAGAATATAATAACTATCAGATTTGATATGAATAAAAACAAATTAATAAATATTCAAAGATGTTTTACACAACAAAAGTGTAGTTTGATATTCTACAATTAAAAATCATAGCTTAATCAGGATAAAGACATTAGTGATCGAAGTATTATCTTGGAAAAGATCCTAAAATATTATCACAATATCAACCTCAAAATAAAAATAAGCAAAGTTAACAACGGAAGCAAATTTTCCTTGATTTGCTCCAACTAATTTTCTGATTATAAATATATCATCCCACCATTGAAATATAATCTTGATATAGTTGATTGTAGGAGCATCATGATAAAGAATATGAAATATAGGACGTGAAGAAACATGAGCCTCAAGCCACTATCCACCTGCTAACAAAAAAGAAGTAAAGTCATGATACTAATAAATAGAAAGCATCAAACATACCCATCCTAAAAAAAACGTTATCTAAATAACAAATATATAAATATTTATAAGAAAGTATATAAAGAAAGCACCAGCATGTGATTAAATCATAAAATATAAACATCCTTGATCTAACAAAGGAAAAGTAAAATAAATCTGTATAATTAACAACTCTAATATTGGTCAACTACTTGCAACATATATATGGATCCTTTCTCCCAAACAAATCCAATGCTATCAAGATTAAAAACATAACACTAAAACAAATAAAGATACATGGAAGAGTAATTATTTCTAAATTTAAACCTAGTATGAATTGATTTAGTCTTATAAACTATATTTAACCATAATATTTGGGATGAATTGAGCTTAACGTCCAAATTCAATTAAAATGGAGCATAAGTTTAAACCTAATTAATCCAAAATGCAATATATCAAATTCAAATCAAATCAAGGAAATCTACATCTATATTGGTATATTTTGATACAGCAGAATATTTACTGCAGTGATATGATATGAATTGCACAAACAGAAGGATAGAACCTATTTAGAGCAGTTATAAGATTATGGGAATGAGCGATAAACATTGACAAAGGGGAAAAACAATTACTTGCCATTATGCTATATTTAAGTCTATAATATACTAACCTCATCTTGCTGATGAGCGGACACCCTATTTTTAGATTTGTACTCCTCTCAGACTTGACATCTATATCATCAAAGATTAACATAGATCAGATTCAAGCACAAAATTTAAAAATAAAATTGAAATCCAATTCTCATCCAAAAAATTAGTATACTTTCTGTCAAAATACTATAGCTACTATATCGTTATGAAGCAAAACATAAAGCTACAAATTGGAAAGAGTTGCAAACATAAGATCCTACTAAGGCAAAAACTCAAGGCACTGGAATCCATGGAAGAAAAAGAACCTCATTTGTGACAATTGGATGCAAAAAGTGTGGACTTCAACGAACAAATACTTCACCGGAAAACCACGAACAATTAGTCAAAATAAAACAAAATATGAATCTGCAGTTGGATGTAAAAGAAAGAGAAGTAAAAAGCAAGTGATTAAGACAAATAACGAGGTGAGTTAAGGGACACTGACACAAGGGGAAAAACAATTACATGCCATTATGCTATATTTAAGTCTATAATATACTAACCTTATCTTGCTGATGAGCTGACACCGTTTTTTAAGATTTATACTCCTCTCAGACTTGGCATATGTATCATCAAAGATTAGGATGGATTGGATTCAAGCATATAAATTTAAAAATTAAATTGAAATCCAATTCTCATCCAAAAAATTAGTATACTTTATGTCAAAATACTATACATGCTATATCATTATGAAGCAAAACAGAAACCTACAAATTGGAAAGAGTTGTAAATATAAGATCCTACAATCAGCAAGGAAAAAATTGAAGGCATGAAATCCATGGGAGAAAAAAAACTTCATTTGTGACAATTGGATACAAAAAGTTTGGACTTCAACGAACAAATGCTTTACTGCAAAACCACGAACAATTGATCAAAATAAAACAAAATATGAATTTGCAGTTGAATGTAAAAAAAAGAGAATTAAAAAGCAAGTGATTAGGACAAACAATGAGGTGAGTTTAGAGACATGCAACACATTTATTATATAAAAGAGTTTACTTACCATAGATGATTGTATTTAGAATCAGATTCTCAAGGAAAACACAGACAAGTCTGAGTAGTCTGTTTTACACGTGCCTGTCCTAAAAAAACAAAATTAACAGTTAGGATTCTAATAATAATGGAAAAATCATTCATTTTCACGCGTAATGAAGACAAAGTAGAGAAATGGAGTTATAAGCCCAGCTATTGTCAAGTCTTTTGGAAGTTTAAGTATGCGTTGAATCAGAAAGAAGATAATGAATAGAACCACACCGATAATATTCTGAGACTAGTGTTTTTAGATGTTTATTAGAACGGTGGAAGTTTAATACAGAGAGAAAGAGAGAAAGAGTTTGGTGGGTGCACGACTAAAAGAGTTTGGTGGGTGCATTAAATGTAAAAGTTTCTACATATGTGTGATAGATAGTATTTAATAGAAGAGTTATTAATCAGTGGAGGAAAAGAGACTCAAGCTGACATTACAACATAGAAATGGATAGAAGAAAAGGAAAAAAAAGAAATTATAAGGTAGCCATTAGATAAAATGGACGACTTGATAAATTGCATGTTCGTTTATCCGTTTGTCCTTAATATTATATACTTAATGAATAATCACGAGATTTTTCTTGATTCTCTCTCCTTTTGTACTTCTCTCTTTACTCTCTTATTTCTCTTGGTTTAAGTTGAGCGTAGGCTGTTAATAGTAGCATTTTGCTATCCAAGAAACAGAAAAAAAAATAAAAGAAGAAAAAGAAACGTGCAAGTCCTCCGAGCCCAGAAAAAAACATGCGCTACCGAACAAGGAAAACACGTGGTCGATTGGGCGGTCATATAACTTGAGCAATTGCAATCAGGGATAACCCTATCAAGGTTATCGTTGTATTCCACCCTTATCCAGGAAATTCTTATCCCTAAACCTCTAAAAACATCCCACTGTTCCTGTCCCTATCCCTATCCCTATCCCTATCCCAGCCTTCCCTCTAGTCGATTTCCAGGTGCGTTTTTATTTACTAATTTGTAGTTCGACGTCAATGTTGTTCTTTGACCAGATAAATATGGATTCGGTTCCAATTGATCTTGTACGTTCACCTTTAGAAATATTGCTATGTCTACACAGTAATTAATGTACTGGCATGGCTCTTAAGTATTGGGTCTTGGGTGCTCAAAGTCCTCCTAGTTTTTGAAGAAGATACAGCTCGACCGTGTGTGATGTGTTGATGGGTTTTAAAAGCAGTTGACTGTGGCTCAATGAACTGATGAAGTCCAGGTTGTTAAGGAAATAACTTGAAAACAGAAACTTTTTAAGAAAAATGGAACCTTGACACGATTTGCGAACGAACTAGCAAAGTTAGTCATTAACTATCTGAAGTATCTAAATTCTCAAGTAGTTGGAAATTAGAAGAATGTTGTTCAGGAGAGCTTTATGATATTTGTATTGCTTTTCTTGATTATGTGTATGGCGGAAGTGACAAAATGGGAAATTCTGCTAATCTCCTGTTTAAATCTGTAGACGGACAAAATGGGTGGCAAAGGAGCAAGCAGTAATGATCGCTTGAGAACAATCTGGACTCCTGAAATGGATAGATATTTTATAGACCTCCTTCTTCAGCAAGTCAGCAGAGGGAATAAGTTTGACGATTATTTGTTCAGCAAGAGAGCATGGAAGCAAATGACTTTACTGTTCAGTACAAAATTCAATTTCCAATATGAAAAAGATGTATTGAAGAACCGGTATAAAACCCTGAGGAATTTATACAAGACTGTAAAGAAGCTTATTAATCAGGAGGGGTTTATCTGGGATGGAAATCACCAAATGGTGACAGCTGATAATGGTGTTTGGGATGAGTATATCAAGGTGAAAAGGATTTACATGATTTGTACCTTGCTATGTTTATGGTTTGTTTATTTGCTGAAAGTCTTATGAATGATGATTGCAGATGAATCCAAATGCTCGTACATTTAGGATCAAAAGGATCCCATATTATCCTGATCTTTGCTTGATCTATGAAAATAAAGGCATTGAAGTCAAAGGTGAAACCCTTGTTCTTCAATGATATTTGATGTGTTGGAAGTCTTGCTCATTGTTTCCTTATATTGATGGTTGGTTATAGGTGAAAATGAACTGCAATACTTGCCTCACTTAGTTGAAACTGAAACAGTTGCAGACACTCAACCGACAAGTCCTGGTGAGGGCACTATTGTGCCCCCTCAAGAAAGTAGAGTTGATGCAATGTCTGTGTCAAAGGATGTGGTAGATGATTCAACATCCAAAGAAGTTTCAGATGATCTGCATTCGACCCCATCACGTGTAACTCAATCAACAAGCAATCGCATTAGGACGTATTGGCATCCTCCAATGGATCGGTATTTCATTGACCTTATGTTGGAACAATTGCAGAAAGGGAATAAAATCGATGGTGTGTTTCACAGACAGGCATGGACAGATATGATTACATCTTTCAATGCTAAATTTGAGTTTGACTATGATGTGGATGTTCTAAAAAATCGTTACAAAACTCTGAGAAGGCAGTATAATGTCATAAAGAATCTCCTCGAAATGGATGGGTTTGCATGGGACGACACTCGTCAAATGGTGATTGCTGATGATTATGTATGGCAAGACTATATCAAGGTATGTGGTGTGTGTGTCTGTATCCTGCAGGAAAATTGTGGACAGAATTATGATTACTACGTCGTTTTGCAGGAATTGGAGTAGACTAACAAACTAGATCATTTTCCAATCAACTATGCGTATTACACAATTGAATAATTATCTAAACCTATGACATTATTATACTGCAGACACATACTGATGCAAGGCAGTTCATGACTCGACCTCTTCCATACTACAAAGACCTGTGTACGATTTGCAATGATCATAATATTGGTGAAACTGGTCGCTTCTTTCCTCAATTTTTATTGCTGGAATATGATGTCCAATCAGGAAAGTTTCATGAAGCATCACAGCTTTCCGAGTCTCCAACTACATCAGCTTCCAGTGGACTTAGGATGGAGTCAGTACAAACAGGTTCAATACCTAAAATGTTAACTCAGAATAACAAGCGGCAATTGGAAAACCTATCGACTTCTGCTTATTCGAAAAAGTTGAGATACAAAGAGATGGGCAAGACCAGCACTTGTTCTGAGATGACGACCACAATTCCATACTTATCAGACGAAAAAAAGGATGAGAACGCCAACTCCATCTCAATAGAAGACGTGGTTAAAGCTGTCCAAGCTTTACCAAACATGGATGAAGATCTTGTGCTAGATGCTTGTGATCTCTTTGAGGATGAAATGAAAGCAAAAACATTCATGGCATTGGATCCCAAATTAAGAAAGAAATGGTTGTTAAGAAAGCTGCGCCCCTGAATCATAGATCCTTTATGGATCACGAATCATCAATCATGATGCCTTCTCTGGAAGGCTAGTGGAGATTGGGCCTTTTCTCGACGAGTTATAAGAGTGGTTCAGGTGAACAAAGAACTTCTAGGTATTGATATGTAAAATTTTAGCGAATACATTCGAAGTTGATATATCTATGGAAAACGAAAAGATGAAATTAACTGTAGATAAGAAATTTGAATTGCTAACTTCTAAATAGCCAAAATCCATTGAGGGAGGGTGTGCAGTTGTGAAATATATTGTATATGTTGTGATTATGGACCTGCATTTATGTCAGTCTCTTAAGGATCTACACGGGAGGGAAAAGCTGAACATTGAATGGACATGCCTTATAGTGCAAGGGTGACAACTTTCTGGTAAAAGTCGTATGAATACTACGCAAGATTGGGATTAGTAAGTAAAGCTATTCCCATTAAACATATGAGCTACCAACAACGAAATGCAACATGTCTATGCCCTTTATCAATCATCTGTTCAAATGGGTTACACCGATATGAATTATACTGCTTACTACCACAGTCTACCCTAGCTCCCCTTATCGAGATATACATTCATCAAAGATTGATGATTGACCTGTTACAAGCTGAAGCTAACAATAAAGACCGCTATGTAGAGTTTCAATCATAAACCATCGTCAAAGATGGTGGATAACAACAATCCTTGTACAAACTCGCTTCTCTTTGCCTTTTCCATACATTCCTTACTGGACATCGGGGTGAGATGTACGTTTCTGCAACCATGCAAATGACCCTGAAGTTAGGTACAATAAGGAAAGGATCTTGGATAGGAAACATCTGAGTAAACAAATGATTAAAGCTAGTTTACGCGAAAGCAATGAATCTTCAGACACTTCAAAGCAAAAGATGGAGGACGTGAGGTGTCAAGATACAAAGCACAACATAAAATTGGGCCCCAAACCATCTTAGAAAACCTGACAAAATTGATGTATTCAAATAATATGACTTGGTAAGCCATGTATTACCTCTTTGCAACCATTTTAATATATGTTTATTTGAATTCAAGTTAGTGTTATTTTATTCTATCACATATTTATGGTATATATACGCTTCTTTCAATTTAAAAGGGCTCCAGAAGCATCCAAATCCAGCTCAGATGCTGTCTCATAGCTAATTAGCGTGGAACTGCAGATGCTAACAAATGCAATGACAATCTGATCACGTCTCATTTTCCCCTAGCCTTAAAACTAAATACTACGATGACAAAGTGACATGAGTGATTTTATTAATTTAATGGCATAGGAGCTGACCATGTCCTGCTTGGTGCTCAAATTGTTCCACATGCAATTTTTTTCACAAAGGTTTGTACTATTATTATAATTACTGTCTGTTAATTGTTCTTTCTGCTCGTAGTAACCTTTATTTCATTGTAACTCAATGGCTTACGATGGATAAAGATGCAGAAGACAAAGTGACGAGGTTTGTTGAACAACTAACCTTTCTAGCATTTTATCGTTTGAGCTTTTCTCTTCTGACGTTGCTTCATTTGAGCGATCAGACTGTACAGTTTCTGACTTCTCAGATGAAGGTCCAATGCCAAGGAATGACAGCAATGGATCAGGTGCCAACTTGGAAGAAGAAACCGTAGAGGATGACCCCCTGACTAGTGACTGATCGTATCCATCTTCCAACTCCTTCTTCAGGAAAGAAAGAGTTGAATGCAAATCATTTTGCTGAAATTTCAACTTTTGCAAACTGTAATGTCTAGTCAAGGAAAAAACTGAAAAGCTCAACTCATTATAAAATATCAACCAAGCACATAACAACGATATTAAATTACCCCATACAAATAAAGATATTCAAAACCAACATTAATTGTTAAAAGGGAGATAACGCACAAATCAACTTAGCAAAGGATATCTTGATCATGTCTCCATGTTGTATCTGTATGTGCGCAACCAAATTCACTCCCACTCTTGTGACACAAACCGGACATGCCTGCAACTGCAGACATTGTCTATTGTAAGCAAATTGAAATTAAAGAGTATTATTAAAACCTAGCCAAGACCTATTTTTACTGAATGTCATATGAAGATGGCATGTCAAGTAAATCACACAAAGGCATGTTGTTGAACATGTATAGAGTCAATTGCATAAATGGCACCACTTGAATGGAGTCACTTTAGCATTAGACATCCCTAGTCTTTCTCTCAAGAAAATCATCAAAGGAAAAATGTTAACGTTTCATGTCAAATACAGCTCCCATGGGAAATCCACCTTTCTGAACTAAGTTCAAATTTCGTAGCTTTATGAGCCTATGCATTCAAGAAACTTTGCCTAGGCTCTCATGCTAATAGAATGCTTTTATGCCTGAAATTGTGGAAATATAACAAAACCAAGAACTTAAGCAATAACAGTAATTGTATTACTGACACTGCATATTTTATGAACGTAAAGATTTGAAAAGGTCAGGATAAAGGTCAAGAATGGGCTATATATGACTGCAATCTCCTGCGAGGTGAATACAGCTTTAGAAGAAACAAAAAGATGATTCTATGTCACTGTGATCCAACTGAGCATATTAAAAACGTGAAAATTTCTATGCAAACTATCGTTCTAACAATTCATCGACTAGAGCATTTATGTGTAAATCAAGCAAGAAACTCACTTTTATAATATCCAAAGGTACAAATTGGTACAGTATGAAATTTTGTGGGAGAAGAATTATCAAAAACACAAAAATCCAGCAGTAAAAATGTCCAATAACTCTTTAACGCACAAGCAAGGACTAGTCGAGTAACAGTTATCCCTAGAAATAAGGAATATCCATGACGAGAGTTGACGCGAACAATTACCCCAGAATTAGCTTCTAAATGATGCTCGTCATCAATATGGTAGCATAATTCAACTAAATCAAAATCGATGGTGCAAAACGGACAAGGGTACTCGGCCCCTAAATCATCATCTCCCTCTATCCCTATCTCTTCCTCTTCGAAATCAACACAAAGATCTGCTTCAAAATCAAGATCATAAACCCACCAGTAAACAAATTCGCGATCAGCAAAACCATCAATCGACAATATTAAAAACACCCAACAAATGAATACCGATATAAAACCCAATAAAGAAATAAAAATCCAAGCTTGAACTTACCGGTGAGAGCATTTATAGTAGATCGATAGCTTCTTGAAGAACCAGAGAGACCGAAGCTCCATTTATCATTTTCCATAACTAAAACAAAACTTAAGAATAACGACTCTTCTCTTGTTCGATCAAATTCCTACAAAGAAGTGGTGGGTGTTTTTGTTGTTTATTTTCTTTTTAAAGAGTGAAGAGCAAAGAGCAAAGAGTAAAGACCAAATAAAACAGAGCTTAAAGCACCTCAAAGGAAAGCAACAAGACAGACTCGGAGAAGAAACGCGGTAGTTTCTCTTGCTCTCGAAGGCCAATATAAGGGGTTTGGTTGCAAATTTCCCAATGTACAAAACTTTCTAAAATGACCTCCGACTCTACTTTATTATGAAAAAGTGCCCCCCTACGAGGACTCAACTACCGCGTAGAGGCGAAGATCCCACTGAGCAAGTGACCGACCATTCCCGCGACAAATTTACGTTTTTATCCCTATAAGTCGTTAGATTTGTGCATCTTGTGGCACCCGGCCTTGGCTGTTCTTGTCTTCTGCCAAACGCGTCGTTTTTGTGATTCCATTGTCCATACAGAAAGGGCAAAAGATGAATAGTGTGGCGGTGGGAGGAACAGCGGAAAACAACAAAATGCTAATTGAGTTATTTTATTTTCCTGTTTCGTACAACCTTGTACATCTTTCAAATGTTATTTATTTCATTTTTCTATCCTAGTTAATGTTGATAACATAGATAAGAGGCGACAAAAGGGTAGCAAACAAATCTGTGTCTACCTTATCATGTGCGCCTTTTTGACATTTGTTCGTCGGTAAGACAAGGGAGAAAAGAATTGCATAGTGGCTTAATAATATGTGCTTAAAACAACTTTTAGATCATTGTCTGAACTCACTTGGAAAGGCAAAGGAAAGTTAAAAGTGAAGAAATAGTAGTAGATTCTTGGTCCATTGGCGTTTTGTTGGAAGTACATTCCAGGAGACATCTTGTCATTTAACAAAAAAAGTAGACAACACCGTCTGACTTAAAATTCTAATTCCATAATCCATACACTAATACATCGCAGCGAAATTAGAGTCCAAATCATTATTCACCATACACCACCTTATAACAGTAACAGATCGCAATTGAACAAGTGCTTAGAAAGAAAATTCCCTTAAGGTTCAAGCAAAATGGAAGTTGTAAAACTCGAAGGAGTATTGTAGTTTAGCAAACTTCTTGATTTGACCGCAATTACTTGTAAAATTACTTACAACATTAAGCCGCAGTTATTTGTAACTGTATCTGTCGGTTAATAAAAATAATATAACTGTATCAGTAACTGCTAATTTTTCTATACAACAGAAAAATAAATATAAAATTAAACAGATTAAAATTGAAATTTGGTAACGTAGTTCGACCAACCTCGCCTACGTCTACGGAACCCTTACCCAGCTTAATGTTTTCACTAATGACAATAGTTTTTACACAAGGCTTTGTGAGCTAACGGTACTCAACCCTTGACACTATCCCTTGTCTCAATACCCGTGAAAGAATTTCAAGTATGACTGCCTCGTACTAACCTCAACAGAGGATTTTCTCAATCAATCTTTTAACAAAAAAACACTAAACAAATAACTCAAATAATTAAAATAATAAAGAACAAAAATTGAATACACTTAACATAGAAATGAATAACTTCTTGAAAGGTTTTCGACTCTTTTAAAGATTAATCTGATAGTTGTTCACTAATGACACTAGCTACCAATCTGCTGCTGCCTTGAAATTTTCTACACTCCACTACCACATGATATGCTCATTCACCAACAACCAACCTAAAACAAGACAAAGAGAGAGTCATGCATAAAGGAGTCACACATTCAACATTACAAAATCTGCAGCTCATAAAATTTGTCCTTCAGCCCATGACACTATCATGCACGCATGTTATTAAACCAGATGAGGTGTCACACGCACACACACACAAAACTCTTACTTCAGCCCACATACACCATCCCTCAAATCACCAAAATAATTAGATTAAGGTTTCACCATTCACGCATACACCATCAATCAACACCCAGCCAAAACCTTCACCAAGTCACTCATATATGTGGTATAAAAGCAAGATAATGCACACAGAAAATTTTAGACAAAAAAATCACCTACATAGCAACACCCCTTCAGCTATCTCACTATATTCGTAACATACAGCAACGTGGTTTTTTTCATACACAATCAATCAACCAATACCAAGACACCACCATAAATTCCCTCAAGCAAGCCTCCCTCAATGCATTAAAATATTCAGATCAAAACTGCACACTTTTCCTCTTTCATTCACCATCAAAACTCACCAAAGAGACCTCACCAAAGCCCTCACATATTTTTCTGCAAAACAGAGACAACACCCAGTGACCCACGTAATAAGACCAACATAACAGTGATTCATGGCAATATCCACCAAGAAGAAAATCACCCAATAACTCACATGTGTCCCTCAAAGAACTAAGTCATGCAGCAATGAAAAATTCTAAATATAGAAACCTTCACCCACACGTCACTTTGCATTGTCCATATCTCCAAAGGAAACATGATTCACGTGAATCTTCATTCAAGATAGAGTTATATTTGCACAATAACTCTATCTAAGAATCCAATTTAACTAAGACTTCTTGATTTATATTTTTTAATCATTATTTGAATATCCAATAATCAAAACTGCCAAAATTAAATAATAAGATATATAATATATATTTTAACATAAGTGAACTAATCTATGCTTGCACAGCCTCTCCGTCCACAATGTACACACTCTATAACCTTATCCTCCCTCAAGTTCTTGGGTAATCGATAAACACATGTTATGAAGTTGTGATCCTGCAGTTGCATGCATCTTAAGTTGTAGAGACATTCGTAACTCAACTGCATTCTATATAAAAATAAACAAATTAGAACACAAATGCTTGCATTCACAAAATGAATACCAAGAGTTACAAGTTTAAGTTAGGTAGGACAGTTGATACAGACCTTTTTCCACTTGGCAATTAGATTGCGATCTGCATAGCCTTACTCCAAACAGAACTCGTATAATTTTTTGGATATTTCCTTTCTCCAATGGTAGAGGTCGAAAATATAGCCGCTCTTCTAGTGAGCTATTTTAAAAATAGGTCACAAGGCTTCACACTTTCTTTTACGATCATTAGGATCATTATTAGCTGTCCAAATGAATGTAAGAGCATTGAAAGCATTTTAAAGTTAAGAATATTAACAAAAGGAAAGAAAAAGACATGGAGTACATTAAGCTATGGTAGATTGCCAACCTTCTCTCATCTTTCCTTGTAGTTCACAAAGAGTGGGCTTAATAAGTTCCCATCTATCAGCCCAAGCCTATCAGCTACTAATCCAACCCACTCATTTATTAGAGCTCAGCAACTTCTTCATTCTAGAATTTTCGTGTAACTGTCTTAGCAGTCATTTTATCTCTTATATTCTTCTTCTGTATTGATACTGTGCACCTTCATTACCAATATAAATATAAGCCATCTTCGTCCTTATATGGGAAGGTGAATTGCATTAACTTTGTTTTCATCTTCAACTCTTTCTCTTTATTTTAGCTTTATGGTATCAGAGCCAATGGATCAATCATTGGCCTCTGGTTCTATTAGCCCTTCAACAATTTCAGCATCAGTTGTTCCCAAAAGTTCATCTGCAATACCTATTACTACAACATTGTCTTTTGTTTTACCCACTAAATTAGACAAAACAAATTACCTCAATTGGAGACCTCAGGTCCTCCCCATTATATGTGGGCACGATCTAATTCACTTCATTGATGGTTCACAAAATTGCCTACTGCAATTTATCACTAGAAATCATGGTGAAACAATCACTTAGTCTCCAAATCCATCATATACAGCTTGGCAGTGCTAGGATCAATTACTTATAGGATGGTTACTAGCATCCATATCCGAGAGTGTACTTAGCCATGTCATATGTTGTGTGACCTCTCGTGACGTGTGGCTCACATTAGAACGATCATTTGCTTCTCATTCAAAAACCAGAATTCTATAACTTAAATTTCCAATCTAACAACCGTAAAGGCTCCCAATCTATTGCTGATTATATTAAAAAATGAAGGTCCTAGTTGATACTCTAGCATGTGTTAGTGCTCTTTTAACTGAGGATGATTTAATCATGAGCATCTTAGCCAGTATGGGTATAGAATATGATCTAGTTATTATCATCATTATATCACGTCCTGATAAATTCTCCTTTTAAGTTGTTTATGCTGCTCTTCTCAATCAAGAAGCATGTCTTGAGTAGCACCAGTCACTTAATTCACTTGATATTTCTCAGCCCACAACTCATTTCTCTCACTCATTTAATTCAGGTGGTGGTTGAGCATCCCAGCAATTCACTAGTCACAACACTAACAACATTAACTAACACGCTCCACGGAATTGAAGATGTAAAAAAAAATTCAGATGCAAAGAAGGAAGAAAAGGATAGATTCGAAGTAACGAAAACTAAATTTGATATGTAAGGTTTTAAATTTACCTACTAGACCTCACGAAGGACTTGTCTCGAGCAACCTAGATAACGGGTAAAGAACAAACCAAGAAAGTTGGTAGGATCAAAATCATGTCACAATCTTATTCAATTTATAAGTGAAGTTTAATTCCTAAGTTGAAAAAAACAAGAGGATTTTCTCCTCTCAATATGGCCGACGACTCACAGAAAATAATATGTTCAAAGTTGTCTTCCAAAAATCTTAAAACATAAGTATTTATACCTAGGCTTAATGCTACAAGACTTGAGCTTGAAATACATGGAAGCCCAAAATATAATTATAACTTAAAACAAGTCCAAAATAGAATAATAAAAACACGTCTAGGCCTGGCTTAACGCGCTTCCAAGTCTGATCATGATGTGCAGCCCAACATAATGGTCTTTAAGTCCCAAGTGAGTCCGATCAAGTCCCAAGTGAGTCTGATCCAGGGATTTAAGATAAATGAATCAATTTGGGTTTTGATTCAGATAGCTCTCCTTCAATAGGCTTGGTGCACTCCATTCTCTCTACAAATTGGCCTACATGCGCATAGAGAGCCTCCTTTAGTCTCTCGGTCCTAGCTTTGGACATAGGTCCAACTGGAATGATAAGCTCGCCCCCATCACGTATGCCATCTCTATGGTGATCCTTGCTCTTGCTCGCATCAATAATCGTGGCGGTTGACAAAACAATCGAGGGAGCTATTGTGGAAGAGGACATTATAATAACAACAATAAACCTGTTTGCCAATTGTGCAATTGTCTTGGACATATTGCCTTTAATTGTTTTTATCGGTTTGATGCTACTTTTCATCAGCAGGCCACTCCATCTCCCTCTTCTCATGCTTCTATGGTAGCTTACATTGCCACTGTAACATCCCGTCACCGATGGGATGGGCATATTGGTAATTTGGTATGGGTTAGGTTCATGCATTTGTTTTTCGGCATGTTCATACATTATTTTAGCCTCTATATTTTGATAATTGGAAACTATTGCACTAGCATGTGAGTGTACATGCATGTATGACATATTCCCGGCATAATTGTGTATATTAGAAACTTGGCGATAATTGTATAGATTGAGCTTTGAAAATTAAATTGGAGTGAAAAATGAGATCTAGGAGTTTGAAATATGGAATTGGAGTGTATGATCTTGTGTTTTATATTT
>JANIJH010000007.1:35190935-35203810 GCA_024520975.1 Erythroxylum areolatum | reverse complement strand
AATATAGAACACATAATGGTTCTTTAAGTAATTAATATTCAGCATGTATAAAGGAACTAATTACTAAACATGCAAATTACTATATCTATACATGGTAAACAAGATAAAGATTAAACAAAGTATTTGCATATAACGTCTTAAAAAAACTTGATATTGTTAATAAGGACGGAAACATGTTAAATCTAAAATAATTAATTACCTTAGAATTCGATTTCTTAGAACCCAATCTCCATCAATGAAGTGTCCGGTTACAACCATGTATCCTTTCTTTCGGTTGGAAGCTGTCCACATGTCACAAAAAAAAGGAAATATTTTGTGGTTGAATTCTTAAAAGCACGCTGCACGTAAAACATTCTTGATAGTGTGATCATCTTTTCAAAAGGCTTTGAAGGCTTAACGAATATATTCATATTTTACCGATTAATATGCTGGCTCGTAAATTATATAAGAGTAAAGTGAGATATTGAGTTATGTACTGAAAAAAAAGAGTTAATAAAAATGGATTGGGTATGGTTATCCATCGGTTCGGGTTATTACTAAACCCATATCCAAATTCATATCCACATCCATTTTTCAACATCCATTTAAAATCCATTTTTTAGCCTTCATATCTATTTTTTAGGGTCGGGTAGTATGGATATTAATCGGGTTAAAAATCCACTGCCATCCCTAGTACTAATTAATAAATTAATTATTAATTATAACTTATTCAACTATTTTATAAATAAATTATGTTATGTGTTATATTTTAATTGTTATCAGTTGTTTGACATAGAGTTTCAACAATTATTTAATACATCAATTAATTAATTATATATTATATATTATTTATTATAATTGAATAAACTAAAAAAATTAATGAATAATAATTAATTTATAAATTCTAAATTAATAATAAATCTATTAATTAATTATATATTTATTAGAATTAATTACATTATATTAAATATTAATTATAACTTAATAAACTAATTTATACATAAATCATGTTATATGTTATATTTTAACTAGTATTAATTGCTTGGCATAGACTTTGAGTAATTATATTTTCAAACGTCAATTAATAAGATATATATTAATTATTATTTATAACTAAATAAACAATTTTATAAATAAATTAGGTTATCTGTTATATTTTTCAGTAATTATTATAATTTAATAATAAATCTATTAATTCATAGTATATTTATTAGCAATAATTATATTATATTAAATATTAATCATAACTGGATAAACTAATTTATAATTAAATTATGTTATATGTTATTAATTATAATTACTTGGAATAGACTCTGAGTAATTATTTAATACATCAACTAATAGAGTGTCAATAATTATTTAATACATTAATTAAGTAATTATATATTTAATTGACGTATAATTATACCTGAATAAACTAAAAAGTTAATGAATAATAATTAATTTAAACACAGATACTAAATACTAACATCTAATACTGAATGAATTAATTATATTTTAATGCTTCAATTAATGAATTACATATTAGTTATTATTAATTATAATCGAATAAACTTGACAGTCAATGAAAATAATTAATTTATAAATAAAGATTAATTAATAATATTTCTGATATGTGCTAAATATATAATAATTAATCAATCAACAACTTATGTTATAATAATTAACTAATTAATAATATTTTAATTAATTAATCAATTATTATATAAAAATGTTATTTATATGTAACTTGTAAATATAAATATTAATATGTACTAATTTATCAATTAATAATACTTTAACACATTAATTCATTAATTACATATCAATTATTATTAATCATAACTAAATAAACCATACACTTAATGATTAATAATTAAATTATAATTTAATAAAAAATTTATATGTGTCAAATAAAAAATATTGTAACATTATATAAATGTTAATTAAAAGAAAACCAAAATACCAAGCACGGAAGTCACAACCGTGCACGTGAGTCACACCTTTGACTTTTTGTTTGAAATAGAGTTTGAGTAATAATTTAAAACATGTTACTTGTAAATATAAATAATCATTTCGTATATAACAATTAATAATAATTAACAACTAATAATGCAAGGTCACGACACATATACTGAATATTAATAAGTACTAATTAATAAATTAATTATATTATCAAACATCAATTACTTAATTATATATTAATTATTAATTATAATTGAATAAGCTATTTTATAAATAAATTATGTTATGTGTTATATTTTAATTGTTATTAATTGTTTGACATAGAGTTTCAGCAATTATTTAATACATCAATTAATTAATTATATAGTCACATGCATGATCCGGTTTTGTTTGAAATATAGTTTGAGTAATAATTTAAAACATGTTACTTGTAAATATAAATAATCATTTCGTACATAACAATTAATGATAATTAACAACTAAAAATGCAAGGTCACGAACTAAATATTAAAATGTACTAATTAATAAATTAATTATATTATCAAACATCAATTAATTAATTATATATTAATATTAATTATAACTTAATAAGCTATTTTATAAATAAATTATGTTATGTGTTATATTTTAATTGTTATTAATTGTTTGACATAGAGTTTTTTCTATTATGATATTATTATAATAGCTTACATACTAAATAAATTTCAATTTTCCATCTGCTATACGTATTTGTAGAGGTTTTCCTAATAGTTATAAAGTAAAAAGTTAATGAATAATAATTAATTTATAAATAAATTCTAATTTAATAATAAATCTATTAATTAATTAATTAATTATTAGCATTAATCACATTATATTAAATATTAATTAGAATTGAATAAACTAATTTATAAATAAATTATGTAATAATAACTTAATAAACTAATTTATTAATAAATCATGTTATATGTTATATTTTAATTATTATTAATTGCTTGGCATAGACTTTGAGTAATTATATTTTCAAATACCAATTAATTAATTATATATTAATTATTATTTATAACTGAATAAACAATTTTATAAATAAATTATGTTATATGTTTTATTTTTAGTAATTATTACAATTTAATAATAAATATTAATTAATTATATATTTATTAGCAATAATTATATTATATTAAATATTAATTATAACTTAATAAACTAAATTTATAAATAAATTATGTTATATGTTATATTTTAATTATAATTGCTTGGTATAGAATTTGAGTAATTATTTAATACATTAATTAAATAATTATATATTAATTATTATTAATTATAACTGAATAAACTAAAAAGTTAATGAATAATAATTAATTTATAAATAAATTGTAATTTAATAATAAACCTATTAATTCATTATGTATTTATTAGAAATTATTATATTGTCTTAATATTAATTATAACTAAATAAACTAATTTATAAACAAATCATGTTATATGTTATGTTTTAATTATAATTCCTTGGCATAGACTTTGAGTAAATATTTAATACATCAATTAATTAATTATTATAACAAACATATTATATTATACATTTTCTTAATTTTTTAATTTTTCATCCAAAATTTTTACTGACTAATTTTACTTATTCATTTATGATATTCTATCTTATATATTTTTAATATAACAAATTGAAACCTTTTTAATAATATATACATTACAAAATTTAAATATTTATAATTTGATTACAAAATTTTAAATTACTCATTTTTATTTATACATTAAAATTATATAATAATATAATAAATTAAATTAAGAGGCCATTATTACTGCCCATGTATCTACTAGTTGGTTCTATAGTTGATTAATTTTGATTGACAAACTGTTTAGTTCTACTTTTATTTTTCTGTTGTAGTTTTCAGCTTTCGTTTTTAATTTTTTGTTTCTGCTTGTTTCTAAATAAAAACGAAAGCTTGTTTGGTTATTAATATTAATATAGTTATATTTTTACCACTGATAATAATTCCATATTAGATAAAACTTAAAGATAAATTATTTTTAAACAAATACATATATTTAATCCCTTATATAATATTTATTAACAAATTATTAATAAAATAAATAATTCATAAATTAATATTTATTTTAAATATATTTTAATTATTAAATCGAATTTATTTGAATATTTATATATTTTAAATTTAATTATATTCATTAATAATTATTAAAGTTTAATTACATATAATTTAATTATAAAACTTAAATAAAATAAAATTATTTATAATTTTTATTGATAAATAATTTTAATTTATTAAATATATACTCTTGAATTAAATTATTCATAATTTTTATTAATAATTAAACAATTAAATAATATATTTAAATGATAGTAAATCAGAGTATGAAAAAACAGAAACCAGAACTAAAACTGTTTTTTTTATAGTTTTCATAATTTTTGAAAATCGGAAGAAACTAAAACTAAAAATCGAAACTAATAACTCAAACAAACAAGTTTTTTTTATTAAATTTGAAAACAAAAATAAAAAATAAAAAATAAATAAATACAAACATCCCAATATTCTTCAGTATCGTTAGTTCTATATAAGTTATTATGATTGGGCAATCTATTCGAGATTAAAAACAGTAGATTCTTTCTACTTGTTACCGTACATATACACAAAAAGAAAGGCGGCTCTTCGGATTCGGAAACAAATCTCAAAATATAATTATATAAAAAATACCATTGCGTTGAAGAAGTTTTTCATATTTGGTATTAATGCTATTCGTGTCAATCTATAAAGAGCTGTTCGGGTTAGTTTCGAATTAGTTTCGTATTGTTCTATCAATTGGGCCAAGAGTATCAAGTCTGGCTTTCCCTTCGAGCCCTCGAAGAAAAGATCTTCGCTTCTCTTTCGTAGATTGGCTAGCACTAACACAAGCACCGTCATTTCCCTCATTCGGGATTTAGGGTTAGGGTTTGGTGGATTGGAAAATGTCGAAGAAGAAAGAGTTGATGGTGTACAATTCACTGGGAAAACAGAAAGAGGTGTTCAAGCCCAAAGTCAGTGGCAACGTGAGCATGTACGTTTGTGGTATCACAGCTTACGATTTCAGCCACATTGGTCATGCACGTGCGGCCGTCTCTTTCGATGTTCTTTTCAGGTCTTAATCTATCCATAACTTTGCACACACTGATACATGACGTTGTTCGATTTTACAATTTTTTTGGGAGATGAATTGGTTCTTTGGTTATTGAATTTCGTTTTATAGTGTTTGGGAAAAAGTTTTGTTTGTTGGAATTATTAAAATTACATATAGTTCTTCCTAGAGAAAAAAAAAAGGAAATGGTCTATGGAATATGTATTTTGCAGTACACCTGTCTAATTCGCTTCAGAGTGATGTTTTGGCTTTTGCTATTTTATTCTTGTGAAAAATGCTTATTCAATTTACTACTTGACAGTGCCATTTACTTGAAACCATTGTCAGTAATTTTTCCTGTAGGTGGAATTACAATAGTCTTGGGGGCCTTAGATGCGGACTAATAAAAGGATAAATTCAAATACATCTTCAAAAATTTAGTATAATAGTTAGTTTTGCACTAAAATAATTGATTCTCTCCAAGATGATATTGATACAATAGTTAGTTTTGCGCTAAAATAATTGATTCTTTCCAAGATGATGTTGGTTTTATTTTCTTTTTTATGCCTGTCTTGATGTTTCTTGTGGTAACCTTGCCCAATTCTAGTCTTCAGTTCTCATTCGTTCATTTCTTTCTCATTCTCTCTAAATTTGTGATTTTACGCATAAGTTCCACAATATGTGTATCTATGCATATTTGTATGCTTTTATCTCCTTGTTGTCTGTTTTTTCCAATAATTATGATCTTTTTTAGTTTTGCTTTTTTTTTTTTAAAATATATCAATTTGGTGTGAATCCCTTTTGAATATCGGTTTGTATTATGGTTCCACAGATACTTGCAGTATCTGGGTTATGAGGTGACCTACGTGCGGAACTTCACTGACATTGATGATAAGGTGAGAATTGTAATGCATGTGATGCAAGGCATGATTATTTGCATCCTTGAACATCTTTAGAGGCTTCAATTAGTTACTGGTTTCTGCTTACTTTAGCCATATTATATTGTTATTAAAATGTTGTTGCTGCAAACTAGAGACAGTTTATTGATTGATGAGAAATTATAGACTCATTCAACCATTTGTACGATGAACTTAGCGTTTTGGATGTATAATCTGGTTTTACTTCTACAATGAATAGCTAAAGGATGTGGTTCTGGATCAAAACTTGTTTTTGTTTTCATTTTTGTATCTAAACTTATGTAGACTATGTCAAGTTTGTTAGTTTTATCTTTGAAGGATGGCTGATGCGTTTGATGCAAAACCAGAATAATCATCAACATCTCTCTTTTAAGAAATTTTCTTTCTTTTGGAAATGCATAGTGGTGCTATACCTTTCAGGACTCAATTTTCTCTTATGTTTTTTCTTTTGATAAGGAAGTTACTTTTATGTGATATTGAGTTGATGCGCTGCCCAATTATTACGAGTTTATGGGAGAGAAATCAGAATCTTTTGTTTTTTTTTCTTTTCTCTCTAAAGAATAGAAAAAAATGAGGGCTGCAGTTTTGTTGATTTCTTAAAAGTAATTATTGTAGGAATGTAACTGCTTGTACAACTCCCCTCCATTCCTGTATCTGCTAGTAAAGCATCTTTCATCTTATATATCCATAGATAGGTTATGAATATGTTGTTTAGGGATTTTTTTGGCTAGATTGTTAATATCCAACTACTTGTAGATAATTCGTCGGGCAAACGAGCTTGGTGAAGATCCATTGCATTTGAGCAATCGGTTCTGTGAGGAATATCTTGTTGACATGACTGATCTTCAGTGCCTTCTTCCTACCCATCAGCCTCGTGTCACCAACCACATTGAACAGATTAAGGATTTGATTACACAGGTTTTTTACTCTTTTAAAGCATTTTTTTTTCTTTAATGAGTCTAGCCTCTGATTTGTACCTGCATAACCTATGTGTTATGGGAACATGTTTTACAGATCAAAGTTTATGCTCAAGAATGATCAACCATCTTGTTGTACAATTTATGTAAATGAACCTTGGGCTACTAAATAGGCCCTTAAGTATATATGCTTTGCAATTACTATTTTTCTCTAGTAAAAGAATTGAGTTAGGAGGTCTCTACAAGACTCAACCTGCAGCTGTCGAAGAAGCAAATTATTAACCTGTTAAAGCTGCCACATGGTCCCTAACAAGGATGACTTGTCCATTCTATGTTGTGAGAGATTGCACATGGAAGCCAATGATTTTCAGTAGCATACTTACTGAAGAATTGTTGATTTTATTTAAGGAGTTCATTTGTATTTGCCTTTTCATGAATAACAACCCCACCGAGCCCAGTTATGTCTTGATAATGATATCACTTGCTCCATTGTTTGTGTGGGGCTTATGTTGTCCTTTCATAGGATGTTTTGAATGTATTGAATGACAGCCTACGAGATTAACTTACCATATTCATGGTGTGATTATTTCAAGAGCTTTAATTTGCATTATTTTTTAAAGGGAAAACTTGTTTTTTGCAGATTGTCAACAGTGATTTTGCCTATATAGTTGATGGAGATGTGTTCTTTGCTGTTGACAAATTCCCAAATTATGGTCAGTTATCTGGGCAGAGACTGGAAAATAATAGAGCAGGTGAGCGAGTTGCTGTTGACTCCAGGAAACGAAATCCTGCAGACTTTGCATTGTGGAAGGTAAAATCTCATGAATATAACTGCCATTGTATAATCTTGTGTGCATTATGCTCAATTTTCTGTTTATAACTGAAGGCGGCAAAGCCAGGTGAACCAAGTTGGGAGAGTCCCTGGGGTCCTGGGAGACCAGGATGGCACATAGAATGTAGTGCAATGAGTGCACATTATCTCACATTCCAGTTTGACATTCATGGTGGTGGACTTGATTTGATATTTCCCCATCATGAAAATGAGATAGCACAAAGTTCTGCTGCATGCAGTGGGTGCAATATTAGCTATTGGATGCACAATGGACATGTTACAAATAATAATGTCAAAATGTCAAAATCGTTGGGTAATTTTTTCACAATTCGTCAGGTAAATTCATATTCCAAGTATTCTGTTTTTATTTCTTTCTCCCTCCTCTCAACAGGTTCACCAAAAGAGAGGAAAAAATGTAAAACACTAATGTCTGTCTGAGGTAATGTATCACGTTTATCGTAGATCACTGAGCGTTACCACCCACTGGCTTTGAGATACTTCCTGATCAGCACACATTATGGTTCTCCTCTGAATTACTCGGTTGTTCAGCTGGAAAGTGCATCAGATGCCATCTTCTACATATATCAGGTTAGAAGCTTATCACTCTTAGAAGCTTTTGTTTGCAAATGTATGTCTGCTCTTAAGCTGTCATCAGTTGAAACTTGTTTGGAGCTATTTGAATTATGAATCTAAATGAGAGGGTTGTTTGTGCAACCTTCAATGTCAAACATGATTGCAGGCACAAGTGCTTGGGCCAGTACACGGAAGCCTAAATGCTCCATTGTATTGGAATTGTTGGCTTGACTTTCACTTTTTTCCTTGGAATTTAATCAAACCTCTGCTATATAACTGATGTAGTGCTTCCAGAATTTGCTTCATTTCCCAGTAACTGCATCCTTTTATTGCTGGACGACACAGAATGCACAAGCACATTTAGCCCACATGTATTTATGTACGTATACAGGTATTTGTCTACAGAACCTTTTCGCTAAAGTGAAAGTGCTGCTATGTATGCAGACATTGCAAGATTGTGAGAATGCTTCGTTATTATTTAAAGAAGCAAAGCTGAAGGAGGGAGCAGTGGATAATGGTAAAACAGTTGCAGTCAGTGCAGATGCCCGGAAGTGCATCAGTAAACTACGTGATGAATTTGAGACTAAAATGTCAGATGATTTGAACACTTCAAATCTATTGACTGGTGCATTCCAAGATGCGTTGAAGTTTATAAACAGTTCATTAACCATGCTTAAGGTGCAATCCTGGAAACCCATTTCATTATGGTAGTTATGGTGCCCATTTCATGTATGCATGCTTGCAGGCATTCGATACTGCATTAGTTCATGTTTGTCTTGAAAGATTCTTTATATGGTTTTTCTTCGTTAAAAATTTGCAGAAGAAACTACAAAAGCAGCAACAATTATCTCTACTTCAATCCCTTACTGAGGTTGAGAAAGAAGTTAAGGTGGTTCTGAAGGTTCTAGGATTGGAACCCCCTCGTAGTTATGTTGAGGTGAGGTTTCCAAACATTATTTTATGATTTTCATGTCTTGGTATTTGGTCTGTTGAAAATTATTGATAATAACTTACCTGACAGGTATTACAACAGCTTAAAAATAAGGCATTGATCAGAGCAGAAATAGAGGAAAGCGAGGTGCTGCAACTGATAGAGGACAGAGCAGTTGCAAGGAAAAACAAGGACTTCTCAATGAGTGATCAGATCAGGGTTGATCTGGCTGCAAAGGGCATTGCACTCATGGACTTAGGAGCGGAAACAGTATGGAGGCCTTGTATACCTGTTGGACACGAGCAGGACATGCCATCAATAGTGGAAGAACAAAAGCCGTCACCATTCACATCAAATTGATGTTGTATAATCTTGTTCTGGCATATAAAACGATGACCAATAACTGTATTTATGAAGGTTTTGAATTGATCTGTCAAATGTTAAAATGCTGGCAACTGAATTCGTTCAGACCTTATGATGTGACCCTATCGAAAGGGGTCAGTTTGAAATATTGGCCCGAATAGAGGGTGCCATAATTTACCTGCTATTCGAACTTACTAGGCAATCAATGTTTATCTTTGACGCCTTGGATAAAGAACTATCACTTATTGGTTCATTGCAAATTGGGTGGAGAGCCTTTTGTCGCTTACTATGACTGAGATATTATGTGTGAGGTTTGTGAGAATTGATTTAACTCATTTTTACTAGGACTGTAATTGTCATCATTAAGGTTTTGATGGTGGGATTGATTTTGTTTAGGCTGGGAAAAAAAAAGGGTAAGGTCGTGGCAATGCGTGGATTTTGGGATCAATTTCTGGGAAACATCTAGACAGAATTGGCCAGCAGGTCCTTCACAAAGTTTGTAGGATTTTCTGTAAGCTTTCTAGTGATATAAGATATGAACTGATGGGATAAGTGGTTGCTGAGTTATGATAAAAAATGTGCCAGAAGGTCAGATTCGGATATGAACTGATGGGATAAGTGGTTACTTAGTTATGATCAAAACAGTCCCAGAAGGTCAGATTTGGATGCTGCTTGAAAATGGTTGAGAGAAGAAGAAAGGTTTTGGAGAAACAAACCCACATTTGGATAGTTTAGGAATACTAACTGTAACACTCCACTCTTGCAAGACATGTGCCCGATATCCTGAGTGATATTCAAGTTCGTGCCTCGCGAGGGTGGCATGCTAGAATACTCAATTAGTCAAAACTCGGTACAATTTATTTTTGAATACAATCAAATACGTGGAAATCAGTAATCAATTTGGGCCCACTTTCATTCATAACATTTTCAATTAACACATTACAATCAATATAATTTCAATAACCAATTGGGGTCCATTACAAATATAAAATACTATTCTACAGAAATTTCGGACTACAAATTTATACAAGAATAGGATAACACTAATGCAGACACGTACCTCTATCTTTCCCCTTGCATTAATTATACTCCCGTTTACCTAACAAAGTATTCTTCTGAGTCTTGAAAAAATAATTGCAAATTTTGGGTGAGTTTTGTAAACTCAATGAGTGACCATTATCGATGGCTCATCCAGTCACATAACACATAATCACATTCACAACGTTTCACATTTTACGATCGATACAATTTAATCATTCATATTATGCATATGCAGTGTGTATGAGACTCGTTTTCCATTTATTACTTTGTTGTGACTGAGTGTCTAAACTGTCTCATATAGGGCTTATTGATAACTGTCTCATATAGGGCTTATTAATAAATGTCCTATATAGGGCTCATTAAATGTTGAGCCTGAGGCTCTGGATCACTTTTGAGCTCGAGGCTCGTTTTCACTCGTTGAACTTTAAGCTCTGATCGATGGCTACTCAGGTCACAACTGCTATTATATTTCATGCATTCATGAAATGGAATGCATCAATCACATTTGCATCCCATTTAATCACATTTTGATATCATAGGACCTTAGTCCGGCATTCAACATATTTTCACTTACATGTAAATGCACCTTCATAACACATTTAACAACCAAATTACGTACACTTAGTTCATCTCATTCATATATAAGCAGCACTTCAATATCTCAACCAAACGTCACAATCATTGGACCTCCTGTTTGGAAACCAACACAATTAATCACATTCATATAGACATTTAGTAGTCAATCAATACAAAATTTAAAATAGAAAAAACAATGAAATGAGACCATCTAGGTCTACTTACAGTATGCTCCAGATTAGCATTAACTTTCATGATCTGGAAACGTCTGGATGGAAACATTCCATCCTGTATCATCATTATGCAAAACACATATTGCATACACATTATTAATTGCACAATCACATAAACATTCAGTTTTTCACACATGAATATATGTAATGAATAATGTATGCTCAATGACAATCCCGGGTATCTTTCCTTTAATTTCATCACAAAATCATTCTTATATCAAAATTCATCCAAGTATAATTTATATTTAGGTTTATGCCTCACTAAAATCATTAAAATCTCTATTCCTTTCTCATTGACTCACTTCAGGTTTTTCCAAGTCATACTTTCGGGTCTACTGTTCGCATTTAATTAGAAAGCGAAACTGATGTAATTTGGTCAATATCTCTTCCATAAAAGTGTTCCTCTATGCCTTATCTTTCCATTAACACCAAAATCACTCAATTTAGTTTAGTAATTTGGAAGATATGCCTCAAACATTATCGGGTTATCTATATTCAAAAGTAGTGTACTAAGTACATCTTCCATCCATAAATTCAATATCTTAGAGAAAGAATCAAAATTTGATTTCTTGAGACAATTTGTAGGCCTATATCTCTAGTTTACTCCAAATTAAAATTCATCTTATTTGGAATCCTACAAATCAAGATATCATCAAAATACTAGAACATGTTCGGTAAAATATCCAATTCATACTCTTCCCACCGATACCTTTACTTTGATTCAATCAATCTTTTTAAAATTGATACCAAAAGGTATAAATTTTTGTGCATAGATAGAGGAATGTGTTAGGAATCTAATGTTTGAAAAATCAGGTCATTTAGAGGTCGGATGAAAAAGTTATGTCCAAAAAGGGTGAGAGGTGTTCAGGTTTGGAGAAGAGCTGCGGAGTCACAATTTCAACTTCCGCGGGCCCGCGCGATGTTGTCACGATCGCGACTTTCGCGAAATTTCCGCAAAGTCGCGATCGCGACAAGCGACTTTCCTCTTTACTCTTTCTTCCTCCGACCTATTTTGGTAAAATGAGCATAACTTTCACTAGAAATGTCAGATTAAGGTCATTCAAAGACCGTTTCGAAGAAGACTTCTAGAGCTACAACTTCTGTGAAGATTTAGAAAACAAAATTTACCTCTATAAGGGTCAAAATTTCAAAACAATATAGCTGTCCCGATTGGCCATCCCATGTAGCATCACAAACTTCTAATGGTCATATCTCTATACTCCAATGTCCAAAAATTTCATACTTTATATCAATGGAAAGATTAAAGACAGATCTACAACTTCTATTAAGACAACTTTGTCAAAAACTCTCTATATCAGTAAAGAAAAATCATGGAATTTTTAGATGAAAATATTTTTAACTCTTTACTTACAACATTCGATTCCTCATGCTTAATCTATCATTTCTAGTTCAATGTCCATCATTTATCCATTATTCTAACTCCCTTTCAACTCAAAATCATCC
>JANIJH010000007.1:35179462-35190835 GCA_024520975.1 Erythroxylum areolatum | reverse complement strand
CTGGACGTAGCCCACGGTTTGGGGTGAACCAGTATAAAATTGCTGTGTCGACTTCTCTCTACTCTATCTCTCTTTTAGATTCAAAGTTTTGTTATTACTTAGATTTTAAGCAAGTTTACAAAGTTTTGATTAATTTGGATCTACCGAAGTTTCTGTAAAAAGAACTTGGTTTTAACAAAACGTTTTTGAATGATTTTTTTTAAAAATGGGAATACACAATTCAACCCCCTTCTCGTGCATTCATATATCGTATTCTAAGCATTGTAATAACGTGTGATTTACTTCACTTATCCCTTGAAATAAAAATGTTTGAGGAACAATGTGTAAACCGTATAAATGATGAATGTAAAAGAAATTTTGAGGAACTTAAACCTCAATGTTAATTATGTCATTTGGATTTAATTATGCCATTTGGATTTGGAGATTATACAGTATATAATGAAGTTTCACGTCGAAGATTAAGATACAATCTGTTGTAATAGTATAAAGTGATTTTGTATGCATAGAGACAATTAAATCTTATGAGATGATTTTGATACATGGTTTAGAATTGTTATAATAGTAATTGCTTTGAGAGTTTGGAGACATTAGATGTGCAGAGCCATTTCGGGAATGTACAGATCATTTAAGTTTGGGTTAATTATTGAGTATGAAAGGACTGAATATAAAACCAAGACAATGAATAGAGTTACTTACAGATTATGATTGTACAAATGAATATTATTCTGTAAAGCTAGTGTCGTATCTGATGCAAGTGAAGCAGGAATTCAGATATTGGGGTCCCCAAATCTAGTGAAATAAAGAGCATAGAATTTGAGCAAAATAAAGTACTTCTAGTTATTGAATTTGAAAAGCAGTTTTACATAGAAAGTTCAGAAAAGTCTAAACTAAGGATCCAGAATTGTGAATTTTATTGAGGAATTGAAAATTGAATATGAATTTTAAGTCCAAATAGAAAAAATGTTACCTTGTGATTGAAATGAAAAGGATGTATACCCGATATAGATGATTGAGCAAAGATGTGGTTAGAGAGAGCGTGAGTAACAACCTAAGCTATACATCCTAGTAGGTATATGTCAAAATAGTATATTTAGCTGCTAAGGATGTGGAAACAAGTGACTAAATGTTTGAATTACCAACAGTCCTAACTGTTGGGGATATGTTTAAGCTTATATTTTAGAGTTTATAAGAATATGAGATGATGTATAGCTCTGATTGACTATCGGCATAACAACTATTATCATAGTGACATCATTAAAATACTGTATGAGGCATTCTATAACAAGAAGGGGTCGTTCACCCTTACATTGAAATGAAGAGGGCCTAAGAATGGTGAAAGATCATAATTGATTCGAGATACTACTGATGAGTGAAATGAATTTGTAATATGATTTAAGTGATCCAAGATAATGGCAAATGAGTTAAGTGGATCAACATCGAGGTTATGGAATATCGTGAGATAAACATAAGAGTTGAGTGAATTAACAATAAAGAGAAGTAAAATAGCAAGCGAAATATGAAATACTTCGAAGAGTATCACCTTGACAAAGTGTACCTAGATGGAGATAAAGGTGTGAATAGGTTAGGAAAAAGGGAGACACTAAGCTTAACATAAATTGGTTCATATGAAACTATTATGAGAATGGATTTATGAGTTGTATTATCAATAAAGATGCCTCATAATTATAATGTGTGATATGTGAGTATGTCAAGAAATAATGATATGATTTGACAGAGATGTATTGACAGCTTTCGAAGTGACAAAAAATTGTGAGTAATCTTAAATATATTGATGAAATTGTTAAGATAGTACGATATCTAAACTTAGTATGATATCTACACAAGTGATGAAGAGACCTATTGAGTCTAACAACTATGTTCATTTGGAAGAAAGTATTCGAGTGGTGAAGTTATATGGGAAACAAAGGATCATAAGAGGAAATAATACCCCTGCCTTATTGATCAATCAGATATTAATTTTGAGGACGAATTTTCTTTTAAAGACGGGAGAGTTGTAGCATCCCGTTACCCATATTAAGACTAAAATAGTAAATGTGACAGATTACTAAAAAATTAGGAAAACACATCTCATGCTTATGCATTACACAAGATGCACATACACATGAATATTGAATTTTTGCACATAAAGATAATTGTACATGCATTCATTGACAATTTTTGGGTATAATTGTTTATATATGTGAATATATTGGGAAATGTGATTTTTATATGTTGAAAATTGATTTGGGGAGTGTAAAAATTGATTTAGAATTTTTGGAAATTTTTTGGAAAATTTCTAGAAATTGTTGGGCATTTTTGAACTAGGAAAATTGCCAAACGGCAAAACAATTGTTAAATGCTAGTAGAAATTACTGTCCAATGGCAATGGAAATTTTGATGAATGACTTTAGGATTTAATGACAAATGTCATAAAAAATTTGGGAAACAATTAGATTAGAAATTGGAAACTTTTAGACTAGTTTTTAATAAGGGCCCAAATGAGACCATAGGAAGGTGACAAGTGGCAGTGACAAGTGTCACTACCACTCAGCACTCCTCTCTCTCACAATTCTTTCATTTGAAAGACCAAGTTAATTGTTATGTCTTTCATTTTTAACTCTTGTCTTCATCTTTTTCATGGCCTTCTTTTCTCCTTCTTCATGAATTGTGTTGCCAACCATCACCAACGTTGAACCTTGCTTCCATCTATCAATTGCTACTTCCATTTTGTTGTTTCTTCCATTTGTCACTAAAAACCTAACCCTATCACCTTTATAAGATGAAGATCATATGATGCTTGGGAGCTAAGGTGAAGTGTTATTTTTGAAGATTTAAAGCTAAATCAAGTAAGTTATGCTTTAAATATCATGGGTATGGTTAAATGAAGCTAGAGTGGTGAGTAAATTAAGATTGATGACTTGATTATGCAATGTGTATGTAGGTGTCGTGGGTGATGAAAATTTTATGTGAATGTCTTGCTTTTGCATATGTATGATGACTAATAATTCATATATTGTTATAGATCATCAAAGTGGTGTGTAGATGAGTGCAGAAAATTTGTTTATGAATGGGTTAATATATATGTTTTGATTTGGTTAATGATGAAATATATATCATGGATTGGTTTGTGAATGCTACTGAGTTGAAATGGAGTTGAGAATGAGGAATAGATGGAGTTGAAAAGATGATCTTTGTATGAGTTATGTTAGGGTAAGATTTGGAAATAAAAGTGGTAGTTGATCTGGAAAATGTGGCAACAACATGGTCTCTAAATATGCTTATGTGTTTTAGTCATAACTTTTTCTCTAGTTATCCAAATGAGATGATTCTTAGTTTGGATTAAACTAGAGATATATGGCTATATTTTTCATGAAGACATTGAATTTAAATTCAATTTTAAGAGTCCCAAAATTTGACAGAAATTGAGAATTGGGCACAGTACACTGTTGGATGAATAACTGATATTTGGTTTGTGAGGATTTAGAGAATTTTGGGTAATTTTTCATATTTAGGGGTACTGTGAATTTGTGGTGAATGAGTTGAATGGAAATGGAGTAGAAAGTTTATAAATGAAAATTGAAGTGTCAGATTTAGTGAAGGAAGATACATTAGAGAAGTTGGCTGAGAATGAAACAAAGAAAAGATAAAGAGAGGTAAAAGTTTGATATGAACTTTCTTGATTAAACTGTATTGATCTTGGAAGATTTTGATAAAATGGTCTTCATGAAAATTGTAGATAATTCATTTAGCTTTCCATTGATATGAATTTTGCAATTTTTGGAGCTTTGGATCAAAATTTATGAAGCTTTGAAGAAGAGAGGGGGAAAAACAAAAATTCAGTAAGAAGAGGAAAGTCGCCCTCGTTCATAAGCACAATGGTGACTTTACATGGAAAAAAAATTGGAAGTCACCCTCGTACATAAGCACGACAGTGACTTTGCATGGGAAAAATTGGAGGTCACCCTCGTGCTTAAGCATGACGGTGACTTTACATGAAAAAAAAAATGGAAGTCACCCTCATGCATAAGCACGATAGTGACTTTGCATGGGAAAAATTGGAGGTCACCCTTGTGTTTAACCACGACGGTGACTTTGCATGGGTGAGTTAAAAGTTACCTTCGTGCACAAGCACGATGGTGACTTTACCCAAAGTAACTCACCCTAAACATCTTTGCTTCTTTTAGCTATACCTTCTTTTTCCAACCTCCAAATGACATGAGGCTTAAACCATTGGACTTGTAAGACTTTGTTCTTCATCTCCACAAAAAATCATAGCCATCTGAAATCATTTGGAAGAGACTGATTGATTGAACTGGAATGAAAATGATGAACAATTCTATAACTTCATGACTGGAGTATTATCACTGACCATGCTTCGGTTTTATGACAATAACCTGATCTAAAGTGATCCAAATGAGATGCTTCTTGATTTAAATTAAACTAGAGACATAGGGTTACAATTGTTATGAAGAGATCTAATTTGAATTCTGTCTCTAGAATTCCAGATTGTTGAATTAAAAATGAGCATAGGATACTGTTTTAGCTTATGAACAGTCCGAATTAATTGGAGTATAAGATTTGGAGTACCGAACCAAATTGAATGATCTTGGTTTCATTAGAAACTTAAGGCAATGGAGAAAATTTTTCTAGAAGAGAGTATTGTCAAATTACTTCATTTTCATTATCTAATTGATCTTAGAAAATAGACTCGAAGGTCTAGAATTTTGGAGAATTTATAAGAAGAAATTAGAGTTTTGATAATGTGTGATCATGTAATGCTGGAATAACATTAATGAGTGAATTTTTGGTATTAAAGTACCAAAGACATGCGTTTAATGGAGATGAAGTGGTCCATATGATTAAAGTTGTGATTTGAAAAGAGAAGTAAAGTGTCTCTAGTAAAAATGAACGAGAAATGAGTTATTATGAAAGCAAATGATGCAAAAAAATGAGAATGTGATAAAATGTGAAATTTGATAATATACCTGGGATTGTCATGAACATGTATCGTACATATTCCATATACACACATGTGCACAAATGAATGCTTATAATTGTGCAAAGTTATTAATGTGAGTGTAACGTGTGTCTTGCATAAATGGGTTGTGCAGGTTAAAAGTCTGCATTCAGGTGTTTCTAGAATTTGGAAGCAAATACTAATCTGGAGCGTGCTGTGAGTAGACCTAGATGGTCTCACTTCATTGTTTACTTTGTTTGAATTTTGTATTAGTTGACTACTGGATGATGTTATGAATGTGAATAAAATATTGAAGTGCTCCTTGTTTGTGAATTCGGTGAAATATGTGATACATGATTTAGTTGTTAAATGTCAGACTTAGTTCCAAAGGAAAGTGTGATCATGCATACAAATGAAAAAGTGATACTCAACTCTAATGTTAAATGCCGGACTACGGTCCGATGATATATGAATGTGAGTGAATGAGAATATGCAAATGTGATTGAGGCATTCCATTTCATGAATGCATGAAACAAAATGGCAGTTGTGACCAGAGTAGCCATCGATCAGAGCTTAAAGCTCAATGCATGAAAAAGAGCCTTGAGCTCAAAAGTGATTAAGAGCCTAAGGCTCACTATGTAAAATGACCCCTGTATCCCCCAAACGGATAAGGGACAGTTAGTAATGAACTCGGTATCCAATGGATATGGGATAGTTTAGGCACTCAGTCATAACAAAGTAACAAATGAAAAGTTGGTCTCATGTGCACTACATATGCATAATATGAATGATTAAAGTGTATTGAACGTGAAATGTGATATGTTGTGAATGTAAATTATGTGTTATGTGACTGGGTGAGCCATCGATGATGGTCACTCATTGAGTTCGCAAATCTTACCCAAAATTTGCAAATATTTTTCAAGATCAGAAGAATACCCCATTGGGCAAACATGAATATACCTACAGCATACAAGTAAGGGATAGAGGTTGGGATTAGTTCACGTCTACATTGTACTTCTTTATTTTCGTATTGAATTGTATATATTCTAATTTTTTTTTGTATTGAATAATGTATTCAGAAACTTTTACACAATGTGTCTATGAATGTATTTATGTTGTAATGTAAGGACATTATGACTAATGTTTTTTGTATTTGTAATGGACCCCCAAATGGCTATTGAAATTCTGTTGATTAAATAGTTATGATTAAAAAAGATTACGAATAAAGTGGGCCTGATTTGGTTATCGATTTCCGTATATTATGTTTGTGGTTTCAAAAAAAATTTGAACTAAGTTTTGACTGATTAAGTGCTCCAGCATGCCACCCTCGCAGGGCACAGACTCGGATATCACTCAAGATGTCAGGTACGTGTCTTGCGGGAGTGGGTGCTACAGCATATGCTTATATTGTTTAAAAAAATTGTATTGAGTTTTGAATGTTTGACTGTTCTAGCATGCCACCCTTGCAGGATTCGCACTCGAACATCACTGAAGATGTCAGGTATGAGTCTTGAGAGGTGGGGCACTACAGTTACAGCCCACTAGCTTTAAGATACTTCCTGATTAGCACACATTATGGTTCTCCTCTGAATTACTCATTTGTTCAGTTGGAAAGTGCATCAGATGCCATCTTCTACATATATCAGGTTTGAAGCTTATCACTCTTAGAAGCTTTTGTTTGCAAATGTATGTCTACTCTTAATCTGTCATCAATTGAAACTTTTTTGGAGCTATTTAAATTATGAACCTAAATGAGAGGGTTGTTTGTTGCAACCTTAATTTCAAACATGATTGCAGGCATAGGTGCTTGGGCCAATAAACGGAAGCCTAAATGCTCAATTGTATTGGATTTTTTGGCTTGACTTTCACTTTTCTCCTTGGAATTTAATCAAACCTCTACAATATAACTGATGTAATGCTTCCAGAATTTGCTTCATTTCCTAGTAACTGTACCCTATTATTGCTGGACGACACAGAATGCACAAGAACGTTTAGCCCATATATATTTGTGTACATATACAGGTATTTGTCTACAGAATCTTTTCACTAAAGTGAAAGTGCTGCTATGTATGCAGACATTGTAAGATTGTGAGAATGCTTCATTATCATTTAAAGAAGCAAAGCTGAAGGAGGGAGTAGTGGAGAATGGTAAAACAATTGTAGTCAGTGCAAATGCCCGAAAGTGCATTAGTAAACTACGTGATGAATTTGAGACTAAAATGTCAGATGATTTGAACACTTCAAATCTACTTATTGGTTCTTTCCAAGATGCGTTGAAGTTTATAAACAGTTCATTAACCATGCTTAAGGTGCAATCCTGGAAACCCATTTCATTATGGTAGTTATGGTGCCCATTTCATGTATGCATGCTTGCAGGCATTCGATACTGCATTAGTTCATGTTTAACTTGAAAGATTCTTTTTATGGTTTTTCTTTGTTAAAAATTTGTAGAAGAAACTACAAAAGTAGCAACAATTATCTCTACTTCAATCCCTTACTAAGGTTGAGAAAGAAGTTAAGGTGGTTCTGAAGGTTCTAAGATTGGAATCGCCTCATAGTTATGTTGAGCTGAGGTTTCCAAACATTATTTTATGATTTTCATGTCTTGGTATTTAGTCTATTGAAAATTATTGATAATAACTTAACAAATAGGTATTACAAAAGCTTGAAAATAACCTATTGATCAGAGCAAAAATAGAAGAAAATGAAGGTGCTGCAACTAATAGAGGACAGAGCAATTGTAAGGAAAAACAAGAACTTCTCAAGGAGTCATCAGATCAGAGTTGATCTGGCTACAAAGGGCATTACACTTATGGACTTAGGAGCAGAAATAGTATGGAGGCCTTGTATACCTATTGGACACGAATAGGACATGCCATCAATAGTGGAAGAACAAAAGCTGCCACCATCCACTTCAAATTAATGTTGTATAATCTTGTTTTGGGATATAAAATGATGACTAGTAACTAAATTTATAATGGTTTTGAATTGATCTGTCAAATGTTAAAATGCTAGCAATTGAATACGTTTAGACCTTATGAGGTGACCCTATCGAAAGGGGTCAGTTTGAAATAGTGGCCCGAATAGAGAGTACCATAACTCACCTGTATCATAATTTACCTGCTATCAGAACTTACTAGGCAATCAATGTTTGTCTTTGACACCTTGGATAAAGAACTATCACATATTGGATCATGCCATGATTGTAAATTGGGTGGAGAGTTTAGAGTACTTGATCTATTAATATTATTTTGATATGTCTTTTGTCGCTTATTGTGATTGATATCACGTGTAAAGTTTGTGTAAGAATTGATTTAATTCATCTTCGTTAGAGTTTTAATTGTCATCATTAGGGTTTTAAGCATCTTGAAAGATTGAGCCAAGAGGCTGAGATGGTCCTGCATGGTTAGAGATGGATTCTTCTATGTCATATTGAAGACTATTAAGACTTGTTATGTCAACTTCTGGTGCTTCTGGTTTACCAGTTCCCAAAGTTAATTATTACCCTCTAGCTTCATTGCTCATTACTTATTCGTTGAGTTATTATTTTATTTGTTTGGTTTTAGTTTTGATTTTTACTTTTTTATTAATTGTTTTATCAATATATTATATAATAATAAAATACTAAATAAAGCTTTTAGAACTAATTATATCAATTGTTCAATTAATTTTATCTTAATCTCTTGCATACTAATTTAAAAATGTTAATAACTATAAAAATTGAATAATCAAATAAATAATATATTTTATATTTTGTTTTTAAACTAATAACTAAGTTCAAAATTTTATTATTTAAAATAGTTATCAAATTTAATATTTTGAATTTTAAAAATAATCTTAATTTAAATATATTGTATATTATAATGGTCATTTTTGAAATTGTTTATCTTTTTAAATATCATTTATTATTATTATTAATAGTAGTAGTAGTAATAACAACTTCAGATATGGCAAAGGAAGTGTCTATGTCATATATATACATCCTATTTAATATTACATTTTACAATTAAGTTATATCCTTTAATGATGTAAACAGTCATTATTATAAAGTATAAACTAGGTTAGTGTTATTTTTTCTTCTTGGGAATTGAATGGAATTAATGTAAGCCCGCGTAAAAGTTAAGTTGACCTAAGCTAAGTATAAATACAAAGAAAACCTATAAAGGCGTGAATAAAGAGTTTGATTGATAAAAGTTTTTTTATTGAAAAGTAAAAACAATTGAATTAATAAGGCACATAGATGAGAAGCAAGGCTCAAAGTTTTAAAAGTACAAGAGGACCAAACGAGACATTAGTTCATAAACACTACAACTACTTCAAATAAGATTAAATTATCAGGTTAGTTATAGGACAGACAAATAATAATCTAGATAGCATGCTAAAGGTCATAAGTTGGAGGCAAACTTATGATAAAACCTCTACATTAATGGTGGGGTAGCAACATTATCTTCATTTTTAATGAGAGAATCAATGTACAAAGTGATACGATGCAAGAATAAGTTTAGAGTTGAGAATGAGCTACTCCATAGACCAAAATTCAGGTATATTCAATGGACTAGCGCATTGGTTAAATCAGGCTCATCCTAATCTAAGGTTCAACTTTTCTAAGTAAAATGATATCATTTTGCTTAGAAGAGTCAGGCTTCAGGTAAGCCTACGCCTAGGCAACTCAAACCCGTTTTACTTAGAAAAGTTAGGATTTGGGTAAACCTGCACCTGGTCAACAAATCTGGACTCAATTAAAAAAAGACGTTATTTTATACTTCTAATTTTAAAATAATTATTTAAAAAAATTAGAGAGACTAGCCCCATTGCCATCCTTAAATAAGTTTCAAACAATCCTTTAACAATAAGCCATACATGATGATACTAGCTTAGTGTTTATGTTTACCAATATCACTCCCCAATCCATTCAATTATGCCTCAATAAAAGGATTCTGTTATATTATCTTGTTTTTGAAAATCCTTTCATTCATTTACTTCCATAAAGCACAAATACTAGCACATAAGGAAACCTTTGTGATAGTGTAATCTTCATTTTTTAGATTAAATCGATTAATTGCCTACGAAACCAAGCCATCCCAATTATCTGCATTGCGTGAATGATCATTAAACTTTTTTTTTGGATGACCAAAGTATCTTGGAGAAATCACATTTAAAGAACAAGTGATCTCTACTTTATCATCCATTATTGCAAAGCATGCAAGTAGTGTAGAGTTATAAGGAGTTCTTGATTCTCTCCAGCACGGAGAGCTTATTATTCACATCCACCAAGTGAATGATAGCTTAGGAGGAATCTGTCTACTCCAGATTAATTTGTAACATCGAACTTGAGGGGTAGGATTCCTTACTCCATTCTAAGTATATTTGTTGGTGAAACAACCAAAGTATGTGTACATTATCTTATAGCATCCTATCTGGATTGATTGAATGTATAACTACGCATATTATCTTTAATGAGGTCGAATCCTTTCTATCTCACATGCCATTCGTTGTCGTTGATCATTACAGATGCTCCACCATAGGATTGAACATATGATTCAACTAAAATGCTACAAGAAGCAACTAAAGAGGGCCAAGATTGCACTAATTGTCATTCGATAGCCAGGTGTTTTTTTCCATCACTATTATGCTCTTAATCTCCTTGAACAAGTGGCTTCTAGGTTTGAAAATTTTGAGCATTATCCATAAGGTATCCTTATAGGCTGTTGATTGAGCCCAAGTTTATTATATAAATTGGCTACACTTTCATGGTTTTTAATGTGCTTTTTGACTCTTAATTTGTGATTTTGTGCTTTAATTAGTCCCTTGCAGTGAGCTTATACTTTATACAAATTGATAGTGAAATTGTTGCAAATTGACATTAATTCCATCATAATCTTTCCAAGGACAATTGATATTGCAAATTATTGCTTCATATTGTAGGGGAAAAGAAGAGTCAAAAGGATCAGAAGAGTCAACACGTCGCGGCGAAAGAAGAAGTCCGCACGTCGCGATGTGATACAAGCAACGCCACGGCGAGCGATCCAAGAAGAGCACGTCGCGACGTCAAAGAATCATCTCGCCATGGCGAGCAGTTGGATATCCGGACTTTATTTGGAAAATTCTCTCACTGTATCGACCCGACCTGCACCCATCATTTAAAAGGTTGCTATTTTAGGTCAGAGAAGGGAGGGAGGCGTCTGTCGAGCTACACATCGGAGGCAGAGAGACAATTTTTCCACCGAACATTTTCATCTTTCATCTGCGACCATCGCCATCATCTCTACTTCACCGCCTGTCTCCATCGCAACGCAACCACGGGTGACATCCGATCTTCAACAGTCGTGAGAGAATCCAGAGTCATGCTCGGCTAAATCCACATTTCCTCTTGAGAATGTAGCATCGGCTTGAGTTCACCGGTTCTTAAAAAGGGA
>JANIJH010000007.1:34914888-34927299 GCA_024520975.1 Erythroxylum areolatum | reverse complement strand
TTACACAAGATTAATCTAACCACTTAATCTTTGTAACTATCCCACAACCTAACTACCCGTGAAAGATTTTCACACCCAATAACACGACCGACTAGTGTTAACCTCGTCAGAAGATTTATCTAACTATTTTCACTCAAAGGCAATAATAAATAAAACAGAAAAAGATAACTTTCCAGATATGAAATTGTTCACTGATAAAATCAAGTTGCTACACCAATAAGTCACGCATCCATCAACAATAATGCTCATCTGTGCCGTAATCAACAGCCAACCTTAAAAATCCAAAGAATCAGAAACTCCACATCATGGGTGAACTCCTTATCAGAAAAATAATTGAGAGTGGGAAAAAGAACTGCTCAAAAAATGCCTACGCAATCAACCCAACAGAATAGCAAAAATAGAGCAGCAGCCACTCTAAAAAAAAAAAAACGTTGCATAGCTGAAAACCGAAAAGAAACTGGTGCGTAGCAAACAAAACCCAAAACTCCTCTATGTTAATGTCGTGACCCACATAAATTCTGTTCACCAATAACTCATGCAAAAGCACACTGATGAAAAGCTATCCTACAAAAACTAGAAGACCCAAAAATACATAAAACACCAGACTCCTTATTCACTAAGGAGACAACGTCCAGCCACCCCAACAACAACGCAACATGTGAAAAGCAAAAACCCTTATTCAATAACCTAACACACACCACCACATGTCAACCCCAATTCCACATCTACCAAAGAAAAAAATCTTGCTGCCATATTTTTCTTTTGTCAATGTACAGCTGGACACATCTCATAATAAGATACACACATAAATGGGTAATCTTCAAGAATTTAAATTCTACCGAAACTAGGATTTCTTTTGAAATAAAAAGACAATCTTCAAGCCACAAAATAAATCCTATGTCCAATTTAGAATGCCAAAACCCAATAGGATATATATATAATAAATCATAACATTGATGAACCCAGGACAGTTGGAATCCCATATTATAATTCCCCTTTTGTTTTTTTTTTGACAAGCATGGACTTATAATATGCTCCCACATCGTAGTAATTCCCAGTAGTATCGAGCATTAACCCCTAATGTCCGTGAAAAGGAGAATGCCATATATGCAGCCTACAAGGCGCACTTGAGGGTTACCCCAAATGAGCTAAGAAATAGTTTATAACCCTCTCATAGCTCCCGACACCATCACTGTCACGAGGTCCTGCGGTGACATTGACAATGGGGATGGTGAAGGTGTAAGACACGTCGATGCCATGGTGAAGTAGGGAAGGAAAGTTGGTGACGAATATGGTGAGGGTTTTGAAAGGAGGGGAGGTGGTGGAGACGTTGACTGCGAGTAGTACGAGGGGCGTGTAAAGTTCATTGAGGATTTGGGGGAGGCATCGGAGGATGGAAATGGAAAGGTAGTGGTGATCTAGCCTCCTGAAGAAGAATCTTGTGGAGAGGAGGGTACGTAACACGTAGGTCAAGCTATAACCTGGCTCTTAGCTTGGGCTAGATGTTTATGCTGGAGAACATCATCAACATTATGTTAGTCTTTATATAGTAAACTTACGAACTGCTGGCATAAGCATAATTGGGGTTACCGTGGTAAGATGACAATTACTAACATTGATGGGATCTTTTGAGAACGCGTGCTATTTCTTCTGTTAGGGGTTATATTTCTATTTTCTTTTTTTAGTATAATTATAGTTTTTATTTTTTTGTTTCTATGACTAAGTTTATGTCTAAATTTAAGGGAAATATTTTTTATGCAATAACTAACTACTTGTGTGAAGTATTTCCATAAACCATAGAGCAAACTCTTTATTTTTCTATTTTTAATCTTTATTTTTTTGTAAAAAATATTTAGTTAAGATTTGTAATAAAAAAACTATAAAACTTATTTATTTAGGATTTGTAATAAAAAGATTCAAAAAGAAAACATTTTAATGTCACGTGTTTTTTTGTTTTATTCTTATTATACTAATAAATATTAATATTACATTTTAATTTAATTCATTTTTAGCATATCAAACTGTATTTTTAATATTACATATCAATTTCATATAATAAAATTTTGATATTTGATATAAAAATTACATCTATTCATTCTAATTAAAAAATATAAGTAATGTTATGGATATTATACATATACTAAAATCGAATTTGGTTATGGTATAATATAGTACTGTGAGTATTAACGCCCAAGCTAGTGTAGTGGGCACTACAACATAATGGAAAATTTGCTACGATTTCTTTAGAGACGCATCACAAATCGTCACAAAAAGGGATGTATGGGCGCTGATTAGCAAACGTGTCTCCCAAAGCCAAACATTTAGCAACGAATTACCTAATACTCGTTAAAATCTAACATTTGATAATGGTCTTTCAGGTCCATCATAGGAGGAACAATTTTTACGACCAATTGACAATTTTGTCGCTAAAATTTGAGCTTTGTATGACCAATTTTATGTTTTGTAGGCAATGCAATCTAATTTAGTGACACTTAGGTTAATCGTTGATAGATGTTTAGAATAGTGAACACTTTACGCGACAATAAGTATAAATCATCGCAAAATATGCAACGTATTGCGATGTATAGTTGTTTTCGTCAGTAATTTGGTAAAAATGTGCAATGATAGCATAAAAAGTCATAAAATGTTGGCTTTTAGTGACGAAATATTGAAACGTCATGAAAAAATAAGACAAAAAATTTCATGTTACAATATAAATTCTTAGGCAAATTTTAATGAACTATTGTGTGTGATAGTATTCTTAAAAAAATAATGTTAAAAGGATAATTTTTAATGCTAAGCATAGTAATTAATCCTAATTTTATTTGAAATTTATATGATTTTTTCATATTTTTTCATTTGTCTTGTTTACAAATTTGTTTAAATAAATGCATTCAGATTTTATAAATATATTCCATCTTATGGATTTATACACAAATGATTCTTTAATGATGCCTATTATATATAGTAGTACTACACCTTCATTCATACAAAAACTTCATGAAAACGTATTGTTTAAATTTTGTGAATTAAATATATTTTGGAAATAAAATAATAAGCAAACCTAAAATTTTAATGTTATATTGGAAGAAAATATCATAAATTTAAGTTAACTACTATTATTCTTAATCATTATATTAATTAACAATAAAATAATACTGCATATAAATATTGAAATATGGTAAGCAATGTATATATTATAATGAGATATACATGAAAGTAGTGTAAGATGTTAATTAGAAGTTTACCAATTCTTACAAACAAGATAATAAATAAAGTTCAATGCCTAATTTTTAATTGAGAAGGAAATGAAATAATTATTTGTTTGGATTCCTATTAACATTAGAGTCCGTAAAAAAGGTGAAGAGGTTTCCAATGTTTAGATTCCCAAGAAGCCTCTTTGCATACTCCAAGCCATTAATTCAAACAGTTAAGGATCGTTGACCCTCATGGTCTGGTGATTTGACACCCTCTTCTAACAACTTTTTTGCTTTATCTAAATTTGCAGAAGATACAGTAAGTAATGTCTCAAATCAAGTATGCATGACGGTATTAGATGAACCTCACATACTCAGATCAAGTATGTACGACGGTATTAGATGAACGTTCCATACTAAGCATTTCAGCTAATGAGCATAGAGAATAAAACAATCAAATATAAATCAAACGGTATTAGGAATTCAAATTTGAACAGATGCATACCCGACTAGTAAACTCTATGATCGTCACGATTAACAGGCATAGTTTTTGCAATCGACCACTGTCCCAAGACAACTATTTTTCCTAATGACGTACGAACCATTGAGACATCACCATTGCCTCCATTTCCATCTATGCTCTCTTGAACATTCGAGGAAGCTTAACATAACATATAATATATACAAATGGATGTTCATATAATTGCTTCATAATGAAAAATGAGATACTAATGACAAAGAAAGAGAGTTAATAGTTAGGATGATACTAAAAACCTTGAAGAAGAAGATCGATCATGGAAGGAAAAGGGTGACTAGTGTTTGATGAGGGGATTTGTTTTGTATTAATTTGTTATTGATCTTGGACAATTTTGCTACATTCCTTCTAGCGGAACTCATTTCCACCATCATGAACTAGTTGCCATGACACATTTCGCGATGAATTAATGGTAACAAGTTAATTATGAAAGGCAATAGAAGAATTCTTATTTGAATATTCCAACACTCTAGCAATGTATTAATTTTGTGATCTCATAAGGTTGAGATTATTAAGTCTGTATGTACTATGCTTAGTGTATTTAGCTTTAAATTAGCTTGCTAGTTTTGAGCAACTCCGTTATATACGGTTGTATGTAAAAAGATTTGATCTTTAAGAATAAGACTAATAGGTTGTTAGTTTTGGGTTTTAATTGTAATATCTAACACAAAAACACAATTGACCATATTTTTGGTTTTGACCATTTGACTTTTAAGTGTTATGTGATAAGCTCTTCACCTCAGATTGGATGTAGCATAAATCACAAATCTAGGATCTAAGGAACGCTCAATATTATGTAAGAATGAAAAAAAACAACTCAGAAGGTATTTCCACCACACCCTCAAAATTTAGGAAGGATTGGGGGTGACAAGGAATGGGTTTGATCTTCACAAGCACTTGCTTGAATGAAAACCAAGTCTTTAAAGAACATCAAGGAAGGATTTCTCTGAAGTAATGCAAAAGAACACTTAATTTGTTTTCTAAATATTAAATGAATGAAGCCTACAAGACACAAGATAAAGAGTATTTATACTAACCTTAATGACTTGGACTTTCATAAGGGTAGGAATTAGGTTTTGTCCCATTATAGTCTAAAAGAACAAACTTCCTAACAAATAAGCTTAAAACAAGCTGATTAGGCCCAAACAAGCCCAAAAACGTAACTAGGCTTATTTAAGGCTAATATCCACTTATTTAAGTCCTAAATAATATAACTAAAAGTTCTAAATAAATAAAATAAGAAGCCCAAGCAATTGGCCTAAAGATGCTCAAAACAATCTAATTGTAACAATTGAGTTGTTTCGAGTTGTGCATCAGGTTCAGCTTTCTTCAACAAGTCTAACACATTGCTCCAAGCCTTGAATCATCATTATAAACCTTAGTGATGTGTTTCCAAGTGTTTTATCTTCTTCTCTTGCATATAGATCCACCATTAGATTGTTAAGAGCATCTTTAGCATGCTTAGCCCGCAACCTTATCATTGGACCTCCAAGATTCTCTAATATATCTTTTTCGCTAATATCACTTTGTTGAGCTTGTTTAAGTGTTTCTCCTTACTGCCCAATCTCTCCAACATGTAAACCTCCCAAACCTTCTATCTTGCCTGAAGCCACTTATGATGCTTGATCTCCATCATCCCCCCTCTCCTCAAAAGGATTTATCCTCAAATCATCTTATTTATCTGCAAAATCAAAAGGAGATAAATCAGCAACATTAAAAATGGTACGAACACCGTATTCACCTAACAAATCAATCTTGAATGCATTCTCATTGATCCTTTCCTCCACTAGAAATGGCCCATCTCTATGCGGGTGCAACTTAGATTTCTATTTGCTGGGAAACCTTTCCTTTCTAAAGTGTACCTAAACCCAATCACTAGATTTGAATATTACTTGCTTTCGACCCTTGTTTGCTTGCTTATCATATTATTGCATCTTTATTTCAATATTCTGCTTCGCCTTTTCATGAAGCTTTTTCACCAATTTAGCTTTCTTCTTTCCTTCCAAATTGTGTCTTTCACCTAATGGTAATGGAAAAAGATTTAACGGAGACAAAGGATTAAAGCCATAAACGATTTCAAATGGTGAAAAACCAGTAGTACTATGTATGGTTCGATTGTAAGAAAATTCAATGAATGGCAAGGATTCTTCCCATGTTTTCAAGTTTCTTCCAACTATAGCACACAACAAAGAACATAGAATTCTATTTATCACTTCAGTTTGACCGTCTGTTTGTGGATGACAAGTAGTAGAAAATAAAAGTTTTGTTCCTAACTTACCCCACAAATTCTTCCAAAAATAACTCAAAAGTTTTGAATCAAGATCGGAAACAATGGTTTTTGGAATTCCATGCAAGTGAACAATTTCAGAAAAGAACAATTCAGTAATGTATGATGCATCATTGGTTCGATGACATGCAATGAAATGTGCCATTTTAAAGAACCTATCAACAACTACAAATACTGAATCGTGACTTTTCCCAAACCTAGGTAAACCCAAAACAAAGTCTATAGAAATGGCTACTCATGGTTCACTAGGTATTGGTAGTGGTTTATATAACCCATGTGGTTGAACTCTCAATTTAGCTCTCCTATACTCCACACATCTCCCACACACTCTTTCTACATCTCTCCTCATGTATAGCTAGAAGAAGTGTTCATTTAAAAAGTCAATAGTATTTTTAATGCCAAAATGACCCATTAAACCTCCTCCATGTGATTCTTTAACTAATAACTATCTCAAGGAACATTGGGGAATGCACAACCTATTCTCTCTAAACAAATACCTTTCATGCCTAAAGAACTTCCCAAATGCAGATTTCTTACGTGCATTAAACATATTACCAAAATCATGATCATCATTATATAGATCCTTAATATGTTCTAATCCTAATAATTTAACATTAAATGTGCTTAACAAAGCATGTCTCCTAGATAATGCAACTGGTACAATGTTTTCCTTTCCCTGTTTATAGTTGATCACATATAAGAATGTCTCTATGAATTCTACCCACTTTGCACACTTTTTTGCTAAGTTTATGTTGACCCTTTATGTATTTCAATGATTCATGATCAATATAGATAACAAACTCTTTCAGTCACAAATAATGCTGCCAAGTTTTTAATTCCCTAGCCAATGCATAAATTTCTTTATCATAAGCTGGGCAGTTTAAGGCTGCCTCATTAAGTTTCTCACTAAAATATGCAATTGGTTTTCTATCCTGCATTAAGACAGCCCCCATACCAACCTCACTTACGCTATATTCAATTTCAAAAGTATTGGCAAAGTTAGGTAAAGCTAAGATAGGTGTTGTGCTAAGTTTCTCCTTTAACAAGTTATGCCCTCTGTTGCTCATCCCCCTACTTAAACCTTGCACTCTTTTTAACTATCTCAGTGAATGGTGCAATAATGGAGCTAAAATCCTTTACAAACCATCTATAAAAACTCACCAACCCATAAAAACTCCTAACATCACTAATTGTCCTAGGGGTAGGCCATTCCTTAATTGCTCGTACCTTTTCTTCATCTACTTGTATACCCTTTGCACTCGCCATATAACCCAAAAACACAACCTGTTTAGTGTAAAAGGGACACTGTTTCAAATTAACATACAATTTCTCTTCTTTAAGCCCATGCAACACTTTATTTAGATGTTCTATATGCTTATCAAGTGATTTGCTATATACTAGAATATTATCAAAGTAAACAACAACAAACTTTCCAAAAATTGCATGATTCATAAGCCTTATAAAAGTGCTAGGTGCATTTGTTAAACCAAAAGGCATTACAACCATTCATGCAGTCCATATTTAGTTTTAAATGTTGTTTTCCATTCATCTCCTTCTCTAATCCTAATTTGATAGCAACCAGAATTTAGATCAATTTTTTAAAACAAACATGCACCATACAACTCATTAAGCATATCATCTAACTTAGGGATAAGCTAAACATACTTTATAGTGATTTTGTTCGGTATTCCACACACATACGCCATGATTCATCTTTCTTTAGCACTAATAGGATTGGAACTAAACACGGACTGAGGATCTCACGTACATAGCCTTTTTCTAGCAATTCCTCCATTTGCCTTTAACTTTCTTTGGTCTCCTCTTGGTTTGTTATATATGTTGGTTGGTTCGGCAATTGTGTACCTGGTATAAGGTCAATTTGATGTTTTATTCCTCGTTTAGGTGGTAAATTGAGCGTATCACACTTCAAAATATGTATATAACCATATCAAATAGATGCAATTAATAAGTATTTTTAGAATGAAGTTGGAGTAATTGCATGTTGTATTTTGTTTGAAGAATTTCTTTATCTTCAATACTCTTTCATTTTGTAGAAATTGCATGTTGACAAGCCTCAGGTTTCAAGTTGTGTGACCTCACTGTTGAAACAATGGGCTAAGGACCATTGTTATCAACTGCATAAATTCTACAAATCTTTTCCTTCCGATGAGGAGGCAAGGAGACATGTTCTTGAATAGATATCTCAAGAAAATTGAAGTCAAGTATGTGATTATTGGGCATCTACCAGTGTTAAGGTTTTCCTTCTTCTCTTCACATTTACTTCCATTAATATTGTTACAAAATTTAATGAATATTTCTTTTTTTAAGAAAAGTGTGAGAAAGCCAAGGCTAATAGAGCAAAAATGAAGACTCCTCACAACACTAGCTTGAAATCATTTATTGTCTTATGAACTGAATGTGTAAGTTCTTTGATTATAAGTTATAATTATAACAACAAATACAAAATTATTTATTGTGTTTTTAATTCTTTTTTTCATAACACAAGGTGAGAAAAAACTACATAGACAAGAGTGTGATAGGATCACACTCTACAAATTAACACACTATAAGGAAGGTGAAGGTTGGACAATTGAAGAAGTACAAAATTATTATGTAAATATAAAATTTTGTTTCACTTTTATGTTTATTTATTTATATTGTACTCACTAATTATATTTAAATTAAATATTAATTTTGTTTTGTAAAAAGTAGAATAAGATGCAGGAATTGTTGTAAAGATCATTATCTGATGGCAATAAGTCAAATATAGATGACATTTGCAACAACGTCTCTAGTACAAGACCAGTCTACATCAAAGGTCCTGAGTTTGGCGCTAAGCCAATTGGTTCTTCCTCATCACGACCAGTATATGTAACGAAGCTTCAATAAGAGAATCAATCACTTAAGGCTAAATTACAACATAATGAAGCAAAGTTAGATCATATTGAAGAAAAATTGAAACGTAATGAACAAAAATTAGTAACGTACTGAACGACAATTGACCCAACTTAAAATGATGGTCAAACAATTACTTAGGTCAAAGTATGTCCATAGTAGTGACGATGAGGAGGAGTCTTAGTTTGTATATAAATTTTTGTTAACTTTTTTAATTAACATTTAATTATATTTTATTTTTATATAAAATCTTGTACTTTTTAATTAGTTGTATATTTATTTATGTTTACTTAATTATAATTTAAACAATGTTGCCAACAACAATTCAAACAATGTTAATTATAATTCAAACATTGTTAAAAACAATAAGATGTATTACAAATGTTATTAATTATTATAATTAGATAAAAATTTTAAAGCAAAAAATCAAAATTCGTCACCAAAACCTTTTAGCTACAATTACAAAATTGTCATCAAATCTTTTTAGCTACATTTCAGAAAACGTCTCCAATAAACTTTAGATGTGTTCACAAAACGTAGCTAAATATATTTTGCTACGAAAACCAAATCGTCTCTAAAACTTATTACCTACGCATACATTAACGAAGCTAACAACATTTAGCCATGAAACAACATCGCAATATATCATTTATGACAATTTCCTTTATCCTCGAGTATACCTTTTCGCGACAAAGTTCTGATCGGAGCTAAAAATTTTGGGCAGTGATTTGACAAAAATATTGTAAATAATATTTTCAACTAGGCTTCATGCGACTATTTATGCAATGAATTATTATCCTCAGCGACTAATAGTTGCATCATCAAAACCATGGTCTGTTGTAGTGTGGTGCATATAAGGCCAAGGAGTTGAGGAAGGGATGGTTATCTAAGACTTGGGTCTCGTTCGGTAAGCTGCCAATCAACTAAAAAAATAGCTGATTGGCATGCTTCAACTGTTTGACTCTTCAAACAGCTATAAATGTTGTTTGGAGAGCAGCTGAAGCACTGGCTGTTTGTCTTGAAACAGCCAAAAATGAAAACACTCCTATACAGGAGTGTTTACATCAACCAGCTAACTATTTAACCTTTAAAAGCCAATTATACCCTTTCCTATGTAATAAAAGAGAGACAAAGTTACAGGTGAAGGAAAAAAAAAAGTTTTTTTACAACTTTTTTTGCTAATGTTATATATAAAGTAATATACTTAAAAATATATTTACATCTAAGTATGATAAATTGTAGAAATATAAATTTTATTTATTAATAAAATTAATTAACAATTAGTTATAAAATATGTATTATAAATAAAATATGAGTAATTTATCATCTTATATATTAGTATTATTATGTAATAAATAAAAACTGAATAAAATTTTATTTTATTATCATATTGATTATTAATTATTAATAAAATTTTAATATATTTTATTTTATTATCGTATTAATTATTAATAAAATAAAAAACAGATAGTTATTAATTAATAAAATTAATTAGCTTTACATATTTAAAATTTATTATATTTCTATTAAAAATAATTATATGTAAATTAATACATCAATTAATAACTTTTATTTTGATGAATTCAGCCCCAATACACAACTTCTTGGACATGATTGAACGTACTTAGACTAATGGGAAGGATTAAAAATCAAATTTATAGGGACAAGGTAAATTGGTTTTTCTTATTTTTTTTAAGTCATGTCCTTAGAAGTCATTTTACACATAAACGGCTAATACTAAACAGCTAAGTTTATCAAACATCTCTAACAAACAGCTAATGCAATCCATTGGTCAAATCAGCTGATAAAATCAGCTATCAGCTAACAGCTAATGCAATCAGCAGATTGCTAAATAGGGCCTTGGTGCCGACGGTGGAGAGCAGTTAGAGAAAATGAGATGAGGGAGAGTGTATCTTAGCGAGGCAAACCGGAGACAAAGAGAGGAGTGGGAGAACGATGCAACTAGGGTTAGGTAGGATTGTTTAGTTTAATTTTTAATTTGATCCATATTTTTTGAAATTTACAAATTCGATAAATGCCAATATTTTGGGTATCGACCACTACCAATTGGTACTGACCATTACTAACTAGTATCCTAAACTAGTTCGTACCAACTATTTGAATATCATTTCTACCTAGTATGAAATGGTATTTATTTACTTATTTATCTTTTATTGTTAATCTTTAATGTGTTCTATATGTACTATATTATGTATTGTATTGCATATTTTATATTTTTATTTATACATATTTATTTATATTTTTTATTATCATTATTTTGCATTACATTTGAGTTTATTGGAAACATCCTTTCTACTATGTAGGGATAAGATTGTGTACTATTAAACCTCTTTAAATCTCACGTGTCAGCGGGAGTGTCACTGGATGTTGTCGTTGTCGTTGTCGTTGTTGTACTATCACTAACAATTTTTTATATTAGATAATAAAGAGATAAATAGTGCTAACAATTTTAGTCCTTATAGGACCAACTTATACTCTTCAATGTTAGTTACAATTACACCATAAACTTGCAGTAAAACAATTCAATCACCACCCCTTCTTATGAAAACACTAAAATCTCAAAAAGAAAATAAGAAAAGTAGTTGTATATTTTTCTTTTCTTAATGTACAATAACCCATAAGAAACTAATGAAGATAAGAAAGAACAAACAAGATCAATAGAAATGAAAAAGAAAATTGAGGTCTTAGAAAACATTGTTGTTTTAAAAAATAGTTGTCATAATTAAAAAAAGCACAAATTTTGTGTTTTTTTTAAGACTATTGCAGTTTTTAATTTTTGGAAGCAAGAAAAGGCAATTGTGGTAAGAAAAATACTTTTTGTAATTTATACTTTTTTTTTGAACATCACAACAAAAACCTGAAATTAAGAGAAACAAACACCCCATAAAGGTAAAGGTAAAGATATAATGCATTAATTTTTCTTTTATTTTTATCAATTTTTTAAAAAAATCTCTTTTTGGAAATTATTTTCCAAATATATAAATAAAACTGCAATACAAACAAGTATAACTCCAATATAACTTTTTGTTTCAAGGCATATAACTTAAAGGAACTAATAGGAGAAAGCTCTAAAATTTGACCCTCTTTTTAAGGCAAAACAACATTGTTGGTGTTGTGAATAACACAATACAATTATGTTCAATACTACCCGAATGAATCAACTGTGGACTACTGCTTCACATTTTGTTTGAATAGAGAAACCCAATTCTCCACCTCTGCAAGCATAAATTGACCTAGAGTAGTGATTAAATAGGAATCTCCGAATGGATAGGTCATCTTCATACTAAGGTAACTTTGCTTACTTGTTATATTGCATATAATCATGTCCCCTTTTACTATTAACAACTATGAAATATAATGCGAGTCTGAAAGTGAATCTGAATGTTACTGCGACTCATACATGCACTACAAGAAAAATTAGTTTCAGTAACCATTATTAATGGTTGCTAAAAATAAGAAAATGGTCGTTAAAAGTT
>JANIJH010000007.1:34902160-34914788 GCA_024520975.1 Erythroxylum areolatum | reverse complement strand
TTTATATATATATATATATATTAATCGATAATATTATAGTAACTATTAGATATACAAAAATTAATTCATTAACTATTATTTAAGTATAAGGATATTTTTATTATATCAAAATTAATTATATTTAAGCATATTAAAATAATTCGAATTTATATAAATTGTTTATTATTATATTTAAGTCACATCCGGGACTACAAATCCTGTAGTCACGGGGTGACTCTTTTTTGTTTCCTTCTAAAAAACTATATAGCAAATATTAATATTTACCACTTAATCAAGTAATTATATTTTAATAAATTAAATAATTAATAATATGCTAATAATCATTAATAATAATTTAATTAATTAATTATATTCTATTAACTATTAATTATATCAAAATTAATCTATTAACAATGAGTATAGTATATTTAAATAGTACATATTAATATTAATTGTTTATTATTATTAATCATTATATACTAAATACGTATAAAAACATTATTATATGCCATCAGAAACGAAATTATATTTTGTTAGATTAAATAAATAAATATAATTATAAAAATTAATTGGTTAAGTAGTAAAAATATATATACTGTTTTTATCACCGTGCATTGTTAATTAACATTAATTATTATATAGTTATAATCATTGGAATAATCACGCCTGTGCCTAATTATAATTTATATAAAATTAATTAACTAATTTAAATATTATTAATAGATTAACTAATTTAAATATAAGTAATTAGTTAATTAATAAAAATCAAATTAAATGTTATTATTAAATTAATTGTGAGGCTTGTGACAAATGCCAAGCAATATTTTCATTAAATCGTTGACCAATTAAATAATAATAATTAATTAGTATTAATAAATTATAATATATGTAAGACATATTAAAGTATAATTACGTATTAAAGGTAAAATTAATTAGTTTATTTTGGTCTAAATACTGGCAATTATAATATAATCAATTAATTAATTTGTCAAACTATAATTTATTTACAAATTAATCACTGACCTTTATCTATAATTTTATTATGTTATTATTAATAATAATTAATATATAATTAGTTAATTGATGTGTTAAATAACATATAATTAATTGATGAATTAGCATATTAGTATATATGTCATTACCTTGCATTATTTACTAATTAGCCCATTAATTTTTTGGCTTTTATAATTAAGTATAATTTATATATAATTAATTAACTAATTAAATTATAATTAATTGATTGATTACTTACTAATTATACAGCGACTATTTTTTGATTCTATAATTGAAATATACTTAAATCATAGCTAATTAATTAATTTTTAGACTAATCAGAATATCATAAATTAATTGATTTATTAAAATATATGAAAAACATTTCACTCATGGACTAATAATGAATAAAAAAGAAATGGATGCATGAAAGAATAAATATGGGGGATAAAAAAGATAATATATTTAAATAATTATATTAATTATAACGATAAATAATTATTTTTAAAGTAAATTGTAATTGTATAAATTAAATAAGTTATTTTATTTTAATATTTAGCAATTAAAGTGAAATTAGCAAATTAATTAATTAATTAATTATATTGTAACCAATTATATTTTTAAGAAGAAATTATTTTTTGATTGGTGTTAAATATATTATAATTAATTAAAACTTATTAGTAATATTTTAATTAGTAATTAATAAAAATACTATAAATTTATAGATTGATTACTTAGGTAAGTAAAAAGACAAAATTGATCATTTTATAAATTTAATGTATGACTTATCATAGTTAATAAAATAATTTTGATATAATTAATAGTAATTATGATATAATTAATTTATTCTTTTTTAAAATAGACTTTATGTATAAATTTATTATTACATCGATTCAGTTGTAGTTAATAATAATTAATATATAATTAATTGATTGATGTTTTAAATTATAACTAATCAATTAAATAGTTAATATTAACATTTATATATACCTTACTGCATTATTAATTATTATTAATTATGATACTGTAATATTCAGTATATATAAATCTATAAGTAGTCATTAAGTCACAAGCATGATGCGGCAATTATGATTTGGCAACAATTTTTATAAAATAATTACATAATTCATTAAAAGTTTTTGATTAGCTAATAAATCACAACATAATCGATTGACTAATTAACTATAATATATTTAAGATACATGAGAATCAATTTTTCATTAAAATATAATTAATTAAATAAATTATTAATTTTGAATAATAATTACTGAATATTTTCTAAATTAGGATGATTTTTGTTACATGACAAATTATGAAAAGAGAAAGGAAGCATTTGTGGATGATTAATATAAAATAAACATAATAATTTTTTTAGCACTGCAAGTTTTTGTTTAAAATGAAAGTTTCAATTAATTTTTGATATTGATATTTCATAAAATATAAAATTTTCCATTATCTTAAACTTCATAATTGTTGTTTTATTAATCTAGAAATAGGTAAATATAAATACATATTCTTATAAGAGGCAAAAAGATTTAATCAAACATGCATTTCATTATATTAAGAAAAAGTTGTAATCATATATAATAAAAATAAGGCGTACACTATTCTTATTTTAAAATCGATTTGAAATAGAAAAGTTACTTTCCTTAAGATGAGGTGGTACAATAGATATCAGACCACCGATTGGAGGTCGCATAATTGACCTATAAATGGTCTCATTATAGGGGATCCTATAAAATTTTAAAAAAGGTAAAAATGATGGGTTACATTTATGAGATCTAATAGATTTTTTGGAAAATAAATACATAACTGGTGATCGAAAAAAAAAAGGTTGTGAGTTTTGTGGTTGAGCAAATTTAACTTGTTCGGTGTCGCGCTGCAGAACGGGAGTAAATGGGAATAAATTTTTGTTGGTAGCTCTTGCATAAGGTGATCCAAAGGAAATAGATATGGCATTTAAGGAGTTAATGTAGGGGGAGGTTAAAGAAGGACCGGCAGTAGTCACAGAAGCTGGTGCGGTTAAACTAAGATACCATGGCTTCTTTGGATTAGAATAATATTGTGACCCTGATAATGAAAACTTTGAAGAGTGTAACCCATCTTTACAATTGAGCTTGTGGAAAGATGTCTGAGAAATTCTAATGTTTCTTAAAAATCCGGTGAATATATGATATCAATGATGCTTGAAAATTTAACAAATAGTTTGATACCTTGTAATAAAAATAAAATTTTGAAGTATATATTAATAGAATATCGGATGTTAGAAAAACAATAAGAATATAAACAAGAGGAACAAGTACAAATATTACCTTCCATAAAAAACAAAACAAAGATGAGGGGTCGATCAGGAACAACTTGTAAAGTCTGGACAGATAATAGTTGGCAATAATTTTCATTGCAGATAAAAATACATTCATGAAGGTCAAAGCAAACCTGTAAAAACCTGGAAAATATATAAAAAATTATGAGTTTGTTAAAAGGAATTTTTTATAAAATAGTTATTATAATTTTATCGTTAACGAGTAAACATACTTGCATAAAAAATAATAACAAATTGTTCGTAGTTTTGCACATTGTTGGTATAGCAACAATGAAGTGTGTCAACCTATAAAAATCAAACCAAAACATAACATTGAGAAATTATCAAATAAGAGAGATAAAAATTGGAAAATATAAAAAATTATAAATGCTGACTTATAGTTTCTGGGAATGAAACGTAATTTTGTTTAAGGTGAGACATCTTTATCTAAGAAAAAGAAAGAAAAAATGAAGCTTAGTAACAAATTTACAAGTGATAAATGTGAAACTGAAATTTAGAAATTCAACATCTAAATAGTATTGAAAAAAGGGACAATTGATATAATTCGGAAATTACCAAAACAGGTTTATAACTTTCATCGTAACCTGCTAAATAAATAAGTCCTTCAGTGATTTCAAGCACAAATTCATCAGTTGTTAATTTCTTTATATTTCAAAACAAAAAACTTTTTAAAAACATAAAAATGAAAAGAACCTGTATAAAAGTGATCATGAAAATTAAATTTGACCTATACTTATGCTTTCTCTCTAAGAAAGGCAAGCATTTAATTTTTTTGTAGCTAACTTAACGTTGTTGTCTTTAGCTCTCAAGAACCTTCCAACACAATTCTTAGTACAAAATTTTTTCTGTCATCTAGTAAAAAATAATGTTATTTAAAGTAAATATTTAATGCAATATTTATATCAATTTGCTTCTTCGTGCTTAAAAATACGAAAGAGTAAAGAAAGAGAAGCACTTACCTGATTTTGAGATAAGGGGGTTTTCTTTGTAATTGTTAAAATCATTCGACTATAGTTTTCAATGAATTTCAATTGCACTAATTAATTAGCTTATAAATTTTAAATTTGAAAAAAAAATCTTTTCAATAAATTCAAGCACAAAAAAACAAAATATATTTAAAAAGACCTTATAAGCACTCACTTGTGTCTTTTTGCCAAATGCAACCCAAAGATTTAATATAATTTATTATTGTTAAGTGCTTAATTATTATAATTTGTGATAAGAAGGAATTTAGTGGCCTTATTGAATGAAAAGATAATTAACTAACTATTAAGAAGTTGTGCCAACATGAGATACGTAACAATCCTCCGCCTTAAGAATCCTTGTCCGCAAGGATAAAATTTGGGTGTAACTTGCGTAATCGCCAATTATTTTCTCAAGTAGCATCTTCAATTGAAGCCCCCTTCTATTTAATTAAGAATTCAGACTTCGGACGATATTTACCTTTGTGTATGACTTGATGATCAAGCACGACTTCAGGTTGTGGAAGGATAATAGAATCATTCGTAATTGGGGGAAGGGCAATAGTAATTAGAGGGTCATGCGATCCCAATTGCTTTTGTAAGAGGCTAATATGAAATACGTCATGAATTTGAAAACTAGGAAGTGAAGCTAATTTGTATGCCATTGGTCCTACCTGTTGAATAATCTGATAAGGACCAAAATAACGTAGAACAAGCTTCATCGATGCGCGAAATGCCACAGTATTATGCCGATATGGTTGGAATTTAAGATAAATTTTCTGCACTTGAGATATATTTTCTGCATAACTCATTTTGAAGAAGTAAAAAAAGAGGATGGCAACAGAATTGGAAATGAAATCAGAATGAAATGTAATTCTTGTGAACCAGATTTTAAATAAAGGGAAGGCTTCTTCGTAAAATGTAAAACATATTCAATGTTTATTAAAGTTACATTAATTATTTACAGATTTCATCCGTAACAACCAAATAAATTGCTAATTTAAATAGCCGACCTATGAAATGAAAATATTGGCTAACTGAAATAGTCGGCTGGTGTATCCCTGAAAAAATTGAACCATAAAAGATTTACATATATCTGTAAGGCATATACCTGAAAATACTTGAGCATAAAAGATTTGCAGGTATCTATTGTAAATTTTTAAGTACAAAATAGCAGTCCGCATCTCCTTTTTTTTTTTTTTCCCTCTAATTAACTACACACACAGATATATATATATAATCAAAATTAATTAATTAACTATGATTAATTCATTAACAATTAGATAAGTATATTGAAATAATAGGATAAAAAATAATTAACAATAAATATTAATACAGTAACATATATATCAAATATTAATACTGAGTACTTAACAAAATAACTATATTTTAATAAATATAATAATTAATTATACACCAAAATTAGTAATAATAATTGGAAAATTTTATTATATTCTAATAAGTATTAATTATATCAAATTAATTATTAAAACATGATTTAAGTATATTTAAATATGGGAAATTTAAAATTTTCTAATTAAATTATAAGTAAAATTTAAAAATCTGAAATTAAATTAAAAATTTAAATTTGTGATTCGTTATATTATTATATAATTTTAATGTATAAATAAATATGAAAAATTTAAAAATTAGTAATTAAATTATAAATATTTTAAGTATGTAATGGATATTTAATTAAAAGGTTTAAATATGTTATATTAAGAATACATAAGTTCAAATATAATAAATGAATAAGTAAAATTAGTAAGTAAAAATTTGGGATTAAAATTAAAAATTAAGGAAATGTATAGTGTGATGGGTTTGTTATAAATGTATAAAATATATAAATTAAATAAAAAAACTCAAACAGAATAACTTTAAAAAAAATAAATAATGTGTAATTTAAAATTTTGTGATAAGATTATTAATATTTAAAGTTTTAATTTATAATAATAAAAGAATCACGAGAGAATTATTAAAAATATATATTTAATATAAAAAGGACTGGTAAATTTAGTTATTATAAATATGGAGTGAAAAAAAATAAGAGATGAAATGTGATCATTCACCCTATAGAAACTTAAGAATATATAAGTTAGGATGTAAAAAATGGATCAATTAAATTATTTATTTGAGTCAAAAAAATTTAAATTGTAAAATGCTTTGTTATTAATTAAATATTATAGTTAATTGACATTTAAAAAAGCCAAAAACTTAATTTAATATGTAACAAAAAAATAAAAATATTTAGTTAATCAAGATAATAAAAAAGTCCCAAACATCTTATATTATTTAATGTATAAATGAATATTGTGCAATTTTAAAATTCACGATCAAATTATTAGCATGTAAATATTTAAATGTATATTAAGAAAGGAATTATGATAGAAATATTTAAAATATATGATTTAGAATAATGAAAATATAATAATTAAAATTAGATTGTAAAATTTTAAATGTATATTAAGAAAAGAATTACAATTGAAATATTAAAAATATATAAATTAGAATATTTAAAATGAAAAATTAAATTAGACTATAAAATTTTGGCCGTTGTTTCAAATGCCATGTCATTTGGAGGTCGGGAGGAGAAGAAGTCATATTCAAAAGAACAAAAGGTGTTGGAAATATTTTTGGCTCTTATAGAGCTCTAGAGTCAGGACAGTGCACAATCATGAGTTTCCAAGTGTTTCTCTGACCTAACTTGTGAGATCATCAGAAAAGTCACGATCGTGTATATGCATAATAGTTAATGAAAGGAAATGCGTGATCGTGACATTTCATAAGGATTAGGAAAAGCACAATCGTGCATAAGCACGTGCATGATTGTGCATTTCCTTTCATTAAATATTATTTAAATATTAAATTATAGGATGAAAAATACTAAACATATACAATAACATTATTATATATATAGTATATATAACTAATCGATTATATCATAATAACTATTTATTTTTTCCCTATTTGAATTTAAATTACATATTTTCAATGCCACATCCGTGTTTAAAAATTTAAATTCACTAACTATTATTTAATTATAAGTATATTTAAATTATAAGATGAAAAAAATACTAAACATGTACAATAAGCAGTGGATCTTTTAGATTCAACGTCAACTATGCTACAACCTCAGATCGTGGGCGAGTAATATTATGAAACTGCACAAAAGGTTAAGCAAACTTTACAATGTTACAAAGAGCTTCAGGACATTATAGCTATCTTTGAGTTGGACGAATTTTCCAAGGAGGATCAATAAATGCATCTTTATTGCATCATTTTAGAACTTATCCTTTCCATTTATTTTCACTCAATTATTTGTATTATTTATATTTTCCAAAGCTTCAATTACTGAAAGTAACTAAATGTGAGTGAATACAACAATACAAATAGAAATGTGTCTTTTGCAATGGTATTACTAAGCTCACGTAAGAAATCCATATGCTTAAATAACAATTATGATAAAAACATATAAAACATATTATTCAGAATTTTCTTTAAAATCATTTGCTAAACATGGCCATGATAAAATAATTAATAACTGTAATGCTATTTGTTTTATCATACTAATTTTGACACTTGAAATTCTATATAATAATAATTGGACAACCACTTTGCACAACTCTATAAGTAGCAATAGTTAATTACTTTGCCAAGCTTTTCAACACTAGGAGGAAGATCTAAGTTTTAACCATCAAAATACTAGTACCTGAAAACAGGAAGCTCTTACTGGCACTAAGGTGAAGATCTTTTAGCATTCATCTCATACTCAAATATATCTTCACAATAATTTTTACAAGAATCAATCTTTCTAGCTTCTAATTGAAAAATAGCTTCAATACAAAGTCAAATTATTAAATTCTACCAATTGGATCCAATTGTTTAAGCCTTTAAGCCTATAAATATCAATAAACTCAAACTAGTACAAACATTCAAAGCAACAAGTTTCACGAAGTGTCAAGATCCATGCAAATTGATTTGTCCATTTAGTTTACTTGAAACATCAAACCAATTTATTGTACAATTGGTGAAACAAAATATGAAAGCGCTTTTAATAGCATCTTCCATCAACATAATGACATACATTAATGTTAATTATGTTTTTATGTTAACTGTAAGTTTAAGGAGCTTATTATATTTCACTTTTATATCCCAAGCAACAACCTAATTATATAATTTAAAATGTTTTTGTTCTTAAAGTATATGAATGATAACTTTATACGGGCGTTTAATATCAACAACATTTGATTGAAATCAAATTTAAATTTATTGTTTTCTAAAAGGCTTGGAAATATAATATTTACTTCTCTTCTCATAAAAAATCACCCCACTGTGACAACATATCCAACCCTAAATATTTGAGCATCATCATATTACCTAACAAGTGCTTAATTGTTCATTTTTTAGGTTTATATTTAGTGTATTTTGCTTGTTTATTAGAGTAATTTTATTATTTTAGTACTTATTCATTCATATTTTATTTCTAGGTTGTAATTCACTTACTTGGAGTAAAAGGATTGAATTCAGACAAGTTTGAGGTGATTTGGAGTTGTTTTGACCAAGTTATGAAGTTGTAGGAAAAGTAAATGTTTCGTGTAAGACAAGTTATCTTAAGGTTTCAGAGAGTTACAATGTATAAACATGCCTGTGTTTGAGAAGCACAAACTTGTGTACTTGTCCATGTTTATATTTTAAGTCATATTTGCTCTAAATTCAAGGATCTTATGATTTTTCAAGTTCACGGTCAAGTACATGATTATGTAATTACCACTCAAAAACCTATTTTTTGAAGTATAAAAGGAAAAATTAAGAAGCAAAGTAAATAAAAGCTCAAGAGGCACAATTAAATGACCTAAAATGGCAGAAATAAAAGAGAATAAGTAAAGAGACAAATTTGGAGTTAATTTCTATCTATCTAGGAGATGTGTCTTAGTGTATGTTGTTTGCCGGCAATATTGTCTTAATGGATGAGACAAAAGAAAGTGGCAATGTTAAGCTAGAATGTTGGAGGGGGTACATTAGAGTCTAAGGGTTTTAAATTGAGCAAGACTAAGACTAAGTACTTAGAGTGTAACTTTTTAGGCATAGGGTCGCCTTTAATGTAAAGTTAAAGATTAGTTTAGAAGTTATATTGCAGAAAGAGTATTTTAAGTATTTAGGGTTTATTATCTAAAACAATGAAGAGATCGACGAAGATATAGTCCACTGTATTAGATCAGGATATCTTAAATGGAGAAGTACATTAGGAGTTTTATGTGACAAAAAGATACCGCTCAAGCTTAAAGGAAAACTCTATCATTTAGAGATTAGGTTAGCCATGTTATATGGGGTGGAGTGTTTGTCTATCAAACAAATGCATAGTCATAAATTAATAGTGGCAGAGATAAGGATGGTTTGTTAGATATGTAACTTAACTTGAAGAGATAAAGTCAAGAATTTATTGATAAGAGACAAATTAAAAGTGGTCATTATTAATGATAAATTAAGAGAGATGAAGCTTAGGTGGTTTGGACATATTAAAAAGAGACATCATGATACTTCAATAAGAAGATACGATAAAATAATATTTAGAGACTATAAGAGGGAAAAAGAAAGGCCTAAGAAGACCAAGGGAAGTGATAAAAAATGATATAGTATGCTGGGACTTATTGAGGGCGTAACCCGTAATAGAAAATTTTGGTGTACTAAGATATGGATAAAAGATCTCACATAGAAAGATCTTTCTCGTTCTCTTAAGTCTTTTAAATATTTTCCTTTGAGTCTTTTGCTTTATAGTTAACCTTAATATTTTGATTACATAGTACTTCTCTCTTAATTATTTGACCTAAGTAGTGTTTTACTTAGTCTAGTTATTTTTTTTGTAGTAGCTAGTTTGATTTATTCTTGTACTTGTCTTTTTTTGGTTTGTGTATTTATTTACTTATTTTATATTTTATTGTTAATCTTTACTATGCTCTATATGCATTGTATTATGTATTGTATTACATATTTTTATATTTTTATTTATACATATTTATTTATATTTTGTATTATCATTATTTTACATTACATGTGGGTTTATTAGTAACATTCTTTCTACTAGATAGGGATAAAATTGTATACTATCGGACCTCTCTAAATTCTGTGTGTTAATGAGACTCTCACTGTGTGTTGTTATTGTCATTATGGAACTATCACCAATAATTTTTTACATTAGATAACAAAGAGCTAGATAGTACTAGCAATTTTAATCCTTATGAGATCGACTTATACTCTTCAATGTTAGTTACAATTACACCATAAACTTGCAGTAAAACAATTAAATCACTACCCCTTCTTATAAAAACACTAAGTTGTACATTTGTTTTTTCTTTATGTACAAGAACCCATAAGGAACTAATGAAGAAAAGAGCATATGAGATCAATATAAATGACAAACAAAATTCAGGTCTTAGAGAACATTGTTGTTTTAAAAACTATTGCATTTTTTAATTTTTGGAAGCAAGAAAAAGTAATTGTGATAAGAAAAATATGCTTTTATAATTTATACTTTCTTTTGAAAATCACAACAAAAAACTGAAATTAAAAGAAACAAACAGCCCATAAAGATAAAGACATAATGCATTAAATTTTCTTTTATTTTTATCAATTTTACAAAAATTCTCTTTTTGGGAATTATTTTTTATTTCCAATTATATAAATAAACGTGCAATATATACAAACAAGTATAACTCCAATATAACTTTTTATTTCAATGCATCTAACTTAAAGGAACTAATAGAAGAAAGCTCTAAAATTTGACCCTCTTTTTAAGTCAAAACGACATTGTTGATAAATTAACAATAAAAGTGACTAATAATAAATTAACATGATACTAAATTAAGAGTTTCATTGAATTTTCTTTTATTATATTAAAAAATAAGATTATTAAATTGTATTTTCATAATTTATGTTTTAAATTATATGAAAACTGATTGATTATTTTAATTATTAATTATTGGTTAATTTTTCTTGTTGTATAAGCCAACATTGATTAACTTTTTTGTCATATCAATGTGTTAGGCCCAATATTAGTACTAACTAATTTTTTTATATTTTATCACTCTAATGAACTTAGTATCAGGACTGGTTTATTTTTATTATTATATCGGCCCACTAAACTTAGTGCAAGTATCAAGTAATTTCTCTTGTCTCATCACTCTGTTGGACTCAATACTAGTGTTGAATTTTGTGATCATAAATAAATTATTTACAAATAAAATAAAATAAAATAATTTAAACATTAAATATTCTCATTTTTAATTATAGATAATAATAGATAAATATGATGAATTATCAAATTAATTTATTTGAAATAAACCATTATTAAAATTGTTAATTTTCACAATTACTCATATAATGCGAGTGTTCAATTGGAGAAAGTTCATCACCCTTTTAAGAAAGAAAGCTAATGAGAAGATATTTTGGTAAATATGATAAGTTGTCACGATATTTTTGAAATAAAAATTAAAAAAAGATTTCTTTTACTTTCTATAATATTTTTATAATCCTATGAATAAAAAAATCTAAATTTTATCGTCTTATGTATTATTTATAACAAATAAATTTTAAATAAAAGACCTATTATATTGAATATATTATCAATAATTAATAAATATAAAAATAAAATAAAACATAATAATTATTCTTATATTTAAATAATAAACCAATAAATCAATTTGTTTAATAAAACTATTATTAAAATTTATTAATTTTCAAAATTACTCATAATTACACTTTTAAGTTAATGAGAAATTTTGGTAAATAGGATAACTTCTCATGATACTGTTTAGTAAAATTGATTAAAGAAGGTTTAGTTTACTGTAAAATATTTTTATAATCCTAAAAATAAAAATTCTATATTTTAATATTTATATTTTGAGGTTTGTCTAAATTTTTTTGGTAGTGGGAATACGAGATTGTCGTAATTTAGGAGGTGTTTGGTTGGAGAGTTTTGGGAATAAAGGAATGGAATAATTGTGAAAAACAGTGTTTGCTTTGGGGTTTTCAATTCCAGGAGAATGGATTTATTCCATTAAATTTGGGAATCTACTAAACCTATCAAGGGGGTGGGTATCGAGTTTTCATTCCAGTCTGAATTTTTATCACGTTTATTTTTTACTCTTTTATTCTCAATCTTTGCCCTACCATCCTCTTTACTTCCTTATCGTCTCTCAATTCTTTACGATCTCCCATCTTGTCTTATCGCGTCTCATAAACGAATGAATTTTTTGTTCTACGTCTCTAGATATATTTTCTGAAATCCCTCAATTTAATCTGAAATCCTAATAAACATATGAAGGGCAAATTATTTTCATTTTTATTGAGGGTAAAAATGGTATTATATTATCTT
>JANIJH010000007.1:34877146-34891527 GCA_024520975.1 Erythroxylum areolatum | reverse complement strand
AAATTACTCGAGATTAAAGTGAGACATTTCCTGGGTTCGTGAAGCAAAATGGAGGGCAAATTGAAACCTGAAAAGGGGCGGACTGAGGGATCGAATTGCTGCAATCCAGTGAAAAAAGCAGGGCCAGTGACAGCAGAACATGTGTTATTGGCGCTTGGAGAGACCAAGGAGCAGAGGGAACAGAGGATTCGCAGTCTTTTTGATTTTTTTGATACCGAGGATTGCGGATATTTGGACTATACCCAGATAGAGAACGGACTTGTGGCCCTCCAAATTCCTTCTCATTACAAGTACGGTAAAGACTTGTTGAATGCTTGCGACGCCAATAAAGATGGCCGAGTCGATTTTCATGAGTTCAAGCGTTATATGGACGAAAAGGAGCTTGAGCTCTACAGGATTTTTCAAGCTATTGATGTTGAACATAACGGTTGCATTTTGCCTGAAGAGCTCTACGATGCTCTTGTTCGGGCAGGTACTTCAAATTTCTGCCAGAGTATTTTTTCCATTTATTGTTTAATCACTTTCGGAAACAGGAGTTACTACATTGATCGTATTGCTCTATGGTTTACGGATTTCTAACTGCAACTTCTTCTAAATTCTTGATTCCGAATTTGTAATCTGTTTATGTATTTGGTTATGAGCTTGTAGTTTGCAAGTTTTAAATGTATGATCAACAATCTTGAAGTTCTTTTGTAATGCTTTTACTGAAGTTTGCTAAGCGTTCATGAAATGATGTTGTCAGGAAGGGTGCTGTCAAGTTTGCTTAAATGGACATTTTCACGGTTTCTCTATATTGGAGCAAGCTTTTGTAGATATTGCAGGCGTAACATGATGTAGCTTGTTAATGGAGGTCACTTAGATTCATTTATATTGGTGAAATTCAGTTGGTCGTGTTAGCCTTTTGTTGTCTTGTATTTTCTCCATGCCTTGCATCCAATGAAATCCAATTATGAAGTCTATGGTCTTCTTTCTAACAAGTTGTTTTCATTTTAAAGCCGCACCAGTCTCTCTTTTGTAGGGATTGAAATTGATGATGAGGAACTTGTACGTTTTGTTGAGCGAGTAGATAAGGATAACAATGGAGTTATAACATTTGAGGAATGGAGAGATTTTCTTCTGCTTTACCCCCATGAGGCAACGATTGAGAACATTTATCATTACTTGGAAAGGGTATGCCTGGTCGATATTGGGGAACAGGCTGTTGTACCAGGCGGCATCAGTAAGCACGTTCATGCTTACAGATATCTGATTGCAGGAGGTGTTGCTGGAGCAACATCTCGTACTGCAACTGCTCCTCTTGATCGTCTAAAGGTTGTTTTGCAAGTACAAACAAAACGATCTCATATCTCACCAGCAATAAGGGATATATGGAAGGAGGGAGGAGTCCTGGGATTTTTTAGAGGCAATGGATTAAATGTCATGAAAGTGGCTCCAGAAAGTGCTATCAGGTTCTACACCTATGAACTGCTGAAAGATGTCATTGTTAGAGCTAAAGGGGAGGGAGATAATGCTCATATTGGTACTGCAGGCCGTGTTATTGCCGGTGGCTTAGCAGGTGCTGTGGCACAAACCACCATTTATCCTTTAGATCTCGTGAAAACTCGATTACAAACTCATGGGTGTGAAAATGGAAAAGTTCCTAATCTTTGGGCCTTATCAAGGGATATATGGGTTCAGGAAGGACCCCGGGCATTCTTTAGGGGTCTCGTTCCATCTGTCCTTGGGATTGTCCCTTATGCAGGCATTGATCTTGCTGCATATGAAAGCTTAAAAGATATGTCAAAAAAATACATTCTTCATGACAGTGGTAAGGCAAATAAGTTTTCCATTTGACCGAATTTCCTTTAAATGATTTCCTGCAGTGTTACTTTTTTGGCTGTCACATGCTTACTTTTATCAAATACTGAAAGTAGTAATCTTCTTTGTAGAACCTGGTCCACTTGTGCAACTGGGATGTGGGACTCTGTCGGGAGCTCTAGGGGCAACCTGTGTCTATCCATTGCAGGTGGTTAGAACCAGGTAATCTATGTTCCAAATTGAATGGATATCTGGTTCATTTTGTTCCCCTTGAAGCCTAATTCTGTTATTGTCTATCAGAATGCAAGCTCAGCGCTTTAACACAGACACTGCTTACAAGGGAATGGCAGATGTGTTTTGGAGAACATTTAAACATGAAGGGATTAGGGGATTCTACAAAGGGATATTTCCCAATATGCTCAAAGTAGTTCCATCTGCAAGCATTACTTATATGGTTTATGAGGCAATGAAAAAGAATCTGGATCTTGAGTAATGGGTATGCTGCAGTATGGTATCGTTAGTATCATTGACATGGCTGACTGTCTTGCTTGACAGATTTTTAGAGCTGGTCTCGTAATGAAGATAAAGGCGAAAAATATGAGAATAAGGTTACTGATTGGGTAGATTAGAGAATTGTTTCAAAAGATTACAGAAACTCTTGCTATTGCCACGTACATTAAAGGACATCATCAATGAAATGTGTCCACCATTTGTTCTTGACGTGAAACGACTGTCAAGCTCTGTGCATAGGGGCATTTGACTGTATAATATGGAGGCATACAAACTGAAGAAAAATGATCAATTTTGTAATTCTTTTCACGAGTAGTTGCTCGCGAAATCCATTTGACACATGGTATATCATGTATTCCCTGTATTACATGCCTTACGCTTCTTCAGTGCATTCTGCTTATTTTTATCCTTCTAACCCGGAATATGCAACTTTTCATCGTTTGAAATGCATCAATACACAAGATGTTGATGTGAAGATTGGTGTGTTTTAAGTGTTTTGGCCATTATTAGTTTCTCTTTGCCGTATAATTTTTGTTTTCCTATGTTAGTGCAAGAATGGGTTTGTGCTCTTGGACTTGGAATTTGATAAATAGTATATAGATCAACCCCAGCCGCTCACTGCATGTCATCCATAGGGTTTGATGCATCGTGCCTTGGATGCGTACCCCTTACAAAAGCAAGGGTATACGAACTTTCAGTTATTCCAAGCTTAGCAAAAGAAGCGTAGCAGGTCAAGGACAGGAATAATAATATATTCTGTCATGCTCCAAGCGTAAACTTATTATTTTTTATGTTCCTTGCTTCATGTACTGTTGAAGACCTACTACTCATTTCTTTTTCCAGCACTACAATATACATATTGCAAGTAAAATCGTAGGAGTTATGTTAATGAAATTCAAAAGTTCAAATATTATATGAAAGATGCTAAAGTGGAAGAGTTCTTTTTCTCTCAGGTTGAAAAGGAAATATAACATGGGCATTTTAATTTTACTAATTTCTTTGCTCTTGTTATGTTGCATCTTTGTTAGAAATTAGCCTTTTAAGTGAAACACGTATTAAAGGGTAGTTAGAACATTTAATAATTTATTAAAGGGCCTTTTGGCTATTACGATGAGAAGTTTTAAAACTGATTGATGGATGATGGTTTTTCAAGGAGTTTGGGTTTTGTCGCTGTCCATAGGTTTTTTTTTCTCACAATGTTTCATCAAGTACATTAATATACAATTTATGAAGTTTTTCTGAATATGTTTAGCATGTTGTTATGACTCAAAGTATTAATGCTAAGTTTTAATTTCTTGTAGCACTTATTCCCATGTACCCAAATCTCTCATATGTTATGATATTTAATAAACTGAATTTCTTTGAAAAGAGTGATCAAATCCATTTCTACCTTGGGGTTTTGGCCTTGAATATGGCACTTAGAATTGAGAAACTAGATGTACAGAATTTTTTAAGCACTAATGAGGAGAAATTTCATTTTAACAAATGGGAAAAGTTAAACAAATTCAATCTGATGTATATGAAGATGATAATTGATGGTAATATTAAGTCTACTCTTCTCAAAACTGAAAATGCTAAGGAATTAATTAAGTTTATGGAAGAGCACTTCTATACTATTGACATGTTGAGACTCCTATGGGTATATTGACCACCCTGAAATTTGATAGATCAAACACTATAAATGAATACATCATTAAGATGACAGACATTACAGCAAGGCTTAAGTCTCTAGGAATAGAAGTAGATGAGAACTTCCTTGTGAAGTTCATCTTAAACTTATTATTGTCTCAATATGATCCCTTCCAAATGAACTATAATACTATAAAGGACAACTAAAATGTGCATAATTTGGGCACTATGTTCAGGAAGAGACTGGACTCAATAACTAAGGCAGCCACTCCATTAATTATGTCAAGAATCAAAGAGCTAATAAGAAAGGTGGAAAGAAGCATGAGAAGAAAGTGAAGGAACCCTTGAAAGTTAGTGAGGAATCCTCTCAGATATGCAAGAAGGAATATGATGAATGCATATGCCATTTATGTAGGAAGTAGGAATGCCCTAAATGTAACGCTTGGTTTGAGAGGAAAGAGATTCCTTATGACCCAAACCATAAGATCAAATGAAATATTTGTGTATATAAACAACAAAATGAGAGTTTGAGTGGAAGCTATCAGGGCTTATCACTTATCTCTAGACACTAGATATCATTTGGAATTATGTGAAACTTTTTACGTACCTAGTATATCTAGGAATTTATTTTCTTTATCCAAACTTGATAGATATGAATACTCATTTAAATTTGGTAGTAATAGTTTCTATTTGTACATATATAACCACATGATTGGCAGTGGTGTACTGTATAGTGGTTTATATAATTAAACCTTGATGTTCCTTATATTGAAACCTTGTTCACTTTAAATCCCAATGTTTGATCAATCATAGTTTGATTGATTAATGATAGATCTACTTGTGGCGTAAATGTTTGAGAAACATTTCTAAAGAATAGATTGAAAGATTAGTGAAGAATGAAATACTTCCTGAATTGGATTTTATTGATATTAAATTTTATGTGGATTATGATTTGGGATCAAATACAACATCTGATCTAGTCTTAGAGTTGAGTATAAAAAGCATGGTTTTAGATGGAATCAAAGAGCCTAAAGGGATTGGATGGACTTCAATTAATCTTTTAGAGACTACGTGACCTGATGGGAGAATGATTATCAAGTGTTAGGATTAGTTTATGATTTGTTGTTTTACTTCACATAGGATAAGCTTAGCATATGTTTTATTTTCCTTCTTGCTTTAGGATTTTGTTGAAAGGCTGATTGTACGCCTATATAAGGCTATTGCCATCATAAATAAAAGTGTGTCCTTTACTTTTGATTATACACGAGTTATTGCCCAGTTTTCAAACAACAACCCTTTGCCATCTTATTAAATTCTCCTTATCGCCTAAAGGGAACAAAGGTGAATCTCCATCTACCATAGTTGATCGTATCCTAACTAAATCAGATTAGGGACAGGAAGCCAATATCTGTCATATACGGATCAAGTTTGGTATCAGAGCCTCGGTACAATCTTGACGCCATTCGCCATCTACCATCAGAAAATTGTTTTCATTCAAGAACATGGCTGGTAACAAAGAAAAGACATCTCCCACCCCAAAACAACTCCAAGCCTCAATTAATCAATTAGCCACCATGATGCAAAACTTGACAGCCACTGTAACAGAACTTAAAGAAGGAGTCTTACGTGGCAAACTGGAGGAGTCGAGCAAGGAAAGAGAAGGCCATATCCAAGGGGATGTGTTAAACCATCCATCAGGTCTACAAGGGGAAAAACTATTCAGATACCTCCAAGACCCAACTTGTCAACCACCAAGGCAACACATGAGACAACCTCTAAGGCCACCCATACCACAACCGACATTCAGGTATGGTGAAGATGATGAATGGAAGCATGGTGATCCACGCCGTCCTCGACTTCAAGGGCATAACTTTGATGATTATCGAGGGCTTAAGTTTGATTTGCCAGAATAAGATGAGTCCATGAATCAGGAAGATTTCTTGGGTTGGTTAAGGCAAATCGAAGAGGTATTCGACTACAAGGGATGTGATGATGGGAAAAAGTGTAAGCTTACTATCCTAAAGCTTACAAAACACACAGCTTTGTGGTATGATCACTTAAAGGCTCGACGTGTTAGGGAAAATAAGTCCAAGATCGAATCTTGGGAAAAGCTGAAAAAGAAAATGCAACAGAAATTTCTTCCCGATGATTATGAGCAGCGGTTGTACATTGAAATGCAAAACCTTCGCCAAGGGCGTTTAACAGTCGAAGAATACGTTGATAAATTCACTAAACTCATGCTGCAATGTAATGTTCAAGAAAAGAACATCAGACCACTGCACGATTTATTACATGTCTAATGCCCTCAATTAAGGTTCAAGTAGACATCCAAAAGTACTACACTTTTGAGGATGTTTTCCATACTACAAAAAAGGTTGAAGAGCATTCTAAACGACTAGCTTTGTCAAAAACCATTGTGAGGGGATTTTCCAAGGAGGCAATAGCCCACAAATCCGTTATAGAAAAGAAATATCCTGAAAAGAACAATGACAAAGGAAAAGGAATATAAGGGGAGTCCTCTAAAAGGGAGAAGGTCAAGTGATGCTTTAAGTGCAACGGGTATGGTCACTTCCAAGTGCAATGCACTAACTCCCGAATTCTTTCCATGCAAGAAATATAAGATTGCGAGGAAGTATGGGAGGAGGAGCCCGAAGAGGAGGTGTATGAGCTTGCAACTGAAGAGGGGGAGCCCAAACCAAAGTTTTGTTATGCTGAACCTATTATGGATGGTCCCATGCTTGTAGTAAGACGAACACTTCACTCTGAAGTGACGTCCAAGAGGGAATCACAAAGGGATCAAATTTTTCACTCTCTAGCTAAGTTGAAGGGAAAATATGCAATCTAATTGTGGACAGCAGGAGTTGCACCAACGCAGTTTCAACTAAACTTGTGGAGAAGCTACAACTAAAATCAGAACCACACCCTCAACCTTATTCAATCTCATGGCTGAACACGGGCAACAACTTGAAGGTAAAAAAAGAGTGTTGGTCAATTTCTCCATTGGGTTGACTTATGCAAATGATGTGTGGTGCGATGTCCTCCCCATGGAGGCTTGCCATCTCTTGCTCAGAAGACCTTGGCAACATGATCGTAAAGTTCAGCATGATGGAGAAAGAAATATTTATACCGTTGAGAAGGGAGGCAAGAAAATTAGCTTATTACCTTTGGCACCCTCAAAGGTATGTGAGCTATTCAAATAGCAAAATAAGACCTCCACCCTGATTATTAAGGGAGATCAATTTGAAAGGGAGCTAGAAGAGAATAGTGGGGCATATGTGCTGGTGGTTAAGGGTACAAATGATAGCCATGGGTAGGAGATACCTTATGCACTCAAACCGTTATTGGAGGAGTACATCGATGTATTCCCATCTGAATTGCCACCTTGGTTGCCACCAATTCAGGGCATCGAGCACCAAATAGATCTTATTACTAGAGCACCTATTCCAAAAAAGGAAACTTATAGGTGCAATCTCGAAGAGTCAAAAGAGTTACAACGGCAAGTAGAAGAACTCATCAGCAAAGCGCACGTGAGAGAGAGTTTCAGCCCATACGTCATACCCGCTCTTTTGGTCCCTAAAAGGGATGGCACATAGAGAATGTGCATTGATAGCAGAGCTGTAAATAATATTACAGTCAAATATCATTTTCCCATGCCACGTCTGGATGATATGTTAGACGAGTTGAATGGGTCAAGTTACTTCTCAAAGATCGACCTACAACAAGGCTATCATCAGGTGCGGATTCGTGAGGGAGATGAGTGGAAGACTGCATTTAAAACAAGTCAAGGATTGTACGAGTGGCTTGTGATGCCTTTTGGCCTATGCAATGCACCAAGTACATTTATGCGGTTAATGAATGAAGTATTAAAGCCTTTCTTAGGTAAGTTTGTTGTTGTTTACTTAGATGATATTCTTGTTTATAGTATCAATGAACAAAGTCACTTGCACCATTTAAAGCTAGTATTTGAGAAACTTAGGGAACAAACACTTTATGACAAGATCGAAAAATGTGAGTTCATGCAGCCAAGAGTTACATTCCTTGGGTTCATGGTTTCCAAAGAAGGGGTGTTCATTGATGAAGGGAAGGTAAAAGCCATTAGCCAATGGCCAATCCCAAAAGCGACAATAGAAGTAAGTGGGTTTCATGGCCTCGCAAGCTTTTATAGACGTTTTATTAAGGGATTTATCACCATTACAACCCCTCTCACCGAGCTCACCAAAAAAAGGGAATTTGTGTGGACTAGAGCAACCCAAAAGGCATTTGATACTATCAAAGAGCTGTTATTTCATGCACCTGTTTTGGCCCTGCCAGATTTCAATAAACTCTTTGAGGTGGAGTGTGATGCAAGCAGAGTTGGGATAGGCGTTGTACTCATTCAAGAAAAGCGCCCTATAGCTTATTTCAGCAAGAAACTCAATGGGTCAAAACTTAATTATTCCACCTACGACAAGGAGTTATACACGATCATTCGAGCACTAGACCATTGGACGCATTATTTACGACCCAAGCATTTTATTCTACACTCTGATTACGAGGCCTTTAAATATATCCATGGGCAACAAAAGTTGAAACCCTGTCATGCAAAATGGGTCGAGTTCTTACAATCATTCAATTTTCCCTCAAAATATAAAGAAGGAAAACAGAACACCATAGCTGATGCATTATCCAGGAGGAATTTTGTGCTCACTACTCTTGATACAAGGGTCCTTAGATTTGAATTCATAAAGAAATATTACAAAGAGGATGCTGACTTTGGGAAAGTATATATTTCCAGCTTGCAAGGAATGCACGGTGACTATATTATTCAGAGGGAGTATTTGTTTAAAGGAAATAGATTGTGTATTCCCAAATGCAATCTCCAGAGCATCATAATTGAGGAAATGTACAGAGGGGGCTTGGCTGGTCACTTTGACATAAATAAAACCTTAAAGTTGATACAAGAACATTTTTATTTTCCACACATGCAAAGGGACATACAAGCATTTGTAGCTCGCTGCGGCACTTGTCATTGAGCTAAAATTTCCTTTCATAAGGGACTTTACACATCACTACCAATTCCAGATCGCCCTTGGGAGGACATAAGCATGGACTTCGTGCTTGTTTTACCTAAGATGCAGCGAGGTCAGGACTCCATAATGGTTGTTGTGGATTGTTTTTATAAGATGGCTCATTTTATACCATGTCACAAAACAGATGACGCTTCACATGTCGCTGATTTGTACTTTAATGAAGTCGTGCGATTGCATGGAATTCCCAAATCTATTGTTTCAGATAAGGATGTCAAATTTCTGAGCTACTTTTGGAAAACCTTGTCGAAATTATTGGGTACAAAGTTGTTGTTTAGCACAGCCCATCACCCACAAACTAATGATCAAACGGAGGTGGTAAATCACATCCTAGGCGCCTTGCTTAGGACATTGGTGAGTAAGTCAACTAAGGATTGGGATAGGAAGTTGGGACATGTTGAATTTGCATACAATAGATCACCAACCTATGCTACAGGTTGGTCTCCATTTGAGGTGGTCTATGGCATCAACCCATATGTTCTTATTGATCTAGTTGCTATGCCTCATAAGGAGACGGTTTCCTTTGAACCTAAGAGAAACCTTGAAGATATGCAGCGTATGCACGAGTTGGTGACGAACAAAATAGCTAAGGCGAATGAGTTGTATCAAAGGAAGGAAAACAAAAATTGTTGCCAACCTATCTTTGAGCCTGGAGATCTTGTTTGGGTTCACTTACTACCAAGTGAATATGGGGGTGTTGCTTCTACATTTAATGTTGGAGACTTGACACCATATTTGGATGATTTCGAGGTGCAAAAGTTAAGGTCAACTTTTCTTGAAGAGGGGGAGCCTGATTCGGGATCAAATACAACATCTGATCTAGTCTTAAAGTTGAGTATAAGAAGCATAGTTTTAGATGGAATCAAAGAGCCCAAAGGGATTGGATGGACCTCAATTAATCTTTTAGAGACTATGTGACCTGATGGGAGACTAATTATCAAATGTTAGGATCAATTTATGATTTGTTGTTTTACTTCACATAGGATAAGCTTAGAATATGTTTTATTTTCCTTCTTGCTTTAGGATTTCGTTGAAAGGCTGATTGTACGCCTATATAAGGCTATTGCCATCATAAATAAAAGTGTGTCCTTTACTGTTGATTATACACGAGTTATTGCCCAATTTACAAACAACAACCCTTCGCCATCTTATTAAATTCTCCTTATTGCCTAAAGGGAACAAAGGTGAATCTCCATCCACCATAGTTGATCGTATCTTAACTAAATCAGATTAGGGACGGGAAGCCAATATCCGTCATATACGGATCAGATTATATTAAAGGCAAAAAAAGCACACACACACAACATAAAAGGTGCCATAAGAAGCACTTATCTTCTTGAAATAATTCACACTAATGTGTGTGGACCATTTGATATGCTTACTTTCAATAAAGAAAAATACTTTATTACCTTTACAGATGATTATTTAAGTTATGGATATGTTACATGATAAATATTAGGTTGTAAACACCTTAGAGGTTTACATTAATAAGGATGAAAGGAAATTAGACAAAAAGGTTAAAATAGTCATGTTTGATAGAAGTGGTGAATATTATAGTAAGTATGATGAAAATGACCAAAATTCTAGTCCTTTTACTAAATTCCTTGAATGGCATAATATTTGTGCGTGATATAAAATGCCAGGCACACTATAACAAAATGATATGGCAAAAATGCATAATAGAACTTTGTTCCATATGGTTAGGAGCATAATGTATAATTCATCTTTTCTCACTTCTTTATGGGTATATGCTCTAAAAACTATGATGTAATTTTTGAATAGTGTTCTTAGTACAACAATTCCAAAGAGTCCTTTTAAACTATGGATTGGAAGAAAACTTAGTTTAAGGAACTTGTATGTTTGGGGTTGTTAAAAAATTTGAGCATTATAAAACACGTGAAAAGAAACTACATGCAAGAAAAATCAGGCGCTATTTTATTGGTTATCGAAAGAAGTCTAAAAGAGTTTAGATTTTATTATCCTAACTATACTACAAGAATTATGGAATCTAGGAATTTTAGATTCATTGAGTATGGTGAGATTAGCAAGAGTGAAACACGAAGTATAATAGATATTCAAGAAATGGGAGTGTAAGTCCTTATGATTTTACAATTACCAGTGGATTATACACCTACTAAAGTTATTGTTCCATATGTTATTGAACCATCTAATAATTATAAATAACAAAAATTATTTAACCCACTATTTATAATGAAATTAAACATGAAGTTAATTAATCTACAGTAGAAGAACCATAACGAATAACATTAAGAAGATCTCAAAAAGAAAGAAGATTAACTATTTCTAATGACTATATGGTATATCTACACAAGTCTAAAAATGACTTGGGAATTAAGAATGACCTAGTGACTTTTTCACAAGCCATAAATAGTAACAATTGTAATAAGTGGTTAGATGTTGTGAAAGATGAGTTCAAATCTATGGAATAGAATGGTGTTTGGGACCTTGTGGAATTTCCAGAAGGTTACAAGAGAGTTGACTGTAAGTGGATCTTTAAGACCAATCGTGACTCTCTTGGTAACTTGGAACATTATAAGGTTAGACTAGTTATTAAAGGGTTTACTTGAAAGAATGACCTTAATTATAAGGAGACTTTCTCATTAGCCTCTAAGAAAGATTCACTCAGAATTATTATGGCTTTGGTGGCTCATTATGATACAAAATTACATCGAATGGATGTGAAAATTGCCTTTTAGAATATATAAAAAGTTAATATATGGGCTTAAACAAGCTTCCTAGTAATGGTATCTTATGTTCAATAACACTATTGTTTCCTTTAGATTTAAAGAAGACATCATTGACTACTGTATATATATGAAGGTCAATAGGAGTAAGTTTATTTTTTTGGTCTTGAACATTGATGGCGTCTTGCTTGTAGTTAATGATCTTGGTTTATTAGATGAGATGAAGAAATTTCTCTCAAGTAATTTTTGAATGAAAGATATGGGTGAGACAACATATGTGAAATGAATATAAATATTCCATAACAAATCACAAGGATTGTTAGGTTTGTCTCAGAAAGCCTAATAAAGTGTTAGAGGCATTTAGGATGGGAATATGGTCAGCATTACTAGTTCCAATTCATAATGGGGATAAGTTTAACCTCATGTAATGTCAGAAAAATGATTTAGGACGGATGCAAATGGAATAGATTCCATATGTATTTGTGGTTAGGAGCCTAATATATGCTTAGACATATACGAGACTAGACATAAGCTTTGCAGTGAGCATGCTGGGGAGATAAGATAGCAATCCTAGTATGGATCACTGGAAAGTTGCAAAGAAAGTTATGATATATCTGTAGGGAACTAAAGAACACATGCTCACTTTTAGGAGGTTTGATCACTTTAAGGTGGTTGAATAATCATATTTAGATTTTGCTGGTTGTGTAGATATAAGAAAATCTAACTTTGGCTACATTTATCTGTTAGCACGAGGAGCTCTTTTACGGAAGAGTGCAAAGCAATCTATAGTTTTTGCATCAACTATGAAGCCTAAGTTTTTTTGCGTACTTTGAAACCATGATTCAAGATAAATGGATATGGAAATTTATTTTAAGGCTTGGGATTGTTTGAACTGAAATTTTAATGTGAAAATTCTATAATAGTTTTCCTCTCCAAGAACAGTAAGTATTCCAAAGGTGTAAAATATATGGAACTCAAATGTTTTGCCATTAGGGAGGAGGTTAAAAAATGTAGAGTGTCAATAGAGCATATTAGCACCAATCTTATATTAGTTAACCCTTTGCCAAAGGGTTACTACCCAAAATATTTTCTAGTCATGTAAAGAATATAGGCATTATATGTACTGATGATTATTAGACAATATTGTTGTATTGGCTCTTATTATGTATTTGACACTCTTTATGCATTAATAAATGTATTATTTTTGAAATTTTATTTTCTTCTTTATATATTTAATTGCAATATATATTATTGAAAGCATAACTAAATGGATCCTTAAATCCTATTATGTACATCCTATTTATAATTGATATGATTAAAGAGAAGGGCTAGTAGTGGTACACAGAATGGAGTATGTTGAATTAATAGTGTATAGCAACCATTATTACTCTTATACTTGATTATAATTACTAATGATACTAGTGTCTGCGAATGGTGATTACTGTACATTATGATTATTTGAATTATTGATCCAATAGATTGTATAAAGATATATAAGTCTAGTGGGATAATATTGGAAATTAGCTATTTAAATGACTTACATGTTAAAATGCAATTAGCGGATTTAATAATTTATTTAAGAGCCTTTTGCTCATTTTGATGGGTAGTTTTAAAATTGACTAATGGATGTCAATATTTTAAAGAGTCTAGGTTTTGTCTCTACCAGTAGTTTTTTTTCCTCGCATTATATCATCAAGTACATAATTGAGATAGGACGGTTGCAAAAGAGACAGATTAGGTAAGGAGTTTATGTTTATGAATCATTTTTACATTATTGAGCAATGGAGAAATTTTGATATTAAAAAACTTTGTCCTTTTATTATAATAAAATCTTAAAATTGAATGTCTACATATGGGTTCTATGAATTTCTAAATCCTGCCATATTTATGAAAATTACTTATAATCTTCATATGCTTAGTTTATTTTAGACTGCTTATAATATTGACTACATTTGAGAAAGGAATAAAAATAGTTAAAACCCTCCTCACGAAAGGCAATTATAAGATTCAAATTTAATTTTCTATTCAAGGTATAACTCGTTTACTATTTGACTAAATTGATGTCAACTTAAGATTAGTTCTCCTTTGTAAGTTTTCTTTATTCTTGTCTACATTCTTGTAAAATAAATCTCTATAATATTTACACCACTACATCTCATAATAATATAATTTTTTGTTTGCAATTTTGCTTTAATATTAGTCTTTGTAATATTTGATGAAATTGACTAATTATGTCTGATAGTAATACCTTAAGTAAGCTTCTTTATCACCTTTTGTGCACTTGTTAATTTTTAATACTTCATCACATCTTGTACAATTGTTGATTATAATTCTACTAATCTTATGAACAATTAAAATTTAGATTTTTTCTATACATTATATCACCCCATCCTCACAAGATACGTGCCCGACATCTTGAGTTATGTCCGAGTGTGAATCTCGCAAAAGTGGCATGCTAGAATAGTTAAAGTTTATTGAGACTTAGTAAGATTTTTTTCACATTTATTGTTGGACCCCGAACTTTTCTTGAAAATTTGAAATTATAAAATGACATTAAATGAGAAAATATGGTATGATTCTTCATAATGAATGAAAAATATAAATAAATTTATGAGCATTTGATGAAATGAAAGTCATTTGAGTTTCCTTGTGTTTTGCATATGTTTGATAAAAA
>JANIJH010000007.1:34865462-34877046 GCA_024520975.1 Erythroxylum areolatum | reverse complement strand
TTTGGAGATTTTTGTATCTTTGTATTTTGGTTTATGATTGATGTTGTTTTTGTGGCTTAAAAATGCCATTGAAGTTTATAAGCATTTTTTTCATGACGTAATTGAATTATGAACTTGTGTATGGAATTGAGATATGAATGTGACTTGGGTATGGATGAATGTGATTTGAATGTGATATGGGTTCCGGACATGAGGTCCGATGATGCTGATTATTGATTGAGAATTATAGAAGTGTTGTAGGTAGATGAATGAGTTTGATTTGCGTTTGAATTCCGGACAAGAGGTCCGATGAATTGTGTTGCTGGAATTGAGATATTGAAGTGCTTATTATGTATGGTTTGATTGGTTTATGGCATGTGTGAGTTTCGATGGCAAAGAAAAAAATAAGATTTTTGTTTTAAATGATTCGCATATGAAGGATAAAATAAATCGAGGATATGGAATTGGTGAATTCCAAATTGAACAAGTGAGTTGCTTTGTATAAAATGGAATAAAGAATGAAAAAGAAAAAAATTTATACCGGATTTGATTGGCTGAGATTAGATGTCTTAAGGTTTCCAACGCAGCGCTTTTCTAAAATAATGCATTCACGGATGTTGGAATTTGAACATTCAGTTGATTGATTCGTTTTGTTTCTTTGTTTCCGGATTATGTAAATCCGTTCCTTCGTTTCTGCTTTCGGATTTGTTTCCGCTTTATGACTTTCGATCCAATTTGTGTTTTCGCCTTTGATCCGATTTGATTTCTTTGACTTTTGCTTTCGATCCTGCTTTTGATTTGTTTTCGTTCGTTTTCGTCGCTTTGTTTTCAATATGTGTTTCCTTTTTTTTTGGTTGGGGTCCGATTTTGAAATCGGGTCCCAACATTTATCATATGCATATGCGGAAATTAGTAATCAAATCAAACTCATACTTTTATTTGATAAAAGTCGAAATCACAATTGTCATTACACTTTGATCAATCTCTTTTACAAAGTATTTCCAATTTTCACCAGTTATTACACACAAAAATATTTGAAAATACATTGTAAAGAAATCATGGAATATACAAATTTACACAAAAATAAGAAAATACAAATGTAGATGCAAGTTGATGCCGACCTCTACCTCTCACTTGAATATAGTGGCTATACTCTTGTTTTTCCAACGGGGTAACTCTTCCGAGTCTGAAAAATGTTGCAAATTTTGGGTGAGTTTTGCGAACTCAGTGAGTGATCATCCTCGATGGTTCACTCATCACATAACAAATACAATTCATATAATTCACATCATTACATTAGTAATCATATTGAATCACATAATCAATCATTTCACATTTTACATTCAGAAGTCATTCAAACCATTATAATCATTCATATCATGCATATGCAGTGCACAAGAGACTCACTTTCAATTTGTTACTTTGTTATGAGTGAGTGCCTTTTTCACTGGCCTATATCCCTTAGTGGACACCGAGCTAGCCCATATCTCTTATGGATACTGAGCTGTATCGGATAATATCCCATATCCTTTAGTGGATACTAGGTACATTCACAACTGAGCCTGAGGCTTTTATCACATATCAAGCTTTAAGCTCTTTTTTACTGGTGATTCCGGTCACAACTGCCTTTATCTGTCATTGCATTCATGTAATAAAATGCATCAATCATATTTTCATATCCTCATTCAATCACATGCGCATATCATCGAACTTTAGTCCTACATTCAACATTAAAGTTAGGAATCACTTTTCATTCATATGCGAATGCACATTCAAAACACACTTATCATCAGATGGTTCGGCATTTAACAATCAAGTTGTGTACACTTATTTCAATCAAATTCACATATAAGGAGTACTTCAATGTTCTCACATTTATCAAACTCCTCGGACATATATTGTCCAGAACCAACACATTCACATTGTATAATCATTCAATTCATAATATAAATAAAACAAACAGTAAAGTAAGACCATCTAGGTCTACTCACAGTATGCTCTAGATTAACATTTGCTTCCATGATCTGGAAACATCTGAGTTCGGACATTTATCCTGCACATCATCAACATGCAATACACACATTGCACACCTGTTACATCTTTGCACAATTATAAGAACTCATTTATGCACAAATATATATATGAACTATGTACAATGCATGCTCAATGACATTCCTAGGTATTTTTCCATTATTCAAATCACATACTCAATCAAATATCAAATTCACTTAAGTATCATTTATAATTAGGGTTTATGTCTCAATAAAACCATTATAATCATAATTCCTTTCTCCCTCGTTCAAATTCACATTTTTCTATAATTATCATTTCGGGTCAACTTTACATGTTCTTTCTGACCCCAAAAATGAAGTAATTTGGCAACACTTTCTTCTAAAAACTTGTTCTCCATAGTCTTAAAATTCTAATGACACCAAAATCATTCAATTTGGTTTAGTATTTTGAAAGTTATTCTCTAAATATTTTTGAACTGTTCTCATCTTGAAATAGTACATCATACTCAAATTCTATCCAGAAATTGAAATTCTTAGAGACTAAATTAGAATTCATTTCTTTAAACAATCTTTAGACGATTTGACCGACCCCGCTCCTACTATGACATTTGCATATTTAGATGCTAGAAGTACGTTTAGGATCTCCCCCCTTCCAAATCGGACGTGAGAACTTTCCCTCATCCGGCTCAAGTAGTTACACCAAATAAAGGAAGGGACTCCCACTTTCCAAATCGATAACCCTCCCTATGTCTCTAGTTTACTCCAAATCAAAAACCATCTCATGTGGAAATCTAGAGATGAAGATATAACCGAAATACCCAAGCATGTTCGGTGAAATCATACCAATTCATACTATTCCAACGGATTCCCTCACTTTCATTTAATCAATCTTTCTCAAATCAATTCAGAATGCTACCAACCTTTATGTAGAGGTATAATAATGTATTAGGAACCTATTGGTTCAAGAATCAAGTCATTTAGAGGTCTAAAGAAGAAGTTATGGTTGAAAGAAACAAGGTTGTTTAGTTTGCAAGATGCTCTAGAGTGCATAAACTATTAGAGAGCACAGTGTCATGATGTGACAATTAAAATCAATAAACACTCACAAGTGTGAGGAAGAGAATTCATGGTTGTGAGTGACTCATGGGCGTGAAAAAAAGTCATGGTTGTGAGGAAATCACGGGTGTGAGGAATAAAAGTCATGGGTGTGAGGGACTCACGCCTTTGCACACTCAACCAGACCCATCCCACATTTTTCACTCGATCTATCCCAACTGATTTCATATGGCTACAATATTTTGTGGAGATGTAGATTAGTGTGTTACAAGTCCAATGGTTTAAGTCTCATGTCATTTAGAGGTCAGACGAAGGAGATATAGTCAAAAGATCAAAGGATGTTGCATCAGGCTCCAACCTCAGAAGTGACGATCACGAGTTGGTTGTCAACTTGCAAAGTCGTGATTATGACCAGTCACACTCCCTTACTTCTAACCTCCATAACTTTCAATCCAGAAATTGAAAAATTTCAAACTTTATATTATTAAAAAGCTAAAAGAAAGATCTACAACTTTCATGAAGACAATTTTGTCAAACTTTTCCTAGATCAATACAATTTAAACATAGAAGTTTTAGACCACATTTTTACCCCTTTTCAAGTAACATCATTCACAAACAAAATCCAAAATCCATGCTTAAACAGAATCATCAAGAATAGAATAAACGTCATTCACACATTTCACCATTCTCTGCACTTTCTTCACTGTCATTTTTCTATATTTTCATTTTCTACATTCTCTTAAATTTCTTCCTGTAACTATCATTTAAACAATCTTTCTCATATCCAAACATCATCATACAACTATTCTTCAACTCTAAAATCATTCTTTTATTCATCTCTAAAAACACTGTAAACTCACGTGTACAGTGAATACACAACCATAAATAGAGCATTTACTTGTTCTTCTCTCCAAATTTTTCTACACTTAATCATATACGTTTCCTATGATCTTTCATCTTGTAGATCATTTCTACACTATCTTAAGACATCTAGATCATCAAATTTTCGAAATCATACATCAAGAATTTTTCATATCTTAAAGCCACGGTGTTCATGAAATAACCATTTTCTCATGATCATGTAATGACAATTATATCACCAAATTTGATTCATATTTCTACCACTCATAAGGATTTACATAATACTTACTTGATAAAAATCCAAGTTCTTCAAGAACTAAAGAAGCCCTAATCTTCATGCAACTATGTACATCATCTTGAAGCTTGATAGGGGGTTCGGTTTTTTTTTTTGGGTAAAAGAAAGAAATAACAAAGTAAGGGTGGTAGTGGATAGAAGGAAACAAGATTTTACTGTGGTGGAGATTTGATGAAAAACTCAGTGTAAAGTAACAAGCTTGAAGAAGACATACACGAAGAAGATATTTTAAAGACAAGACAAATAGTGTCTTTTTCTTTCAAAGTTAAAAGAATAGTAGTAAACATTTTAAGATCAACCTTACAAGTGACACTTGTCACTCATCCATCCTTTAAGGCTTTAAATTAGTTCTCCTTTAACTAGTCCAACCTTCTCTACTTTTTACTCCAAATGTCTCTAAATTTTCAATATCATTTTCTCAAAATTTCTAAAGTTATCTCCAAAATTCTTCACTATTATTTGACTCTTATTTCTATTTCCATTTATAATTGACTTACCACTTGACATTCTTCCTATTCCAAAAATACTCATAATTTTCTAAATTTTTTCTTAAAATTCACAAAACTCCTAAATCAACAAGCATTATCACCAAATATTCTAATTCAGCTATTCTTACTTCTCTAAATCAATTGTCAATACAATTAATTCAAAATTCTCAATATAAGCACATTTACAATCAATTATACCTAGAATGTCAATGAATGCATGTACAATCATTTTAATTTGTACAAAATTTAAATTCACATATGTGTATGCTAACAATATGCATGAGCATGAGATGCATTTTTCTTAATCTATCATTAATCTCACGCGTACTGTATCTTAGGGTTTAAACCCTTAGTATGGGAAACGAGATGTTACATTTTTCCCCTCTTTAATAATTTCATCCTCGAAATTCTTATTTGTTTAATCAAACAAGTAGGGGTATGTTTCCTCTTATGCTCCTCTATTTCCCATTTAGTTTCATCACTCAAATAATTTCTTTCAATTGACCATAATTAATAGACTCACTAGGTCTTTCAATCGCTTACTTAAATATCATACTATCTTAATTGTTTCCCTAATATAATTTAGATTACTCAAAATTTTCACTTCATATGCCAGCAATATATCTTTATCAGATCGTATTAATATTTCTTAGCATACTCACTTATCACTCATTATGAATCTGAGAGGTCTTTATTGATAATACAACTCATAATTTACTGGCCCTATGTTCTCAATAACTTCATGTGGATCAATACAATTCGAGCTTAGTTTATCCTTTTTCCTTATTTGAGCACACCTTACCAAGGTGGTACTCTTAGAAACAACATCTTTCCTTTAATAGTTCCCATCTCTTCAATGTTAATACACTCCACTCTTATGTCTATTTCACTATATTCCATAACCTCGATGTCGATCCATCAAATTCATTCATCTTTCATAAGCCATTCAATTTCTATTACAGATTCATTTCACACAATAAAAGTATCTTGAATTTATTCTGGCCTTTAACCTTTTTTAGGCCCTCTTAATTTCAATGTAAGGGCGAACGGCTCTTTTTGTCATATAACACGTCACACAGTATTCTAATGATAGCACTATGATAATGATTGTTATGCCTGTAGTCAATTAGAACTATACATTGATCTCATGTTCCCGTGAACTCCAAACATATAAGCTTTAAACATATCTTCAACAGTTAGGACTATTGGTAATTTAAACATTCAGTCACTTGTTTCTACATCCTTAGCAGCTAAATACCATTTCGGTGTATTCCTACTAGGATGTCTAGCTTAGGTTGTTACTTGCTTTCTCTAGTAATCTCTTTGCTTTATCATCTTTATTGAGCACACATTCTTCTTATTTCAATCACAAAATATCATTCTTCCTTTCCAAATTTAAAAATTCATATTCATTTTCAATTTCTCTATAAGATTCACAATCTTGAATCCTCAATTTTTGGGCTTTGTTAATTCTTTCATGTGAAACTGATCTTAAATTTCAATAGCTAATAGTACTTTGAATTGCCTAAAATTCAACTCGACATTTTATGCTTTTTATGGCACTAGATCGGTAACCTCAATATCTAAATTTATGATTTATTGCTATTGAATTTTCTGTTTAATACATCATATTACAACATTGGCTTTACTGGGAAATACTCATTTGTACATCATAATCTTCCAGTAACTCTATCCATTGTCTCAGTCTCATTTTCATTTTCATTTCTTTCAAACTTAATAATTATCCCTTACTTTAATAATCCATATAAAATCTGAAATATTTCACTGTACTTATAATGTCTCCAAGCTCCTCAATGCAATTACTATTGCAGCAAATTCTAAATCATGTATCAAAATTCTGCTCATGAGGCTTAAACTATCTCCATGCATAAGAAACCACTTGATTATGTTGCATTAGATTTCATCCTAATTTCTGATGTGAAACTTCATTACATACGACATAACTCTATAACCAAACGATATAATTATGTCGGTGTTATAATTCATCAAAGATTCTTTTTATATTCATCATTCCATACATTTTACATGTTTTCCCTAAGACATTTTCTTCAAAAGACTAAGATCAGTAAAAACTCCTTAATAGTCTCTGGTAGTATCCAACATGCAGCTAGTTCTAAAGAACTTTGAATCTCGTATATATTCCTTATAGTTTCTCACTTTATCATCACCTCTACTTTGAGTCTCCCAATGTGCCATGTTCAAATACTATACCACCCACAATTTATTTGATCAAGCTAAGATTCACTTTTATGGAACTTGGCATATAACTTTTTCTACTTTCATGATATGTTAGATTTCCTCAAGTTTCCAAAATGTTCTCTTTACTTTTTTAATACACTCAAAATACCATTTATGATCATAGTCGCTAATTAATACATTTTTGCTTGAATCACTTTAATCTTCAATACCATAATACTGTTGGGGGCATTGTTAACTCCAACACATATAACCCAAATTTCCTTATGCCTATGATTTGTTATCTTAATTCTTTAAGTATCTAATTCCTCAATGAGGTAGTATTATCTCATGTTATTTTTGATTTTCCCAATTGACTTCTTCTCTCGAATGATTTTCTCAATTCATTCTATTTCCTCTTATTTCATATTGACTTATTCTAACATCTGTTCATTCTTACTAGTTTCTCCACACATTTCAATTTATTTGCAATCTTAATTTTTTGTGTTTATAACACATTCATTAGATCAAATTTGTATCTCTAAAAAATATTTACATAGAATATAATGTGGACCTATATTCTCCTTATATTAACAATTAATGTCTCCTCAAATTCAATAATCTAATCGCATAGTTGGATACTTTACATTTAAAAAATGCATACATTCTCAGTAGCATATTCTACCTCTTATGCCTGAGTCTCCGCTAAGGATATGACTCTAATATTCACTTTTGATTCATTACATATTCATTCTAATTTGTTTCTTCATTGATCATTCTTAAATTGAATCATTTGATCAACTTAACCTAATTCAGGAAAATTCTTCTTTGAAAGAAGATTTCTTGCTACTATCATCGATACTGTTCATATAATCCTTATCAATCAACTATCTTTATCATCGCTTATCGATCATTCTTAGTACTTCATGAACATCAGTTTCTATCATTTTGTACATAGTCATAATGTTTTACTCATCAAAACTCAATGATCCTAGATAATATTTCTCTCTTTATCCTTGCCACGATCGGGGTTTCTTCTCATTAACATATGCTAACATCAACTTACCTCAATTTTCCAGAATTTACTGCTTCTAATGTTACATCATGTTAAAATAATTCAACTACTATATTGGGTACATTAACTCTTCTCCTTTGATTCATCATCTTTTTCTTTATCTCATATTCCTATTGTCATTTATTTCATCTCCCAGATGTATATCCTCAATCAATTCAAAATTATAGATGTATAATCATCAATAAATTCTAATCTCAATTTCCACTAATATATTCTTACGGTGGATTGTAACTCTTGTCACATTCATTAAATAACCACTTTGGTTCCTAATTCATCTTCTTAAGATCATCACAATTTATGTTTTTATTATATTCTACTTATACACTTTAATCTCATCATTTCTACTTATATCCCTATATTCCTCAATCAATCCACGACAATATATATATTCATATCTATATCATCTTCAAGGGTATACCATCACAGTACAATATGGATATCATGTTCAATGATACAACCACATATACAAATGTAGTGAACCTTTATCTATCATACAAAACCAGATTCTATTTCTCATTTCTAAATGTCCATAAACCTTGATTTCCTCACATTCTAATAGATCATCATTCTTCTCAGTGCTTCTAACAGCTCAATCTCTTAAGGAATGCTCATGCATTTGACTCATATAAATACAACTCAAACTGGGGATCAGTTGCCGCTGTCTGCTATGACGTGACTAAAATGCATGTAACTTGACATATATTTCGAAAATGCCCATGTAAGATACTAATTCTAGGTTCTGATACCAAATTGTAGCACTCCACCCTTGCAAGACACATGCCCGACATCCTGAGTGATGTTCAAGTGCGAATCTCACAAAAGTGACATGCTAGAATAGTAAAAACTCACATTTATCATACGCATATGTGGAAATCAGTAAACAAATCAGACTCATACTTTTATTTGATAAAAGTTAAAATCACAATTGTCATTACACTTTGATCAATCTCTTTTACAAAGTATTTTCAATTTTCACCAGTTATTACACACAGAAATATTTGAATATACATTGTAAAGAAATCGCAGAATATACAAATTTGCATAAAAATAAGAAAATACAAATGTAGACGCAAATTGATCCTGACCTCTACCTCTCACTTAAATACAGTGGCTATACTCCCGTTTGCCTAATGAGGTAACTCTTCTGAGCCTAAAAAATATTGCAAATTTTGGATGAGTTTTGCGAACTCAGTGAGTGACCATCCCCAATGACTCACTCATCACATAACACATATAATTCACATAATTCACATCATTACATTAATAATCATATTGAATCACATACACTTGATCAATCATTTCACATTTTACATTCAAAAGTCATTCAAACCATTATAATCATTCATATCAAGCATATGAAGTGCACATGAGACTCACTTTTAATTTGTTACTTTGTTGTGATCGAGTGCCTTTTTCATTGGCCCATATCCCTTAGTGGATACCGGGCTGGCCCCTATCCCCTGTGGATACCAAGTTGTATCAAATAATGTCCCATATCCCTTAGTGGATACCGGGTACATTCATAACTGAGCTTAAGGCTCTTATCATATATCAAACTTTAAGCTCTTTTTCACTGGCGACTTCAGTCACAACTGCCTTTATCTTTCATTGCATTCATGTAATGAAATGCATCAATCACATTTGCATATCCTCATTCAATCACATGCACATATCATCAGACCTTAGCCTAACATTCAACATTAAAGTTGAGAATCACTTTTCATTCATATGCGAATGCACATTCAGAATACACTTATCATCAGACCGTGGTCCGGCATTTAAAAATCAAGTTGTGTACACTTATTTCAATCAAATTCACATACAAGGAGTACTTCAATGTTCTCACATTTATCAAACTCCTCAGACATATATTGTCCAGAACCAACACATTCACATCGCATAATCATTCAATTCATAATATAAATAAAACAGACAATAAAGCAAGACCATTTAGGTCTACTCACAATACGCTCCAGATTAGCATTTGCTTCCATGATTTGGAAACGTCTAAATGCAGACATTTATCCTGCACGTCATCAATATGCAATACACACATTGCACACACGTTTCAACTTTGCATAATTATAAGAACTCATTTATGCACAAATAGGTATATCTACTATGTATAAAGCATGCTCAATGACATTCTTGGGTATTTTTTAATTATTCAAATCACGTACTCAATCCAATATCAAACTCACTTAATTATCATTTATAATTAGGGTTTATGTCTCTATAAAACCATTATAATCATAATTCCTTTCTCCCTTGGTCAAATTTAGATTTTTCCGAAATTATCATTTCAGGTCAACTTTACATGTTCTTGAAAATGAAGTAATTTGGCAACACTTTCTTCTAGAAACTTGTTCTCCATAGTTTTAAGTTTCTAATGACACCAAAATCATTCAATTTGGTTCAATATTTTGAAAGCTATTCTCCAAATGTTTTCAGACTATTCTCATCCTGAACTAGTACACTATACTCAAATTCCATCCAGAAATTGAAAGTCTTAGGGACTGAATTAAAACTCATTTCTTTAGACAATATTTATACCTATGTCTCTAGTTTAATTCAAATTAAAAATCATCTCATTTGGAAATCTAGAGATCAAGATATAATTGAAATCCCTAAGTATGTTTAGTGAAATCATACCAGTTCATACTATTCCAACAGATTCCCTCACTTTCATTTAATAAATATTTTTAAAATAAATTTAGAATTCTACCAATATTTACGGAGATGTAAAATAATGTGTTAGTAACCTATTGGTTCAAGAATCAAGTCATTTGGATGTCTATAGAAGAAGTTATGGTCGAAAGAAACGAGATTGTTCAGTTTGCAAGATGCTCTCGGGTGCATAAACTATTAGAGAGCATAGTATCATTATGTGACAATTAAAACCAATAAACACTCACGGGTATGAGGAAGAGAAGTCATGGATGATGACTCATGGGCTTGAAAAAAAGTCATGGGTTTGAGGAAGAAAAGTCACGGGTGTGAGGGACTCACCCCTGTGCACACTCAACTAGACCTGTCCCACATTTTTCACTCGATCTCTCCCAAATGATTTCATATGGCTAAACTATTTTGTGGAGATGTATATTAGTGTGTTATGAGTCCAATGGTTTAAGTCGCATGTCATTTGGAGGACAGAAGAAGGAGATATAGTCAAAAGATCAAAGGATGTTGCGTCAACCTCCAACCTCATCATGCTTGGCTGTCAGCTTATGAAGTTGCAATCACGACTTTCCAGTCACACTCTCTCACTTCTAACCTCCATAAATTTCAATCCAAAAATCCAAAAATTTCAAACTTTATATCATTAAAAAGCTAAAAGAAGGATCTACAACTTTCATGAAGACAATTTTTTCAAAATCTTCCTAGATCAATACAATTTAATTATGGAAATTTCAAACCATATTTTTAACCCTTTTCAAGTAAAATCATTCACAAACAAAATCCAAAATCCATGCTTCAACAAAATCATCAATAATAGAAGAAACGTCATTCATTCATTTCACCATTTTTGCACTTTCTTCACTGTCTTCCTATATTTTCATTTTCTACATTCTCTTAAATTTCTTCCTCTAACTATCATTTAAACAATCTTTCTCATCTCCAA
>JANIJH010000007.1:34844988-34855669 GCA_024520975.1 Erythroxylum areolatum | reverse complement strand
ATTAATGGAAGTTATGAGAAGTTAATGACCATGAATAACATGCATTAATGGAAGTTTGGGAAGTTAATGGCCAAATTGGTAGCCAACAACACTTGTTTCTAATCCATTCTATGCAACGTTTTCTAGCACGATCACATCGCGATACAATCCCGAAACACTCTCTCATATCTTCAATCACCATTCAAAACCATTTTACTCATTCTTCGAATCTCCTATGTGTGTGATCAATTAGGTTCCCAGTTATGTTGGCCACTTGAATTAATACTTAATTTAAGTAAGTCAAGAGCGATATCTAGCAACACGTCATGACCTCCATTTGACCGAAAAGTCAGTAGTTTAATTACGAACCCTTCCATATGTAATGTTGCCATGTAATTCGTCATTTCACCATCTATACCGCACTTAGTTCAGAGATGGTCAAAGTTTCAACTCCTACTAGACTGACTACGTCACATCTAGTCCAAGTGATATTAGATCTTGTCCTGAGGATCTCATTACTCTATGTATCATTGAAGACTCTCTTTATGGCACATATCTGCTCTGGCCAAAGGCTCCCGAGTAACAACCCTAACAAAAGGCTGTGGGTATCATCTCCTTCTATCAGGAGTGGTGAATTCTTTATTAGCTACTCAATTACCTCTGAATATCTCAATTTATGCCCAATCACCACCCTATGAGTAACCCTTGAAAGGCACCGATGAATGGAGTCAAAACACAAGATCAGTAGCTGAGATATCCTTGAGCACCTCAAGTCAAAGGATACTTGTATCATTGCTATTATTAGACTATCATTGACACTAGAATACAATATCCATATGATTGTCTCATAATAGGTCAATCCAATGTACTTACTACCTTTAGTAAGCATCCATATGTTAACTCTAAACAACTCATGCCTACAGCTTATGAGATCTACTGCTTGATCCAATCAAGGAGTATAACATCTGCTAGTTTATCCAGATTAATGATATCCCATCTCATTAATCCTATGACTAAGGAAAGTTTAGATACTAACATAATTACATATGATAGGAATCTCATTATCATGATCTCATCATGATTTCCTCCATGCTATGTTTTGTATCAATGAATTCATTAAATCAATTTAAGATCAACATCAAATCCATAGATGCATGAACATCAAAATAATGAAAAATGTCTTTATTAATCATAAAATGATTTATACAATAAGTGCTAAAGGGGATTGCCTTTAGAGCACTTCTCTAACAAACTCCCATTTGCACTAAAGCCAATCGCCTTGATATCTAATACTATAGATGTGTACATATGACATAAAACTTTTTTGGAAAATAAGCTTAGCCAATGGATTAACTATATTCTGATCGGTAGGAACTCTCTCTATCTTGACATCATTTATACCAATGATTTCTCTAATCAAATGGTAGCACCTGAGTACATGTTTGGACTTTTAATGAGACCTTAATTTTTTTGTTTGTACTGTAGCCTCGTTGTTGTCACAATACAACTACATTGTGTCAACGATGCTCAGAACCATACCAAGTTTAATGATGAACTTCTTGATCCAAACCGCTTCCTTTGTCACTTCTGAAGCTACAGTGTACTTCTCCTTTGTCATCAAATCTGCAATTGTCTCTTGTTTGGAACTTTTCCAATTAACTATATGATCATTTAGTGTGAATACATATCTGGACTGAGATCTGGAGTCATCCCTATCAGACTAAAAACTAGCATCAGTATACTCGCTTACCACAAGATCACCTTCTTTGTATACCAAGAATACATCCTTATTTCTTCTCAAGTACTTAAGGATATTCTTGACAACCATGCAATGACCCTCACCAGGGTCTAACTGGTATCTGCTCGTAGCACTTAGAGCATACAATACATCAGGTTTAGTACATAACATAACATATCCTCTCATTTTGTTTATTTGGACACATAGATTTAAAGAGTGTAATCCCATATACCATAAAAAGATAACCTCTCTTGTACTACTCTATACTAAACCTCTTTAACATCTTGTCTATATATGTAGACTGAGAAAGACCAAGCAACCTCTCATATCTATCTGTATAGATCCTTATCCCTAAAATATAAGTTGCTTCTCCAAGATCTTTCATAGAGAAGTTCTTAGCTAACCAAATTTTAATTGATTGCAAAGTAGAGACATCATTTCCTATTAGCAATATGTCATCTACATATAGTACAAGGAACACGATTGTAATCCCACTAACCTTCTTATACATATACGGCTTATCTAGATTTTGTGAGAAACCAAACTCTTTACTTGTCTCATCAAATCAGATATTCCTGCTCCTAGATGCTTACTTCAATCCATAAATGGATTTCTAAAGCTTGCATACCTTTTCTCCATTCATGGATACGAAACTATCAGGTTGTGTCAGATACACATCCTCAGTTAGGTTCCATTAAGGAAAATCATCTTCACATCTATTTGCTATATCTCATAAGTATAATGAGAGGCAATGGCTAAAAGTACCCTAATGGATTGAAGCATAGCTATAGGGCTAAATGTTTCATCATAGTCAACACCTTGCCTTTGATGATAACCTTTAGCTACAAGCCTAGCTTTATGGGTAACTACATTACCCTTCATGTTAGTTTTCTTCCTAAAAACCCATTTGCAACCTATGTGTTTTATCCCTTCGGGTAGGTCAACCAAAGTCCATACTTGGTTTTCATATATGGAATCCATTTTGGATTTCATAGCTTGAAGCCATTTGTCAGATTTTAAACTCTTCAAACCTCTTTACGGGTAGTAGGGTCATCATCTTCTATAAGTAGTATGTGGTTAAGTGCACTTATGAGAAATCCGTATCTTTTGGGAACATGACGTATCCTGCTTAACCTACGAACTTCTTGTATGTCAGAAGATTGAACAATTGTTTCATCTTTATGAACAATAGACTCAGGTCCAGGAAATTGATCTGCGTCTGTTTGAGCATCTTGAACTTCCACAAGTTCAATTTTGCTCCCATTGTCTTCTCTTAGAAGAAACTCTTTCTCTGAAAAGACATCATGTTTTGAAACAAACACCTTTTATTCTAAAACATGGTAGAACTGATATCCTATAGTTTCCTTAGGATATCTTACAAACAGACACTTGTTAGATTTAGCTTTAAGCTTATCTGACTGAATCTGCTTCACATAAGCAAGACAACCCCAAACTTTCATATGAGAAAGATAGGTTTTCTTATTAGTCCATAACTCATATGAAGTAACATCAACTGATTTGGATGAGACTCTGTTTAATAAATAAACAAAAGTTTCGAGTGCATACCCCCAAAAGGATTTTGGTAAATCGCTAAACTCATCGCAGATCTCACCATGTCTAACAAGGTTATGTTTTTCCTCTTAAACACACCATTATGCTGTGGCGTGTAAGGTGGAGTCCACTAAGACAATATTACATTATCCTTGAGATAATCCAAAAACTCTTGGCTTAAGTATTCACCAACTCGATCTGATCGAAGTGATTTAATACTTCTCCCAAGTTGTTTCTCAACTTCATTTATGAATTCTTTAGACTTTTCAAAGGCTGCAGACTTATATCTCATAAGATACACATACCCATATCGAGAATGATCATTGATAAAGGTAATAAAGTATACGAAACCACCTTTGGCATGTATGGACATCAGACCACATATATCAGTATGTATTAGGTCTAAAAGTCCACTAGCTCGTTCACCCTTTCCCTTAAAGGGTAACCTAGTGATCTTGCCTAATAAGCAAGATTCGCATGTGTCATATGATTCATAATCAAATAACCCTAAACTACCACACTTATATAGTTTAGTCATGCATCTCCCACTTATATGGCCAAGGCGACAATGCCATAAGTAAGAAAATTTCACATTATCTCGTTTTATTCTTTTGTTATTATTGATATTTAGAACCAGATTAGACATATCCAATATGTATATACCATGGTATAATGTACCCAAAGCATATAACATTGAATTCAAATAAATTGAACAACCATTGTTACTGAAATTTAAATAGAATCCAGATTTATTATAGAAACAGACATTACATTTTTAGTCAAAGCAGGTACATAAAAACAATTGCCCAATTCTAATACAAGCCCACTAGGGAGCGTCAATACATATCTGCCTACAGCTAATGCAACAACTCTTGCTCCATTGCCAAGTTGCAGGTTTGACTCTCCCTTATTGAGTTGTCTACTATTTTTGAGGCCTTGTGTGTCAGTATAGATGTGTGAGCCATAACCGATATCTAATACACATATGTTGTTATTACAAACAGTATCAATATCAATAACATAAATACCTGAAGTAGATGGGGCATCAGATGCCTTCTTCTGCTTCAAGGACTCCAGATAGGCCTTGCAGTTTCTCTTCCAATGGCCATCCTTGCCACAGTGGAAGAAAGTTTCCTTCGAGTCAATCTTCTTTGCTTTCTTGACATCTCCCTTAGGCCCTGCGGACTTCTTCTTATTTTGGATTTTTTCTGCGAACCAGAAGAGTCCGCCAACATCACAACCTTGTCCCTGCAAACAGATGGCTCAACTTCCTTGAGCATATTGACCAGCTCAGGAATTGTGCTAGATATATTGTTCATCTAATAGTTAAACACAAATTGTGAGTAACTATTAGTTAAACCCTGTCAGAATTAAGTCAATACTTAATTCATGTTCCAAAAGACCCAAAGAGGCTAACCGCTCGATGTAGCCGTTCATCTTCAGTGTGTACTATACTGGAGATGTCCCCTCGACCATCTTAGAGAGGAAGAGCAATCGTAAGGTCTCGAACCTTTCAGACCTTGCTTGCTCATTAAAGAGCTCCCTAAGATGATAGACTATGGTATCAGCATCCATAGCCTCATGCTACTTTTGCATCTCCGGTGACATAGTGGCTAGCACAATATAACTAGCCATCTCACTATCATCAAAATGCTTCCTATATGCCCTACGATCATCATCAGAAGCATCAATAACGGGGGGATCGGGAAGTGGTTCTTCCAAGACATAACCAAGCTTCTCAGACTTAAGAACTATTCTCAAGTTCTTTAGTCAGTAATGGAAGTTTGTTCCAGTCAACTTGTTAGCTTCCATCAATGATCTTAAATTCACACTAATACTTATGGTGTTGAATCGAGCAATGGCAACCTTTTGTTAAAGAGAGAAAAATTAGAATGTACTTATATGCATGTCTATAAGGACTTTAATAACACGCATTATGACGCCCACTATTTTTTACTAATTCATAACCCTTAATATATATCCGAGAGAACTTGTAGAGAAATTCTCCTAGTGGGTTGATATCCAATATCCCTAAAAATGACCTTGGATTTGCCCAACAAGCCACCTAAGTTCAACCAGTAGGTATTGATGATACCAATTGCATCTCCAATGCAACTATTGAATCTAGTGCTATCAACTATTGATGTGTGAACACTCATTAGGCTATCAACTCTTGACACATGTACATCTAATGTACACTGCCCAAATTCACCTTTGTCTACATTGATCTTGAGTTTGTCCAACAAACTAGAACTTCTACTTAAAACTGACCCATTCCTATTTCGATGGTTCGAACATATCCGTGTAAAGCGAGCTTGGGTTTGCCCAACAACCCTAACTTTAAAAGGTCTCTGGTTTTCACTACACTAAAGGAAGGCATTAGTTTTAATACTCTAAGTGAGGGGTTTGACTAAGGTCTCATCTAACTTAGATGGCCTTATATATATAACTCGTGTGTGTGTGTGTGTGTGTGTGTGTGTGTGTGTGTGTGTGTGTGTAGTTACTATAACTACATGACATGATATGGACTAAGCAATCAAATTGGGCCTAAGCCCATAACCATCGATCATGCAAGCCCACACATTCTCCTAACCATGCATTCTCTAATGCATATATGTAAACATTTCATTTTGGTTATGACATCTTATAGATCCTAACATGAAAGGCCCAATCCAACACTTGGATTCACTATCTTCCTTTTACTAACTTGGCTAAAATTACTATTGTATGTTATTTCATTTGGAATAAATATTAATATGATTAACATGAATTCTTAATTCCAAAAATTAACTCATAATTAATTTACCTTAAAATAATTATTTGAAGTCCAAAATTAAACAACTTCAATTTTGTCAAACATGCCAATTTTTCTAGTATACTAGAAAATCTATTACTCTACTAAAATTAATTCAAAATTAATTTCTATAATTTTTCAAAATTTCTAGAACATCAAATCATCATTCCAAGCATCTATAGGTCATTTTATGATGATCAAAATAATTTAGGAATTACCCAAAAATTATCATGATCACCGAAACATCGTTAAGACACTAAAAATGACAAATATGACTTCTAAAATTTTTCTGGAAATCAAATTGTGAGAAAAATTATTTAGGCATGCATTAAACATCAAATTAGCACATTTTTATCACATAAAAAGATTTTTAAGGTGTTGGAACCAAAATATAAACAGACAAAAAAATCAAACAAGATGGATCCTACAATTTCTAGAAAACTGTCCAGATCTGGAAAATTGTTTGATAACATTATTAAAACATTTTTAATAGTTCTACACAAATTAAAGAGGCATAACCACATCCAAAATATGTTCACATAAATTTTCCATAATCAAATTCAACGAAAATCATGTGTAACCTAATCAGTTTAGCCAATAGACATCACATGCCTAACAAAAAGATATATTTCATACATGTTCTTGTAAATTTGAAATTAAATATTTTAATCACATTAAAATTATTTTCAATCATACTAAATCATTCATATACATATGATGGACAGATTGGTGAAAGAAAATCATCAAAACCATTTTTATGATTAATTTCGAACAAGACATTACAGGACCCTAAGTTGTCACAACCATGAAAACAGTTTTCACATATCATGTATTCTACATCTAACAAGGCACAAGATGAATCTGATACCACTGTAAGCTTCCGATCATGTATCTCATACATAATATATATCAAATATACGCAGTAAAAAATAAAACGGAACGTAAAAAATAGATCTACTCATGCATATAGATATAGAAAACAAAAATATGAAATGTAGGATGTTTATATACCTTTTTGGCAATCTCCTCCGTTCTTTAATATTCTCCACGTTGGGTTATCGTAAACCGCAATGATCAATGTAGACCGTCTTTAATGAAAGTCCATATGACGATAAAAGGATGAAACCTCACTAGGAGATGGCTAGATTTCTTTCTTTGTGCGAGCAAAGACAAGAATTCTTGTGAGAGTTAGAGAGAAAAAGAGTATGTGTGTGAGAAATGAACCTTTCTTTCACTTGTGTCTTACAGAAGATGCATGAAAATCATCTCTATTTTCTGTACCATTTGGCCTTCCATAACCCCCGTCACTAATGGAGAGTTATAGGAAGTTAATGGTCAAGAATAACAAGCCTTAATGAAAGTTATAAGAAGTTAATAACTATGAATAGTTTGCATTAATGGAAGTTTGGGAAGTTAATGGCCAAATTGGCAGCCAACAACACTTGTTTCCAATCCATTCCATGCAATGTTTTCTACCACGATTACATCGCGATACAGTCCCGAAACACTCTCTCATATCTTGAATCATCATTCAAGACCATTTTACTCATCCTTCGGATCTCTTATGTGTGTGACCCATTAGGTTCCCGATTATGTTGGCCACTTGAATTAACACTTAATTCAAGGAAGTTAAAAGCGGTATCTAGCAACACATCATGACCCCCAATTGATCGAAAAATTAGTAGTTTGACTACAAACCCTTCCATATGCAATGTTGCCATGTAATTCGTCATTTCACCATCTATACCCTACTTAGTTAAGAGTATGGTCAAAGTGTCAACTCCCACTAGATTGACTACATCACATCTAGTTCAAGTGATATTAGATCTTGTCCTGAGAATCTCATTACTCTATGTATCATTGAAGAATCTCTTCATGATACATATCTGCTCTGACTAAAGACTCCAGAGTAATGACCCTGACAAGAGGTCATAGGTATCATCTCCTTCTATCAAGAGTGGTGAATCTTTTAAAATTGCCTATATCCATAACAATAATGCTTAATTTTTTCCACTATCTTAGTGTAAGGTTCTAATCATGCATCCTATACATAATATATATCAAATATACGTAGCAGAAAATAAAATAGAACCTAAAAAATAGATCTACTCATGCATATAGATATAGAAAACGGTCGTGCACTCTCAGCCTAGATTTTTCCTCATCATTTCTGTCCCAGTTTTATCACTCAATCTCCCCCAAATGATTTCAGATGGTTAAAATTTTTGGTTGAGATGTAGATAAATATGTTATGAGCCTCTTGGTTAAAGAATCAAATTATTTGGATATCAGGTGAAGAAGTTATACAAATTGATTGACAGATGTTCACAAACAATCATTTTTAGAAAACTCGCATAATCGCGACCTACAACTTCATCAACAAAGTCGGCATGATTGTGAATCGCGATCTTTATGCTTTCTTCTCTTCTTCACCGAACAACTTCTTCTTCTTCTCTCCATCTATAGTTTTTCCATATTTTTGTTCTCCTTTCAATCTTCTTTAATTAACATAAATAAACTTAAGCCAATTCTTTTAACTTCATTTTAGCCCATCAAAGCACAACAATTCAAAAATCCAAGATTCAAACTTAAACATAAAAATTTGATTCTCATACATGTAAATTTCAGTTTCTGCAATTTTTTCTCTATCTACTTTCATCTGATACTTATTTCCACCTTTTCTACAACTTCATTTCATCAAAAACTTATCATTTTATCAACTTTATACCTATTCTTTAACTCTAAATTCATTATTTTGTTCATCTCAAATAACTCTCAAAACTTACGTGTATGCATATATATATACACAGTGAAAACAGAGCCTTCACATCTATTTTCTTCAATAAGTTTCTGCACCTAGTTATACTTATATTCTAAGATCTTTCAACTCTAAAAATCATTTCTACAACCCCTTAAAGCATTTTATCATCAAAACCCAAAAACCAACAAATCCACATTTCCATCTTATATTCACGAAGAACATGAAAAGTGTATATTTTTCTCATGAATATGGAATATCAACTAGTTCACCAAATCTAATAAATATATCGAAAAATCATAAGAATTTACTCAATACTTGTTAAATCTCCAACTTCATCGAAATCTTAAGAAGCCCTAATCTCCATGCAACTTATGCACATTATTATGGAAGTTGAGCAAGTTTCAGTTTTTCTTGAGGCAAAAAGAAGAAAACCGAAGTTGGGAGTAGAAAAAGGTAGATGAAAACAAGATCTTTCTTTGGTGAAGGTTTCATGGAAAACTCTCTGTAAAGGAACAAGCTTGAAGAAGATAACCAAGAAAAAGATTTTTTTTAGATAAGAATTTAGATAAAACAAACAGTGTCCTTGTTGTTCAAAGTTAAAAGAATAGTAGTAAACTTTCCAAGATCAACTTTACATATGACACATGTCATTCATCCATTTCTTAAGGCTTTAACTAGTTCTCATTTAACTAGTCCAACCAACTCCAATATTTTTACTACAATTGTCTCCCAATTTTCAATATCATTCTCTCAAAAATTCTACAGTCATCAATAAAATTTCTTCAATATCATTAAGCCTTTATTTCTATTTCCATTCATCAATTTACTTACCACTTGGCATTTTTTCTAGTCTAGCAATACCCAACATTTCTTGGAAATTTTTCCTAAAAAATTCTAAATCCATAAATTCACTCTTTGATTTGGTTTTCCATACAATTAAATCATAAATTCTCAATATAAATCAGCTTTAACATATATCAATCAATTATACCTTGAATGTCAATGAATGCATGTATAGTCATTTTAATGTGCGCAAAAATTCAAATTCATGTGCGTGTAAGCTAATAATATGCATGAGCATGAAAATGTATTTTTCTTAATCTCTCATTGATCTCACATGTACCGTATTTTTGGGTTTAAACTCTTAATATAAGAACGGGATGTTACAATTCTCCCTTCCTTAATAAATTCATCCTCAAAATTCTTATCTACATAATCAGGAAGGTAGGGGTATTGTTTGTTAAGTCAAAATGACTTTACGATTAATTTTGATGAAAACCAAATAATGATGAAGTTGAAGAAAAATGAGACGGAAGCGAAAATGAGACAGAAGCAGAAGCAAAGTGAGACGGAAGCAAAATGAGACGGAAGTTAAAGCAAAATGAGATAGAAGAAAAAGCAAAAATTGGACGAAAGTCAAAGAAAAATGAGACAGAAGCAAAGCAAAAAGAGACGGAAGCAAAATTACATGGAAGCAAAGAAAAATGAGACAGAAGCAAAAATGATACAGAAGTAAAAGCAAAGTGAGACGGAAGGAAAATGAGATGGAACCGAAGCAAAAGAAAAAATGAGACGGAAGCCAAAATGAGACAGAAGCAAAATGAGACGGAAGCGAAAGCAAAATGAGACGGAAGCAAAAGTAAAGTGAGACGGAAATAAAATGAGACGGAAGCGAAGCAAAATGCGATGGAAGTAAAATGAGACGGAAGCGAAGCAAAATGAGACGGAAGCGAAAATGAGACGGAAGCAATATGAGACGAAAGCGAAGAGAAAATGAGACGAAGGAGTCGAAGACGAAGAATCAAATCAGTTTAAGTTAGTTACAGAACTCAACTGAATAATCGTTTCTTTAAAGATC
>JANIJH010000007.1:34819497-34836842 GCA_024520975.1 Erythroxylum areolatum | reverse complement strand
TGAAAGTCTTAGGGGCTAAATTGAAATTCAATGCCTTCATATGACTTGTAGCCCCATGTCTCTAGTTTATTTTACAACAAGAATCAGTTCAATTGGATCTCCATAGACAAAGAATTTACCAAAATACTGAACCATGTTCAAAAAATTATCCAACTTACTTTGATTAAATCAATCATCCACAATTTAATCTAAAAAATCCCCAAATTTTCCATGAAGAGGTAGAGGGATGTCTTAGGAATCCAACGCTTTAAAAACTAAGTCAATCTAATGTCGGACGGAAAAGATATAATCAAAAGAATGAAAGAGGATCGGATTAGGGTCGGGTCAGACCGGTACGGCCGGGTCGGGCGGTCCCGGATCGGGCTGGTCACCCTCGTGACCCGGTCGCGAGGGAGACGTGTCACCGTCACGAGACGCGACAAAAATCGCGATCTCGCGACCGCGAGACGTGCGCAAGCGCTCGCAATGCAGTCACACTCTCGAGCGCGCGGGAAAATTTTCAAATTTTTTTCATAAATATATATATAACCGAATTTTTCCAAAATTCATAACTCTTGATTCCGAATTTCAAATTTGAAAATTTTGGTATTAACAGAAAGCTCAAAAGAAGCTCTACAACTTCCATGAAGAACTCGAAAATTAATTCCGTCTCTCAAGGGGTCAAAAATGCAATCAAAGTTTCTGTTCCTACTTGCCATCCCAAAATAGTAACAGAAACTTCTAAAATTACTATCTTTCAACTCCCAGGTCCAAACATGTCATATTTTATATCAATGCAAAGATCAAAAAGCAACCTACAACTTTCATGAAGGACAGAACAATCAATTTGGCCTCTAAGGGAGTCAAATTTCCAAACAAAGTTCCTGTCCACTAATACTCTTCCCAAATAGTAACAGCAACTTGTAAAAATCATAACGTCCTATTTCATAGCCCCAAAAATTCCATACTTTACATCAATGGAAAGATCAAAACATAATCTAAAACTTTCATGAAACACTTAAAGGCATTTAAAGGCAATTTCAACCTCTAACTAGGTCAATTTTTCAATCAAAGTTTCTGCCAGAATTTTTGTCATCCTATACCGCATCCAAACCTTCCAATTTTCATATCTTCCAATTTCCACAATCAAAAATATCATATTAAACATCATTGTACAGATATAAACTTTCTCTATAACTTTCATGAAGGATGCAAAAATCAATTTAGTCTCTAAAGGAGGTAAAACCTCTTTCAAAGCTACTGCCTATAAAATGACATTTCAAACAGTATCTGTATTTTTTCAAACCTTATAACTTCTTACTCCTAAGCCCAAAAATGGCATATTATATACCAATGGAAAGCTCTAAACATGAACTACAATCTCCAAGAAGATCTTCCAATCCAATTCAAACTCTAAGAGGGTCAAAAACTCAGTCAAAGTTTCTGCCCATAATATAAATTTTGACAACATCTCCCCTAAATTTACACTAGCCAAATTCTTCAAACACCCACCCAATTTACAACACCTGCACAAACACTTCAATCATCCATCCTCAAATTTCCACATCCAAACACAATACACAATACCTCATCTTTTTATCAAACATATGCAAAACACCAGGAAACTCAAATGATTTTCATTTCATCAAATGCTCATAAATTCATTTATACTTTTTTTCATTACAAAGAATCATACCATATTTCCTCATTTAATTTCATTTTATAATTTCAAATTTTCACGAAAAGTTCGGGGTCCAACAGTTTCTACCTTCATGATATATAAGATTTTCTTAAGTATTCAAAATGTTCTCTTTACTTTTCGAATACATTTATAATACCATCTATGATCATAGTTGCTAATTGATACAATTTTGCTTGGGTCATTTTGATTTTCAATACCATAATACTGTCGGGGCATTTTTTTAACTCCAACAGCTATAACCAAAATTTCCTTATGCCCATTATTTGTTCTAGTATTTCTTTAAGTATCTAATTCCTCCATGAGGTAGTATTATCTCATGTTATTTTTGGTTTCCCCAATTGAATTCTTTTCTCGAGTGATTTTCTCAATTCATTTGATTTTCTTTGATTTTCACATGAATTTATTCTAATGCCTACTCATTCATACTAGTTTCTCCATACATTTCGATTTATTAGGAATCTCAATTTCCTGTGTTAGTAACACATTCATCATATCTTATTTATATCTCATATACTTAATGTCACCTCAAATTCAGGAATCCAATCACATAGTTGGATACTTTTTATCAACAAAATACATACACTCTTGGTAGCATATTCTGCACCTTATGCTTGAGTCTCCATTAGGATTAGGACTCCAATATTCACTTTTAATTCATTAGATTCATTTCTGATTTATTCCTTCATTGATCATTCTTAAAAATAAACTATCAGGTCTACTTAATCTAATTCAGTGAAATTATTCTTCAAAAGAAAATTTCTTATTTCTATCATCTATATTATTCATTTGACTTTTATCAATCCACTGTTTCCATCACTAGTTATCAGACATTCTTAGTACCTCAAAAAGATCAATTTCTATTGTCTCTTATAAGGTTATAATGTTCTGGTTACCAAAACCCGATGAAGTAGTAGACATCATTATTGTCACATATGTTTAGGTGTGTATCATCAAGGTCATCCCATTCTATCCAGAGATTTATTTCTGATAGATCGTCAATTATCTTACAATAGTAATACTTTGATCTCAATTGATCCTAAACAATACTTCTCTCTTTATCCTTGCCAGGATCAGGGTTTCCTCGCATTGACATATACTAACATCAACTTTACCCCAATTCCCCAGAATTTACCTCTACTAGTGTTACATCATGTTATAATGATTCAACTACCATATTGGGTGCATTAACTCTTTTCATTTGCTTTATCATCTTTTTCTTTATCTCATTCCTATTGTCATTTATTTCATCTCATATATGTATGTTCTCAATCAATTCATAATTATAGAGGCATAACCATTATGAAACTCTAATCTCTATTCCATAGACATATTCTCACACTAAATCATAAACTCTTATCGTGATAATCACACAACCATTCTAAGTCCAAGTTCAACCTTTCAAGGTCATTGAAAAATTTATTTTCTTTCAACTTGGATTATACACTTTAATCTCATCATTTCTACTTATATCCTTATTTTTCTCAATCAATCCATGACAACACATTCACGTCTATATCTCATTCAAGGGTATACCATCACAGTACAATTTTGATATCATGTTCAATAATACAACCACACATACAAATGTAGTAAATATTTATCTATTATATAGAACCTGATACTATTTCTCATTTCATAATATCCACAAATTTTTGTTTTCTCACATTTTGAAAGAGCATCACTCTTCTCACTAAGTCCATCAACTCAAACTTTGAACACATACTCATGCATGTGACTCATACACATGCGACTCAGGCTAGGGATCAGTTACTATTGTCTGTTATGACATGTCTAAAATGCATGTAACTTGACACATATTTTGAAAAACGCCCATGTAATATAACTAATTCTGGGCTTTGATACCGAAATGTAGCATCCTACTCTCACAAGACACATACCTAACATCTTGAGTGATGTCCGAGTGCGAATCCCGTAAGAGTGGCATGCTAGAACAATCAAATACTCGAACTCGGTACAAAATTTTGTTTTCAAATTTATCACGCGCATACGTAGAATTTAATAATCAAATTTGGGCCTATACTTTTATTTCATAAAACTCGAAATCACAATTATTATTACACTTTGATCAATCTCTTTTGCAAAACATTTCTAATTGGAAAGTTATACACAACAGAAATATTCAAATACATAAGATATAGTAACGGTAGAAAACTCAATTCGATACAAATATAAAGAAATACAATGTAGTCGTGAACTGATCCCGACCTCTACCTCTTACTTGAATGTAGTGGCTATACTCCTGTTTACCCAACGGAGTTACTCTTCTGAACCTGAAAAAAGTATTGCAAATTTTGGGTGAGTTTTGCGAACTTAGTGAGTGACCATCCTCGATAGCTCACTCATCACATAACACATACAATTCACATATTCACATCATTTCATTAATAATCATATTGAGTCACTTGTAATTCACATTCATTGCAAATATATCTCACATACAAAATTCAGTCAAATTATTCAAATCATACACATCAAATGCATATGTGATGCTTATGAGACTCACTTTCAATTTGTTATTATTGTGACTGAGTGCCTATAACTTTCCCATATTTATTGTAGATATCAGGCTCATTAATAACTGTCCCGTATCTTTTAGAGATATCAGGCTCATTTTACATGGTGAGCCTTTGGCTTATACACTTTCTAAGCTTTAAGCTCCTTTTTCACAATCTAAGCTTTAAGGTCTTTTTCACATCTAAACTTTAAGCTCTATTTCGATGGCGACTCCAGTCACAACAGCCTTTATCTTTCATGCATTCATAAAATGAAATACATCACATTCACATCTTTTAAATCAGTTACTTTATTTCATTTTACACATATCATCCGACCTTAGTTCGACTTTTAACATTAAAGTTGAGAATCACTTTTTCATTTATATGCATATTCACATTTCTCTTCAAAACTCAATCCGACATTTAACAATTAATTTGTATATCACATATTTTGCCAAATTCACATATAAGGAGAACTTCTATTATTATTCATGCATTTATCAAACTCCTTAGACATTCAATATCCGGAATCAGAACAATCACATCTCATTTCAATGGCAATTTAAAGCAAAAAGTTAAAACATAATAAACAGTGAATCAGACCATCTAGGTCGACTCATAGTATGTTCCAGATTAGCATATGCTTCCAAGTTTTGGAAATATCTGAATGCAAACGTTTATCCTGTACATCCAAATTATGCAATATACACATTGCACACACACATTAATAACTTTGCACAGTTATAACCATTTATTTATGCACAAATGTTCATATGGACTATGTACATTGCATACTCAATAACAATCCCGAGTATATTAACGAATTTCACATCTTATCCACATTCTCGTTTTTAGCATTATTTGCTCTCATAATATCAAATAGGCATTCACTTTTGTTAAAATCCCATTACTCATTTCCTTTTAATCACAACTACAATCATATGAACCTCTTAATTTCTATTATACACATTTTTTATGCTTTAATACCAATAATTCATTCACTGATGTTATTCTAACATTATAAGATCAGACAATATCCAAACTCTCATTTCTTCATATAACATCTCCAAAATTCCAAACCTTCAGATCTATTTTCCATGAACATTTTGACAAGGGAAATGAAGTAATTTGATAATACTTTCTTTTATAAAATTGTTCTCCTATCTCTTAAGTTTTTAAAGACACCAAAATCATCCAATTTGGTTCAGTAATCTGAAAGTTATACCCCAAACATTTTCAGACTATTTTTATACTAGAGCAATAAACTATACTCAACTTCCATTCAGAAATTAAAAATCTTAAAAACTGAAGTAACATTCTATTTCTTCAGACCATTTGTAGCCCTATGTATCTAGTTTACTCAAATTAAAAATCATTCCATTCGAATAACTACAGAACAAGATATTGTCAAAATACCGAAGCTTGTTCAATGAAATCTTTCTGGTTATCATATTCCAGCACAACCAACATCTTCATCTTAAATCCATTAACCCAACTAAATTAAGTCACGGTCGTGCAACACAAACTCACAGCCATGCATCACAACACAATTGAGTCACGAGCGTGCAACCATAATGCACACCAACATAATGCACGCCCGTGTGACATAACGCATGTCCGTGCACTCTCAGCCCAGATTTTTCCTCATCATTTCTATCCCAATTTTATCACTAAATCTCCCTCAATTGATTTCAAATGGCTAATATTTTTGGTGGAGATGTAGATAAATGTGTTATGAGTCTATTGGTTTAAGAATTCAAGTCATTTGGATATTGAGTGAAGAAGTTAGAGCGAATTGAATGACAGATGTTCAAAAACAATCATTTTTTAGAAAACTCGCAAGATACGATCGTGTGCCTGCACAATCGCGACCCGCAACTTCATCAGCGAAGTCAGCAAGATCGCAACTCGCGACCTTCATCAACAGAGTCACGATCATTCGCGATCTTTATGCTTTCTTCTCTTCTTTACCGAATAGCTTCTTCTTCTTCTCTCCTATAGTTTTTCCAGGTTTTTATTCTCACTTCAATCTTTTTCAATTAACATAAATAACACTTAAACCAATTCTTCTATCTTCATTTCAGTTCATCAACACACAACAATTCAAAAATCCAAGATTCAAACTTAAACATCAAAAATCCGATTCTCATACATGCAAATTTCAATTTCTGTAATTTTTTCTCTATCTACTTTCATATGATACTTATTTCCACCCTTTCTACACTTTCATTTCATCAAAAAATTATCATTTTATCAACTTTATACCTATTCTTTAACTCTAAATTCATTCTTTTGTTCATCTCAGATAACTCTTAAAACTTACGTATATGCATATATATATACACAGTGAAAAGAAAGCCTTCACATCTGCTTTCTTCAAAAGTTTCTGCACCTAGTTATACCTAATTTCTAAGATCTTTCAACTCCAAAAATCATTTCTACAACTTCTTAAAATATTTTATCATCAAAACCGAAAGACAAACAAATCCATATTCACATCTTATATTCATGAAGAACATGAAAACTGTATATTTTTCTCATGAATATGGAATATCAACTAGTTTACCAAATATAATACCTATACCAACAACTCATATTGATTTACTCAATACTTACTTGTTAAATCTCCAACTTCGTCAAAATCTCAAGAAGCCCTAATCTCCATGCAACTTATGTACATTATTATGGAAGTTGAGCAAGTTTTGGTTTTTCTTGAGGCAAAAGGGAGGAAACCGAATTTGGGAGTAGAAAAAGGTAGATGAAAGCAAACTCTTTCTTTGGTGAAGGTTTGATGGAAAACTCTGTATAAAGGAACAAGCTTGAAGAAGATAACCATGAAGAAGACATTTTTTTAGACAAGACAAACAGTGTCTTTGTCTTTCAAAGTTAAAAGAATAGTATGAAATTTTTTAAGATCGACTTTACATATGACACTTTTCATTCATCCATCTCTTAAGGCTTTAACTAGTTCTCATTTAACTAGTCCAACCAACCCCAATATTTTTACTACAATTGTCTACCAATTTCAATATCATTCTCTCAAAAATTCTACAGTCATCAATGAAATTTCTTCAATATCATTAAACCTTTATTTCTATTTCTATTCATCAATTTACTTGCTACTTGGCATTTTTTCTAGTTTAGTAATACCCAACATTTTTCAGAAATTTGTCCTAAAAAAATATTCCTCAAAAATTATAAATCCATAAATTTACTCTCCGATTCGGCTTTCCATATGATTAAATCACAAATTCTCAATATAAATCACCTTTCACATAAATCAATCAATTATACTCCGAATGTCAATGAATGCATGTACAGTCATTTTAATGTGTGCAAAAATTCAAATTCACGTGCGTGTAAGCTAACAATATGCATGAGCATGAAAATACATTTTTCTTAATCGCTCATTAATCTCATATGTACCGTATTTTTGGGTTCTAACTCTTAATATGGGAATGGGTTGTTACAATATGGCCATGAATATGCCCATATACAAGTGTGTGTCAAAACCAAAAACCTAATTTTCAAACTATAAAAGGGAAAACTAAAGGGCAAAGCAAAGAGGAAGCTTAGGAGGCACAATTAAATTTCCTAGAATGGTAGAAAGAACAAAGAGTAAGCAAGGAGACTTATTTGGATTGAATGTCCATCAATCTAAAGTGGATTCCATGAAGGTTAAAAGGGATTCCATCATATTTCATTTAGTTTTCTATTTTCCCTTTAGTTTTGATATTATGTTTGATACGATTAGGAACTAAATCCTTTATGGTACTTAGATAAGATGAACCACTAGATGAATCATGCAGTGATTTTAATATTTTAATATATTTTTTTATTATATTGAGATTCAATGATATGTTCATTATTGTTCTTAAATTAATTGTCAGTACATTAATTCATGTTTAATTTCATGCAATTGAGATTGAGAAATCCTCTGTATAAATTGATCTACATTATTGAAAAGAGTTGTATGCAAAGTTAGACATAAGTTAACATAAGTCTTCCAAATTAGGGTCAAACATAATAATGATATTCATAGAACAATTAAGGCAATTTCATTTTAATTAGAAAGATATTTTGAGTAATTGTTAATAATCTTTAAAAAGTTATTAACATAATTGAGGAATTTTTGTGGTATAATGAACTTTAGTTTAAATTTTTTGTGAAATCTTAATTACATAAGAAGTCTTAAAATTTTGGATCTAATGCCTAGATGTCTTGCATCAATATCAGCTACCTCAATTTTTCCAAGAAGTAGCTCAGTAGAAGATGTAGTCTCCTAGATACCTATTTGTATACAATCTATTGAAGGGCAACAAAATGAATCTCCCAGCAATGATCCTTAAGTTCATAGTAGACAAGTGAGGCCACAAGAACACTACTGGAGGTCTACCTTATAGAATGTTGTTGACCAAAATCTTTGCCTATTTTGGCGTTCATTTAGACAATGTGACGTGGTATGAGGCTGGAAAGTTTCATTCTTCCATATCAGTTCGGTATAAGTTGAAGGGAAATATTTAGGTGGAGAAGAAAACTAAAAGAGTAGCTAGCCTCTTGGGTCCTACCTCAAAATAGAGTTCTAAAAGGATAATAGAAATTGTAGGTCGTACTCTAAAGTAATAGGCTCCTTTTCCCCCTTATAACGAAAATAACATGAATGATCAATTTCTTCAATTACTGAGGGAGATTCGCTATAACCAGGATCAAATGTGTGAACAAATTGATAATCCAAAACCAAATCCTAGATTTGCAATTTCATATTAGGAGAAATTCCTCCTGACTGTGACAATCGATCTTCTTTATTTATACTCTGTTTTATTTCACTTCCTCCCCATTTCTTTTTTTTTTTGATAATGACAAAAGAGGAGAGCTTATGTGGACATATTTTTTTGCATATATATGATATGATTTCTCGATGCTACCTTGATTATATCTGTGATTGATTCTACCGTGAAAATCTATGATACATAATTGATAGGCTCCTTTTTTAATAGGCAGGCTTTTTCTAATTATGTCTGAACATATAAAAGTCCAGGTATCTTTCGAAATCATCCATTATCTTTTTTAATTTTGAAAAATATATCTATTATTGCTTGTCATCATAAAAACGGAGGAGATTGTTAGCTCAAGGTTCATATTTAACGATTTTGATGATAACCTTATAATATTTCAAAATTTAAATTAGATTTATTTTTTATATAAACAACAATATAATTATTAAAAGGAAAAATTCATGGAATAATTGATTTCTTTCTTGCAGAAATCTTCTTTACAAACTTGCACTGAAAAGATCCTACTTATTATGAAGGCTGTATATCAGTCACGTGATTACTAGAAGATTTTTGGCAAAGTTAATATCGAAGTTATTTGGAATTAAATCCATCTAGTTGACTAAGGATGCAAGTGAAGTAATGATTAGTTGAAAGAAAAGCCTACTTAAGGAAGAGCAACTACTTTTACAAATAGAGATAAGATTTCTGAACACAGATTAGACTTTCAAAATATAGCTACAACATAGATTCTTTTGAAAGTGATATCATTGAAAAATCTCTTGTTCTTTAGAAAGTGAAAATATTTTTGAGAGAGATCAGTGTAACTCATATCGAGCAAAATTCATTTTCTGTTGAGAGCTTATAAAAGTTAGCTAAATACTACTATTTTGGAAGGTTGGAAAACCTTGAAAAATATTAACTTGTGAGCTTAAAGAGGCTCATTAAATTATTACTTGGATTTTCATAGTAAAATACTCAAGTTGAATACTTGGGGACTGGACATAGGCTTAAGTTGTAAGACGAATCAGTATAATCGAGACGAATCGGTATAATCGACTGTGTCCTTTTGTCTCTTCTCTTAATTTTTATATTTCCATATTATATTATGCATGTGTGTGTGTGTTTGTTCGTTTATTTTAGCAAGAGGCTACTTCTATTCTAAATTAGGTTCCTTTTGTTTATAACTTGTTAAAAATTTCTTTTATTTTAACATACGCCTTTTGTTTTAAAATTGTTTTTAACTGGTCTTATTCTTTAGCAAGCTTCTGTCGTTTAATAGGCTACTATCGCTTGATAGGCTCCTATTGTTTTTAATTTTTAACAGGCATCTATCTTTATTTGAATTGAAAGCAGTTTGCAAAAAAAATTTAAGTCATACACAATTCACATCTCTCTTATGTGTGTTTGTTTTTATCACATTATTACCTTTTAGTTTAATCTTTGTTTTAATTAATTAAATTGTGTCGATTTATTTCAGTTTATTGTTTTTATTTTAAATTTGATTAATCTCCATTGATATAATTTGTTAGAGTACATAATAGAAAGACGATTTGAAATAGTAATTCTAGTCAAGCTTATAGCTAAAGTACATATTTACAATTAATACTTATAATTTTCAAGTCTCCATTTCCATTGTATTTTAATTTAATTTAAATACTGGACCTGGACCAAGCACCAATTATGGTTGCTCAATTGGATAAACCCTCTGTTATCTAACGGTGAAGATAGTTCCGTCACTAGTATAGCTATACGTCAATTTACAGCTACGACTAGGGTTTTCCTTAACTGCACCTTGGGGTTTTCTTTGCTCTTGGAGGTTCATTCAACATCTTCAACAATGGTGAGTTAAGCAATAATAGAAATTTTGTTCGCCATACTATTCAGTTTTTTGTTCGTGTATTTTCTTTGAAACCTTGTCTGCTTAGATTTTCTGTTCTTTATAGCTTTTAAGGTTCTAGGATTTCGTTTTCTGTGGGTCGCGTGGTGATTAGGTATTCTTGGAGTTTTAATCGTGTTGTGTCCCTCTTCACTATGGCTAATGACTCTTGTTGTATTAATTTTGTTTGCGATTCGTGATTTGGATTTAGGTCCTCCAAAATGACATTGATCTGTTGAATCCACCGGCAGAGCTTGAGAAAAGAAAACACAAGCTCAAGAGACTGGTTCAGTGTCCCAATTCCTTCTTCATGGTATCATCTTTTATCCAACTAATTTTGTAAATAAAATTTCTTCTCATTATATTTGTTTCTTTTTGTAAACTTTGAAGCAAGTTATTCGATATGGTAATTGCTTGCTAATCTGTTTGTTCATTTATGTTTTTCACTAATATTGAAGGACGTGAAATGCCAGGGCTGCTTTAACATGTAAGTAGTTTGGATTTTTAATTTAAATGATAATTTGGATTTGGGTATTTCTTCTACAAACATTTAAACGTTCTGATTTTTAATGCAGAACTACTGTCTTCAGCCACTCTCAAACTGTTGTGGTTTGCGGAAACTGTCAGACTGTTTTATGCCAACCTACTGGAGGCCGTGCAAGGCTCACTGAGGGATGCTCTTTCAGGAAGAAGGGAGATTGACTCAACTGCTACTAATCCTCTTATGGTTTCTTTAAGATGGGAGAGTTTGATGGCTAGACTCAATGTTTGATGGCTTTAAGATATGGATTTTGGTTTTAGTGTAGTGGATTTTGCTATATCATAATGTTAATACATTAATATTGGTTCGATTAGTATCTTGGAGGTTGTTATGCATTCAATTAATGCGTTGTCTTGAGTTGTTACCAAATTTCTTTTGTCGGTCACCGGGATATGCATTATGTTTTTGAGAGGTTTTCTATAGGTTCCTTGTTTGTTCTTTTAACCTTTCACATCAGTGACAATGGTTTTGCACAAGGCATGTTAATTGTTTCACAGCTTCACATGTATGATAAGTGAACCTTTCCCAAGTTATTTCCATGGCTGAATATTTTACTTTTTATCTGTTGCAAGTTGCAGTAGTGTTCATTTATTGTTCTTGAAATCAAGGTGATTTGGTGTTGCTGCAGTTATTCCTTTATTTAACTGTGTCGTGTTGAGTCTGAATCTTGACGGGAATGAGGATGTGCTCACCAACAGCCTAGATGAGCTGTCCTGATGTGTCTATGTAATTGAGGACTTTTGAGTTGATTTACTTAGGCCTACATTATTTTTTGTATAATATGGTTTGTTGCACCGCTCAGTTTCTTTCCCAACTATTTTAAAGCGACTTTAGGGTTCCGCCCTAGGGTTAATCTGTAGAGGACAGAAGGTTGTACGGTCTTGTTCCCAGCTATAGTAGTTTTTGCGTGCAATTCCTGTCTTTGGACTAACGGAGTGTGTCGAGAATCATGGAGCTAAGAAGTTTTAAGGTTATGAATTGTTGATACAATTGGGCATTACGGTTGTGCCTTGTCCTCAACAGGAGCCATACTAAATGGTTTAATTCTTTAATCAAGAGGAGGGTCATGGATATCTTGCGTCTTCAAGATAAACAAGTGTATACAGATCTGGTCGTAGCTGCAGCAGTGTAGCTTGGATTGAGTCATGACGAAGAGTAATGTTCTGGTAATTAACGACTTTAAAGGCTCGCATTAGTATTTGGAAATTGAATCCAAGCCGATAAGAGTGTCCGAAATCAGAATATTTTGTGTACAAGACTTTCTACGAACGAACTAAACAGCTTCATTTTACATCCCAAAGATAACATTTGTACATTTTACAGAAGGTAAAAAGCTGCCGTGGGAAAAATCTTCATTTTGTTTGAGTTCGAAATTTTTTGGGTTAGTCTTCGAGTAAGTGTCTTGTTTCCATATTTTTGAAGGTATCGTCCAACATAATTGGGAGCTGAATAGCAGCCCCTACCTCCTTTCTGAGATCGGTGCATGGTGAGCGTTTCCCCAAGATAGCAGTTTTATTCGTTCCCTTCTCACCATTAATGGTGTAGAGATAGCTCGAAAATACCTCATCATTGATATTTACTTAGCTAATTCCAAAAGGCGCTGCTTTGCCATCACATTATATTGGACGCATCACTATTACGAGTAATGCGCACAAGGGGCACACATAATAATGCATTTCAACCCATCCTTGTGCAATATTTAATTTTTTTTAAGCAACCTATTATTTAGATTTTGAGAAAAAGTGTAATAAAAATAGATAATCGTCGTGGGGGGATCAACCATCAACATAGGGCTATGCATGTTGCTTAATAGATGCTACCGGCATTAATTCACCAACTACATTACAACCATTCTTAGCACAACTGGTTACAAACATCAAACACCATAATTACATTCGTCTTTACAAATAACAGTAAGCACAAGAGCAACTCCGATTATTTGTTTTGGAAAGCCTACCAAGATAGGGAATTGTTTGCGAGCCGTTGTTTCGCAGTGTAGGAACTCTCCATCTCTTCCTGCATTTGGCTCAAGTTAGTGTATGTGTAGAACAGACTACCACCTCTAACTTCTCATATTCCCACCCATAGCCGTAATATAAAGAAGTTAGAAATGTCAATAGGGAACTCCTCACAAGGGTATTAATCACTTCTCTGAGTAGAATAATAAAGTAAGGATAAAGTGTAAAGTGCATTATGATCCCCATGATTCTCATGATTTCTGAAAGCATTTCCATAATTTGAATTTGAGCTCAAAGGTTCTTATGATCTGATGATTAATGAAACAGTGACTAAACGATGGTTAAGGCTACATGGCATGGGCATAGAACCAGGTAGGCAAGGATATAGCACGCTGTCAGTAGAGGAGACTTAACTGAGACTCCGACTTCCAAAAGGAATAGTCATAAAGTTGATGCTTGATATGTATTTCATGTTTTTCCTCTGAAAGTAAAACAACAAAGCTAAACTAAATAGCTTTGATTCCAGATAGTACAGCATAGGATATCATGCAATAATTGAACTAGTGAAGCATGCCTGTGCACAGCATGATCCCAAATCTCCACACACATTCCTCTGTATTCAAAAGGGAGCTAGAGCTCTCGCGGCAAAGAAGTGTGACATTAGGTATTCAAAGAAGATGATTTAAAGATTTGAGAATTTTTAACATTTGGCTGGTATTCAAGCAGCTGTAGGATGGAAAATACCTTGCAAGATTTTAGGAGAGGTTGCAGGAATGATGATCTGAAAAACCTGATTGATTCTCCAAGAGATGTTCTATCCCATTCTGCAATCCAAATATATCTCTGAGATATTGTTTGAACCATAACATAGTCATCAAAAAGATGGATCTCAGTACAAGATCATATGAATTAAAATGCATTCCAGAACTATTTCTTAAACTATAAATTTTTCACAAGAGTAATAACTAACAGTCTTTTGTAGGTATTCCTTCATTATATCCTTTCGCAAGAGTAATAACAGTCTTTTGTAGGTATTCCTTCATTAAATCCCGAGTATGTTCATCACTATATTATTGTTTCATATTCTGGTTATTCCAACAAAAACCCAAATGTAATCGAACGATTATGCTAACTTACCATCAATACCATCTATTTTATGTCCTCCCCTGTTAAGTTCTTCAAAAAGCTGCAAATCCAGAAGTTAGTAAGAATTCAAAGCAAACTTTAGAGCCAACTAGCCCATGTTTACCCAGAACAGATGGAAGAATTTTCCATCTATGGAATCAATTTGATGGAGAAGGGGACAGAAGAGGTCTGTTGCTGCTGACCTCAGAAAGTGTTGGCACAGTGGTAGGATCAAATTCATCACAATGAATGGGGTCAATTGGTACACAAACACGGCCTGGATCAAAGAGACCAATTTAGCAGCAAGAATAATCAGCATCCGTCTCATAATCAAAACTTCAAAAAAATAAAAAAATGATCTGCCAAGTATATTTGACAAAGATCTTCAACTTAAAGAATAGTCATAGTGATAACCATAGTAGTGGTCACATGAAATGACTCCCATTAAAGGAATATGTATGAAAACTGGACAATTTGAAATTAGAGCAAGCAAAATTCACGACATTTGGATTAGGAATTACCCACCTGTTTTTGGATGTATACAAAATGGTGCCTTCAGCAAATGGTTCGTGTGCTTAGAAACCTAAAAGCGCAGGCAGAAAGATTCAAAATCCTCAATTTGCAATGGACAATCCAAAGGAGGTTTTACTGTTGGAGACAAAAACAAAAGTAAGAAGTGGTAGGTTATGTTGCACAGACCTCCATATCAAGTCTAGGATAGGTAAACGAGAAAACAATTTCCTCAACGCATCGCCGCAGTCCTTGTGCCTGATGTGAGTGAAAAAGTAACATAAATCAAGAAGTAAAAAACAATTGCATTTCAATAGCTATTATATTAGTATTAGAAAATTGGTATCCTAGAGTGATTAAAAAGCTATCAATTGCATGTTAGTATCAACTATCATTGATAGAATTCTCTTGCATCATCATAAGTACAATGTCTATGGTCATTTTCCTTTTTCTGCACATGAGTGATGATCTTAACTCCCATCAATAGAAGCAGAAGATGAGACTGAGTCATGTTTCAGGAATGTCAACTTTTATCCTGAGGCACTTCAATTCATTTCAATGCCTCTTCAACGCTCACTTTCTATATAGGCTTTAAAATCATTTCCACCTTTTTGGTAGAAAGCATAAATACGTACAAACAACCTCACCCCTTACACCTCTCTAGCTCTTAACTCTAGTAGATTAGCGGAACTTCTACCTCCCTAAGTATCAGCTCAAATCCCTGATGATTTTAACGTCTTTTTGAATATGAGAAAATCTCCACAAAAAGCTGACTAATACGTTTCTATAGTTCCTTCTAATGTTTCCCTAAATCAGTATGGCTACTTAAGTTCGAGTAACATTAGTTAGTTTCCTATCTTTTAGTCGCCATTATTATCCTCAATATGAACCGTACTCTCCCCACTGATGAAGTTACAAGTTCCAGATAGTTGTGTGTATGACACATATAACTTCACTGTAGTTACCATGGTTGATATCATTGACACTTACACAAAGCTAATGGCCTACTAATGGAGGTGTTCACTATCTGTCAAAAGATGCGTCATTTCAGATAAATTAAGGGGCAGAAAGGCATCTTCACCTTATGTTTTCCAGACTGCAAACTATGTTTTAGCTGCTCCCACCTAATAAGATTAATGTCTTCCTTCAAATTGGAGGATTGCTTATTGCTGTGCCACTTCCCACGAAGCTCAGAAGTGACAGCTGCATAAATAGGAAGCATTAATTACTCAATGTAGGACAATAAAAAGTAAAAGATCTACTGGGAAAGATCATGAATACATTCATCTGGAATCATCTCCAAAATCTTCTCGTATCTCTCCTCATCTGAAAACAATTGCTGACAAGGAAGCAATTTTGTCTCAAAGAAATCCCGAAGAACTTCAGAATATGATCTCCTGCAGTGTTTCCTGCCTTAGTACAAGAAATTGGATCCCACAGTAGCAAGAAATATATTTAAGTGAAAAAACAAATAACAGTACTTACGCAAGGAATGGATGAAGAACTGGACCACTCAAAGAGATCTTTTTGTTACTATTTTCATTGCCCTGATAACAACAATTCATTTTTTCCATTAAGGAATACTTCACAAGCCAGTTATGAAAACTATTGCCGTACTTAGGCCATATATTGCAAGAAAAACTAAGAATATTATGATGTTATTTAGGTTATAGAACAATACCTGGTATACTCTAAAATAATCAGCAATGGCTGCCCTTTGTTCATTATTTAACCTGAAGCAGTAATAGCAACACACTTGCACTAATAAATCACAACAAAAGCACAAAACTAGAAGAACTTATTTATGCCTCTAAGCTAAATTACCTTCTTGCTTTTGCATCACAAACCCAACAATGGACTCCACGCCGACCACTATAAACCCAAAGAATATGATTGAAGCCAAAATCATCTGCACCATGGAAAGCAGATTAAAACAACCAGAAATAGTTTAGGTATAGCATGTCACCATTTATAAGGCATCAAGATATCCTTCCCCAATCCCCTCCCCATCCCACAACCTGTAGGCAACCCCAAGTCAATGTACCTACAAGAAAAATTAACTATAAGATTCAGGTTGAAAACGTGAAACGGGAAAAGAAAATCAGAACATATGATACAAATATCATTAGTGACTACCTGAAGGTTTGTATAAGAGGGAAAAAAGATATGCACACGTTGACTTCTGTTCAACAATGTAAGGGAGACTAATTTGCTGTGCTTGCATTAGCTCTATCCCACCTAAACCCCACCCCAATTTTCAGGAGGAAAAAAAAAACTCATAGAAACTTTAGACCTATGCTCTAAACAGCTTCAAAATGGTGTGAAAAACATATCCTATAAGAATTAGACCACGAAGATACAAA
>JANIJH010000007.1:34600382-34611525 GCA_024520975.1 Erythroxylum areolatum | reverse complement strand
GTATTTATTAGTAAGCATGTGCACTCATTAAAAGTCACTTGCCTTAGTTTATTTAAAGCTAGTTTTGGACAACCAAGCGTGTGGGCCTAAATAGAGTGATCAATTAGGCCCATCCACCCCCTTAGGTTTATTTAAGTTTTTTTGGTCTTCATTAAGTTAGTTTAGCCCAATCCTAAGTGGATTAGGATCATATTGCATTATTGGGCTATAAACTCCTAAACTACTTAGGATCAGGCTTGTTTTAGCATTAAAGGGTCTTGTAACCTATTCCTTTTAGGTTTAGGACGTGGGCAAGGGTATAAATACCTTATTTTATCCTTGTAAACATGGAGATTTGGTTGATTAACAAAATTGAGAGATATTCTCTTCAAGAAAGGTGTGTTCTTCTTATTGTTACTTCAAGGATTGAATCACTTATCAAGGTAATCACTTGTGGCGTGATCAATTCTTCTATTTTCTTTGGGTTTGGGTCTCAATTTTGTATAATTGGGGTTTGAACTAGCATATTCTTAGAATAGAAAGATTGGCGTTTTAATTCAATAGGATTAGGGGGTTTCAAGAACCTTGTTTTCTTGGGGTTTCCGTATCATTTTATCTTATAATGAACTTTTGTGCATATGTGAGAATTTGGTTATTATGATTCTTGGGTGATTTTCTTTTTTAGGTTAACTATTAACTATGATGAGACATATAATGGCGATGACATATAATAGGTAGGAAAAAGATTAGCTATGTTATAAGAAATGTAGAGATCACCTTCTAACTTATAGGAGGCTACTAGTATGGATCCAAAGTCACAAAACTCACCTATGGAAGATATCTCAGACAATGTGTCACCTAAAGCACAACTCAATCACTGATTCCTACAATTCATAACTAAAATCCAATTAAAATGACATCAGACTCTCTAAAAAAATAAATTTGAGATAAATTGATATATGGATTGAGCATTCTTAAGAGAACTGGATTAGAGATAAGGATATGAAGGATGGAAATTTTTGATGTTTGATTGGAATTCTTTATTATCCAAAAGCTATTATATTAAGAACTAGTCTTAGATTTCATATGCACATTCTAAATGGATGAGAAGGAAAATGTATGAGATTATAAATCAGTGATACATTCCAGCTAACGATAATCGAGCATCATTTTAGCCACGATTAATTTAGCATCGATGTAAGGTTATATATAGAGGAGCAGGTGTAAGGCTCCAAATTATACCTTAGTTGGAATGATACATGCTCATGAAAATAAATGTGATAGGTGTTAAAATTATGATATGAATTGAATGTAAATTGTATATGTCTTGAATTTTTGGTTTCATGGATCATACTTTGTGACTTGGAATTAATTGTTACCATTAGAGAATTGAGGTATTAAAATGTACATTTGGACTAGGAAAATGTTAAGTGGCAAGATAAGTTGGTACATAAAAATTGCATGACTAGGCCTATACATTGAATGAAATTTGGCATAGCTAAGGCATTGGCAAATGGCATAGTTAATAAATTAACAAGTGGCAGCAATAAGTGAGAGAAAAATAGTCTAATATCTTGGTGACATTTGGTAGCTCCTATATGGGACAAATGAAGAACATGCATAGTGACATATGCTGTTACAATTTGATGACACGTAGTATTGGATGAGACAAGTTTCTGCTGGAATAATTTTTGTTTTGTTCATTCTTCAACATCTTGCACTCTTTCCATAAACTCTCTCACTCACACCTCTTAGAGTTTTTGCTTTATTTGGGTCATTGACGCTTAAGAATCCTTGCATGAGATTGCATTAAGAAAGCTACTTTATACTACCTTCTATGTTGTTATCATTTTAGTGTTAAGATCATCCTACATCTACCTTGATTTTGGAAATGTGTTGGTTGCATAAAGGGTTTGATTAGTTGGTTCTTTGAAGAAGGAACTTGAAGTTAATTAGGTAAGGGTTGGATTAGTTGGTTCTTTGAAGAAGGAATTTGAAGTTAATTAGGTAAGGGAATTCTAAACTTGATGGCATATTGTACTATGAATTCTATGTTACTTGAATTGGAATGGAATATGTATGGAATTGATGATATAATAAGGTCTAGAACATGATGCTTATTTGATGAATTTTGCTATGGATTTTGTTGTATAAAAGACAATGGCGTGTGAGTTGCCAAATGAGTGATTTTGAGTTGAAATTGGATATGAAATTAATGAGGAGTTGGCATGTAATTGAGGTATACTTGAAGCATGAATTAGGGATTACCATATTGTGTTTTGAAATTTGGAAGGAGATGTTTGAATCCGGAATTTCACATGAAAATAGTTAGGACACAATCATGGCATTCATCCCACGATCATGGGCAGGTGCATTAGCTTTTGTCACAATCGTGGGAATATACCCCACGATCGTGGGAAAGGACTTAACATGGTAATCTTTGTTTTATATAATTGTTGGACCCTAGTAGGATAATATGCCTTACATTGGTAAAATTAAAGTTGGCTAGGGTTTGTAATGAACCTATTTTGAGATTAGATTAATTAGTTAAAGGTTGAATAAGTTTTGGATTTTCCACTAAGGTAATAACTTATGAAAGGTGTTAGTTGATAACAAGTATCTAATTTGGAACTTATAAGTTATTAAAGAAATTAAGTATACTTATGAACACAATGTGATTTAAATGATATAAGTGATGCGTTAGTTATGAATGTTTATGAATTGGAAACTTAGGTGAGTAATGTAAAGTTTAATTACTTAATGTATCCTTTAGTACATCATTGCAAATGTTTATGTTTATAAAGCATGTTGAGTTTGATCAAATGTGAATGAGTATGTTCAAGTAAGCAAAGTGGAATAGAGTCATATATTTGACAAGTCCTAGTTGTGGGTAAATAGGCATGCCTAGAAGGGTCTGCAACTGCTCCTATAACTTAACACTAAGATGTCCCCTAATTACTAACACTACGGTGTCCCCTGATTTTGATACATAAGTCTCTTCTGTTATGTGATACCAATCATGGTATCTTATGTTTTGGTCTTGTTACCCACTTCTGTAAAAAGGATTAGCAGACTAACTTGTTTTGTATTCTGATACATGTTCAGTTTTATTATAAACAAGTTCTGATCTAATATAAGATAAGCTCTGATTTGATACAAAACATATTCTGACCTGATACAAGTCATATTCTATTCTGAAAGAGTTATATCATATTTTGATAATCAATTCTAAAACATGTACATTCTGTTTTGATATTTATGAGTTTTGTTTCAATGCAAGAAAGTTCTATATTGATGAATCATATTTTCTTATGAGACACATATGTTTGGTTTGCTCTTTAATATGAATAATTAAAGATTGCTTATAATGTGATTTGATTTTGTATAGGTGAATGCTAGAGGACTGTTATAAATAGTCATTAGTTTATATCTTGTCTATTTATTCCGCACTAAGCTATATGCTTAGCACGATGGTTTTGCTTCCATGTAGGTTCTGATAAGAAGGTTTAAGGACTGGGACAAAGACAATCGCAGTGCCTAAGACGAATATGTTTTGTTTGGAAATGTTTAGTTTGTTTTTGAGTTGTACTCCATATGTTGAGACATATCGTATTTTAATGTAAATGGCTTGTAATAACCTTAATATAGGCTAGCTTTTGAATTTATGGCATGTATTTTGATAAGTACAATATGTATGATATGTTTTGTTTAAAAACAACATCTGATGAAATAAAATGTATGTTTGATTGAGTTTTGGAAATGCTTTGCAATGTTTGGTATGTTTTAGTTTTGTTTTGTGTGGCATTTGCATATCCTCTTAGGGGTTATATGGATGTAATAGTAGGTGCGTATTATGCATATCAACTGAACCAAAATTGATTGAAACTTCCTAAACCTTAATGCCCTAGCATATTGGGAGGAGGCTGCCACTGTGAAAACCCATTCACACATAATATCTAAAGCTTTCAGATTCTATTTCCTTTCCATAAGGTATGTACATAAGCTTCTCACACTTTTGTTATATGCATAAAATGACAACACCAATGTAGTTACCTATTAGGACTTACTTTTCTTACACTACTGAAAGAGTGAGTGTGATGCTATATGGGGCATGCATTTATTCAATTTATAAGAGGATAGTTTAATATATCAGGCTTCAATATGACTAAAGGTAGGTTTATTTAACAATATTGGCAAAGCGATTGGGATTACTAGGTACTAAGAGCAATTTGATGATTGTTTACACTCTCCTTCCTAATCAATTTAGATATTTTAAATTATAAAGATAACTAAGATAAGAGTAGATAAGGAATTATCGTCTAAGATCTGATCATATAATCAACAAATATCATATTCACTAGGTCTCTTAAGATGGCTTATCAGGTGTTATCACTTGATATGCATCTTATATCTAGATGATAATTCCTTATATGCCTTTATCTGATCTAGCATCAAGCACTCTACTAGCCTAGGACTAATGTTTATCACTATTGTTACTTTATTTTTGTTTTGTAATATTTGTGATATCATGATGTTTTAAAACAATAGTTTAATAAAGAATGATAATTAAGGGAATTCAAAAGGTAATAATAATATGATATTTTATGCTAAGGAAGTACAAATTCTACTATTTTCCTTTTCCTTCCCTTATTTCTTTATTTTTGGTTGTTTTGGCATGTTGTATTTATTAAGGACAATGTACAACTTAAATACAGGTAAGGGGATTAGGTGCTTATACTTATCAATTTTGTTATAATTATCTTAATAAGTGGGAATTCTAAAAAACTTTAGCTTTAAATGAATTTTGATCAAGATAATTCATTACAAGTTTGATTGTTATTGTAATTTGAAGTGTTTATGTAATTAGTTATAAGAAGTAATGATTAAGTTAAGTTTAATTTACTTTATAAATTTTGAAAATGAATACTTGATTTAAATTACAAAAGGTTTTTTAAATTTGTACATATAATTGAGTTAGAAATAAATTCTTTTTAAGCAACTTTCATTATTCCAATTAAAAGGATAAACATAAGTGAGAATTAAATAAATTCACTCTTTTGGTTTAAAACCAAGTGTAAAGATAGGAATTAAAGAGTGATGCTAGTAGCCGTTTGGAATAGTAACCTAATTAAGTAACTAGGAGTACTAATAGCAAGGTGTTTACTCTCTCATTGAAATGTTACATGACTTTTCAGATAAGATTACGTGTTTACTCTAACATCGAAAGGTTACATGACTTTTCAAACAAGCTTTTAAATGCTCATGTGTATATTATTTTAAATTTAGTGCTTTATTTTTTTATCAATAGGTGGATATAAATGGTCTAAATTTGAAGCATCTTTCTAATGTATGTTCATTTTATATATTAAGTGGAATTATGTATATTGATTTTAAGTTTGAATAATTATGGAGTGAATTTAATTGATTTACTAATTGAAGCAACTATTCAAATTCCTGGCAATTTGATGAGCTTTGTGATTGAATGAATAATGGAGAATCTTGAATAATTGATTGATTAGTTAAGTGCTTTCTTGGTATTAACACTTATTTAAGTTATAAGTAATGAAATTGATTTTCTTGAGGATAAGAAATGCTTAAGAATGGAAGAATAAATAGAAAATATTATAGCATGATTTTGAGAGCATTATGCTTATGTTTATAGTATTTGGTACTTAAAATGGCCTACGCTTTGTTTTAGGTATTGTTTTAGTACTTGAATAAAGAAGAAATAAATTCAAGAAGATTTGAGTTAAGATAGAGAAAATGTGGCATGATTTTAGGTTATGAACTCAAAACACACCACCAGCATAGATCTGTGTTCCATCCTCATGTTATAACATTGCCCATTTTATTTTTGGGAGAGTTTTCTATATGTCCAAACACAAAATTAAATGATATGATGTTCTGCTTATGTTTTTTAATACATCATGTTTATGACTCGTTTTGGTGATACTGTTATGGAAAAATTCTAAAGAGGTGGGTTAAGCAAAAAGGGGGCCAATATAATCCCTTATTTAACCCATGTTGGACAAATTTTTTTGGGTTTTATGCTTAAGAAGGAGAAAAAATAAAGAAAAAATAAAGGGAATGAATTGAAAACTAACTGAAAGTAACTAGGATTAGAAAGAGAGCAACCTCAGAGAAAAGAAAGAAGTCCATCAAAATTAATCCAGAACATCAAGATTCACGATCTATGAGAACTCATTCTTATTTCTTTTATTCTTTCTTGTTTATTATGGGCTTTATTTTTTTAAGTATGAACTAATTGTGATACAGGTCTAAGTGGGATGAACCTTAAACCTATTATTTTGAATAGATTCTTTGAGTTAATGTAAGATTATATCTTTCTTAATTTTTCATGTTTTCTTATTATATTAATTTGAAGTAGCGAATATACAAGATTAAATTTCAAATTTATATATAAGGATTGGGGAAATAATATGTATAACTAAATAAAACCATGGATACTAAGCTTTTATGGAACTTTAGAGATAAGGCCACATAAATCTTCTAGGTTAGGATTAAACCTATTAAGAAAATTTAAAAAATAAATTAATGCATTCTTAGGAGTTTCTATTAGAAAGAGATTTTAGTCAATCAACTTAAGGATATGGGTTATGTATCTAGAGAAAGAATATAGCTGCGACTTTAGAATTTCTAATGGTCCAAGAAGATAAAACTAAGAACTAAATTAGGATAAATTCAAACATAGGAAAGGTTTTAGGGGATTGGTCATTTTGTTCTTATTTATTTAATGGTTATTCATTCTCATTTGTTGCTTTGTTTTGATGATCCTTATTTGTAATTTTAGTTTATTTAATTATATATTTCAATTAATCATTTATTTTATTAGATTATATGATAGGAAAATGGTTAGTTTAGTATTTATAGTTTTCGCAGGATCAATACACAAATTCACTAAAACTATACTGTAAAAAATGATATATGAACTTGCCTTAGTGATTTCTTTTAGTATTGGTTTATGTTTCAAATAAAATATCATATCACATACCATAACCGCATGTAAAATTTCTAATTAAGTTTACGTAAGACTAGATTTAGATAAAATACCTTATGAACTTTGACAGAGGAAGAAGCCAAAGATTAGTTAATTTAAAGTTTTTAGTTGTAAGTGCTTCATTTTGAATACTAAAGATGATTTTTAAAAAAAAAATATTCCAAAGTGGAAGAAGGAATTTTCATTGGTTTTCTCCTAACTAACAAAGGATATAGAGTGTTTAATAATAAAAATCCTACTATTGAAGAATCTAAGCATGTTGTTTTTGATGAATCTAACCCCTTTATATCTAAGAGTAGTTTTAAAGATGATGATGTAGATTATCCGAGGATTTAGAGATATTAACCCTTGAATAAAACAATAATAACCACTAAGACATCTTATATCAGCTAAGTAAAAATATTATTGGAACAAGTAAGGGAGATAAAAGGATGAGAAGCTTCAGAAATTCAAGAAGAATCATCCTTTAGATCAAGTTATATGTGATGTCTAAAAAAGGGTAATCATAAGATCAAATTTTAGAGACTTATCTCATGTTGCTTTTTTCTTAAATGGAGCCTAAAAATATAAAAGAAGCCCTTAATGATGAAAGTTGAGTTTTTTCTTTATAGATGAATAATTGGCTCAATGGTAAAAGGCGTCCACTTAAAGTAGAACAAAACTTTGAGGTCTTATGTTCGAGTTGTGACTCACGCAAGTGCCAAAGAGGACAATACCTGGAGTGATGGCGGTAGAGGCCGGGCTCTACAGAACCAATTTGAAAGAATTAATATATAGACTTTAGTACCTAAACCTAGAGACCACCAAATAATTGGTACCAAACGTGTTTTTACAAATAAATTAGATTAATTGGGTACCATTATGAGAAACAAAGCTAGATTAGTGGCCAAAATGCATAATCAAAAAGGGGTATAGATATTGAGGAAATGTTTACATTGGTAGCTAGATCAGGAGCTATCATATTATTACTTGCATTTGAATCTTACTTGAATTTCGAATTATTTAAAATGGATGAAAATTTTCATTTTAAAATGGTTTTGTTCAAGAAGAAGTTTAGTTTGATCAACCTCTCAATTTTGAAATTCACGATACACTTAACCATGTTTATAAACTCTAAAGCTTTATATGGTTTAAAACAAGCTCCTAGAGCTTAGTATGATAGATTACGTGAATTTCTTTTATAAAATGATTTTGCTAAATGCAAGGTTAGCAAAACTCTTTTTGTTAAAATTCATAATCATGACATTATAATTGCTCAAATTTATGTTGATGATATTATTTTTGGAAGAACTAACGAAAGCTTAAGTCAAGAATTTTCTATGTATATAAGTAGAGAATTTAAGATGGGATAGGCCTAATAAGAGAGATCAACTTCTTTCTTATACTATAAATCAAGAAAATTAAAGAGAGCATCTTCATCAATCAAGATAAGTACGCTAAAGAACTACTTAAACTCTTTGGAATGGAGCAAGCCAAGCCATTGAGAACATCGATAATTGTCACAATTAAATTAAACAAGGATGGAGAGTGCAAGTGGATTGAAGTAAAGCTCTACCGATATATGATTGGTATTTTACTTCACTTTAATACAAGTAGACCCAATATTACATTTAATAGATGCTTGTGTGCTAGATTTCAATCAAGTCATAAGGAGTCTCATCTTTTAGCTATTACATGTATAGTTAGATATTTATCTGATACCATTTGTTTAGGACTTTGGTATCCTAAGCACACTTACTGTCAGTCGATGGTTATTTAGATGCAGATTATAATGATATTCCTTTAAATAGAAATAGTACATTCAATACTTTTCAATTCTAGGAAATGCATTTATCTCATGATTTAAAAAGAAAAAAAAATTAGTTGCCTTATCAACCATATAAGCTGAATATATAGCAATGGTAGCTATTGTGCAAAAATTTTATAGCTTAGATAACAACTTGGAGACTATGACATATACCTTACAAAGATACCAACTAGTTGTGATAACACTAGTGTCCTTTGCCTCATAAAGAGCCATATTCAATACTCTAAAATCAAATATATAGAAATTAAATATTATTTCATTAGAGATAATTTTTAAAATTAGGATAAGCTTATCATATTTTGAACTTATTCTTTCTTATATCTCATAGTTGGTCAATTTAATGCTTTAGGGGTTATTCATCTATAAACAAGTCATTTTTTGAACTTAATGTGTAAATCTTTTAATTTATTAAAAGGAATGAAGGTTTTGATTTTTAAAGAAAACCCTTTTTATCTTTAAAATACATTTTGAGATATTTTTAAGATATTTTTTAATTAAGTTTTGGTCAAAGGAATATGTTTTGATATTTGAAAAAACTTGAAAAGTCTTTAAATCATGTTTTTAGACACACTAATCGATCAGTGTAAAGGTTTAGTAGGCTAAAGTGTTGTTTATGTAGACATTAGTTGTTATCTAGTAGTGGTCAATCAATGTCTTAGGAACTTCAAAAATGTGTATAATGAGTTTGTATGTGGCGTTGGTCAATATATTAATTGACCAATATGCCATATTGGTTGATCAATATATTAGATTAGCTAAGCAATGTTATTGTTACTAGCCATTATAGTGACAAATTTTTATGTTTAACAATATTTTAGAGCTATTATGGTTATAAAAACTTGGGATTTTAGTTATTGGACATCTTTATAATATTTAGATGTTATAGTAACACAATTATAAGATTTTTTAAGCATTTATAATCATTCATTCATTAGTTGTGAAGTGATTAAGAGCCTTTGAGCATTAAAGTGAGCAAGTAAGGTTTATCTGAGTTGTAAGACATCAATTGAAGTTGGATTTCTTATATTTTGGGTGTAATAAGAATCAATGAGGTTCCTCTTCACCCTTCAAGGAAGATTGTACAAGGGTTCCTCTTTATTAATCAAAGATTGTTGTAAGAAGGTTCCTCTTCACCTAGTTGAAAGGAGAGATTAGTATAATCCTAAGTCTCTTCTCTATAAAATTGGTTTATAATGTCTCTTCTCTCCTCTTTAATTTTCATTTGATTGATTGATTGAACTTTTTTAAATTGCCATTGCATTTCATCATTCTATTTAAAATATTTTAAGGATCTTTCTTAAGCTGAAAAAATGTTCTTAAGATTTACTAACACCCAGTTTACCCCTTTTTGGATTCCATTAGGGACCAATAGTATAGAATTATTTTGTAATTGTATAACCTTTTGAATCATCTTAATATAATATTTTAAGTTATATCCAAATATCAAAGAATAGTTTGTAATGATAATAAGCTAAATCAAATTGCTTATTCACCAATTTTTTTTCTCCTTTTTTCTTAAGTGTTGTCACCATAAGTAATAAATCCTACACTTTTTAGGCATCCAATACCTATGTCCAACTCAATTAAAAATATTTCAAAATTTTTAATTGTTAAATTCCATTAAATTATAAATGTCACAAACTCAAAATTTTGGGGTCCCATATGAACTATAAATGAATGTATTGAATTTTTCTTTTGTTTGGGACCTAGATAATAATGCATGAATGTTAAAGTTTTCATGCCTAGGATTAAATGTTATATGCTTATTTGATGTTTTAGGAAATGAATCATCGTGTAAATTTTTGACCCCAAAAATATATCTTGGTATTAGATAATATATTTCTATAAGTGAAACCAATTCTATTTCTATTAATAAAGCTCCTTTGAGCTCTAAGCATGCTATTTAAATTTTTATAACTTATAGTGAATCTAGACAAGCACTCCTTGAGTTCATTGATCTCTATCTTTAATGTCTCATTTTTCATGTAGTAAGTCATGCTTATTGTTATTGAAAATAATCACTCTCTTAGTTTTTATCCTGTCTTGCATATCATATTTCAAGTTCTCATTCTTAAACATGCATGTATGTTTTCATGAGCTTTTATTCTTGGAAGATACTTTGTTGCTAGCTCTTCATTCTTATAGCCTCTAAACATCTTACAAGATCATCATATGAATGCTCTCACAATCATCATTATCATTGTAAGAATTTAAGCAAGAGGGTACCTCATCGTTATTAGTTATAAAGCATATTCTTTCCAAATTGGTTCTGCCGGATTTTGGCTGAACTGCATATTGCCGTTTGGATCCATGAATCTGCTACTCTTGGTGATGATTCT
>JANIJH010000007.1:34481158-34496081 GCA_024520975.1 Erythroxylum areolatum | reverse complement strand
ATGTAAGAAGACCAATTTATTATTTTTCTCTAGAAGTTGTCACCATCAATTCCTCGTTTTCCCTTAGCTTTGACTGATGCAAGTCCTCGCCCATTCTCTAAACTGAGGTGAGACTACGATGAGATGGGCTAAGGTACTGATTGCTAGAGGCTGCAAGGAAAGTGTCACGTGTGCCACCGAGGGTTTTAGATGTGTACAATCATCGGAGTAGTGATTCAAAGTTGTTAGTTTTAATAAGATATGCGTTGGAACTTATCCTAATTATAGCATAATAATTATGAAATTTTTTTATATTTTAATTTTTCAAAAATTAAGATCACTTTAATTTTATAAAATAATTAATACATAAATCATAATAAAGTATAAATTTTAATTCATACCTTATTCCGAAGCTTGATCATTTTCTTGTTATATCCCTTAAGCCATTTTTGAAATTAGTCCATCTCAACCACTATAATCGTACAAGTTCTCTATCTCTAATGGTATTTATAAAACAAGTTAAAAAAACTATGTAACTCTTATAGAGAGGGTTAAACAAGGAGTGCTAGCTCCATTAAAGCATAAATCTATTTATATTAGGTTTTGAACATTTTAGTAATTTAATTGAAATTAGATTTTAAATTCAATTAAACTTTAATTAAAATTACAAATAATTCTAATTAAATACCAATTATTCCCAAATAAGATCCAATATCTCATATTGTTACTTATTTATTAAATATATCATATTTAATCATAAATTTTCTTAAACTTTACAATCAAGTCCAACTTAATTACAATATTTTTCTCTTCAACTCATTCTTTATGTATGACCCATTAGGATTCCAAATATGTTGGCACTGGATACAAATTATAACCCTAAATAATATTTAGGATTAGATAAATTAAACTATGTTAACTTATATTTATTTCTCTAATTAAACAATTTATATCTATAGATCAAGATTAGCGTCTATCAATATATCATGTCATCCAAATGTTTAGAAATGTCAAAGTAGCTTTGACTAACATTTTGTGCAAGATTTTTCATATAATTCAATCATTTCATCATACAATGTTTCGATTAGACTCAAAATATAGAACTAATGCCTGCTCTATTTTGAGTCCCATTGTATTAGTTCTTCACCATTAGCTATTTATTTAATTAATGATATTTGCAAACTATTTACAAAGTGTCATTCCACTTTGGCTAAAGATTTCACTAACAAATTGAGAACAATAAAACATTCTCCCTAATTACTTTAGGGTGATGGATTATAACTTGATTACTCAACTACCTTTATATAGTTCATGCTACATCCAATAATTATCGACTGAACTAACTATGATTAGAATAGGTCATAAATAGTAGAAAAACATAAAAACTCTATACATAATAACTTTGGAGATCTCAAGTCAAATGATCACTTATACAATCATCACAGTGAGAATTTCCATAGATATATAAGTAATGTTCCAAATGAATATTTCTTACGGGGTTAGTTTAGTAAAATTGTTCTCTAATAAGCTCCCATATGTTTGTTAAGTATCTCTATACTTTAGCTTATGAGATCAACTACTTCGTTCATAAGGAAAAACATAACATGTGATAGTCTTTTTACGTTTTATTAATGTATAGTCTTAAGAGAACAATAACTAGGAATAATTTAGGGATAATACGTAAATGCAATACGAATCTCATAATTATAATCTCATCATAATATTATTTTCAATGTATAATTATCCCTTGGACTTAATCATGTATATCTAAATATGTATAAGATAAATAATCCTTTAAATTATTTTGTCACTAAACTACAACTAATTGAGTGACTCTAAGACGTAAACCAATAAACTCCTACTTGCACTAAGCCAATTGTGTAAGTATCATGTACCATATTACTATGTGACAATCATGCTACTGTTAGAACAACGACTTAATGAGAGAATTCTATAAGATTTTCTATAATGAGCACTTGCTTAAATCTTACAAATTTCATCTTAATTATCACATAATTAAGATAAACTATCAAAATGCATATTGGAATCTTTAATGAGACCTTAGCTCCTTTTTCATGCCTAATGACTCTAATTTTCTATAATACATTACTATCTTAAACAATGGAAGGAAATATATCAAGTTTATTAAAGAACTCAATGATCCAATTAATCATTTCTACTAAATGAAAAATGTATTAAGTCTTATTTAAAAACCATGGCTACATTGGAACCTTTCAAATCTCTAAATAATATTGTTCTAACTAAAATATACCTTAATTAGAATTTACTTTTAAGGTTAATATCCTTAACACCTTGAACTCAAATATCAACTCATACATAAAATAATGGTTATCTTTAATACTTCACAAGTATCAAATATCTCAATTGCTAAACATATTTAGTACATTATCTATATATTTAGACTTATAATAGGTAAACAACTTCTAATATATCTCTATAAATCCAATTCCCAAAATTAAGATATTAAGTTTTTATATCCAATAAGAGTTGCTCTTAGACTATAATATTTTAAAAACTAAAAATTAGAATTATTGTTCTCTTTATGAGCAATACGTCTTTACATATTCCTATTAAAGAGGAAAATTATACTCCTACAAACCTTCTTGCAAACATGATAAATTCACAACCATCTCTAAAACAAACTCTTTGAATTTATCATGAAAGTGAATCTTTTAATGTCTCATATCCTTTCAAATATACATCAAACGTATCATCACAGGCATTAGTTCCAATTGGATGTATTGTCATGAAATTTAAGTTTTTCAAATTTTATCTTGGTTCCACTACTTATTTTGAGAATCATTCCCCCATAAGTATATATTGAAACAATCTATTTGCTCAACAAGTCTATAAGATCATATCTAATCTTTTAGATATCTCATGACTTTTTAATACCCAATTTAGTTCTAAATTTAATGGGTAATGTATGCTTTAACCAAGCATCGCATCCTTGAATCATTAACTTTGACTTTTTTAAAGACATAACATTTCATATCTAACATGAAATCTTTCTAATTGATCTAATTAAAACGATTGAAGGAAAGTCATTGTACTAGAAATTGTTATAAAAGAAATAAATATTACATCATACAATATCTAATATTGTACTTTCCTCCTTATCCAAATCCATAATCTTATGGAATTTTGTTATGAAGGAATTCATCAAAGAATCTCATTCCCTATAGATAGTTGAAAATTTAAAACTCGCTACAATGATCTCATCAAAGTGCTTCGATATTCTTAATACTTAATTTCTACTTAAATCTAAACTAATTGAACTTTTCAAAATATTTAAATCAATACTTCATTTAATACATATTACTATATCATATAAAGTCATTAGCAATTTAATAAAATACAAGTATCATTCTTTTATGAATTGTCATTCCATCAAATACATCACAAGTATAAATTTAACAATTTAATACAATTATCATTCTTTAAACAAAGGTTGATTTGGTTAGTCTTCAACTTAATAAGTTTTATAAGATTCATATTTAAAAGGGTACATATATCCTTGTACGTAACTCTATGATTCTTATGATGTTAATTTAACCAATATAGCTTAAAGGAATAATTTCAATTATCTAATTTTGTATTCTTACCATTTATGTTAAGTATAAGTCTCCTTTGATCTAACATCTACAAACTATTTGTATAAATTTGATCTACTACTTTTAATCAACAATCAATTTCTTATCATATGTTGAACATTATAATAATGTTTAATGCGAATTCAGTATCAAATATTCATAAGCATAGACTAGAAATACATATAATTTATCTCATATCATGTATAGACAAGAAAAGTCATGTAATCATTTTCTTCTTTGACAAGTATTATCTTACTATAGCAAAGCATTTAATTGATGTCCATGTTTATACTTTTAGTCGAGTAAATTGAATGAAACAATTTCATCAAGGTATTATACCTTTTAGCTCTACTCTATCCAACCTCTTACATCTTGCTATCACGGTGTTGACATATAATTTACATGTTTTCATCAAAGTTTATGAGACAGTAGTCAACTCAAAATATTAATATATTTGGTCATCCATATGGTTTTAACTTGTCTTTAAAACTTTGTTATCAAATACTCAACAGGGATTATAGCAAAATTGCATAATAGACATACAACTTTTCTATCTAACTTTAAGAACTCTTTTCAAACATAACCCATGTCCAAGAAATTTGGTTCACTAGCTGAGTATCAACTATACTAAACAAGGTAAATTTCACTCAAAACAGAATATAAATATATGAAAAGCAAGTATATGCTATAACTATCAAATGAGATTAAAACGTTAATAATATATTTGATTACTCTCACTATTTTATTCGATATAATAATCCTCGCCATTATTTGAAAAGATTAATCTAATATTTTCAATGGTATAGGATCTCATTCAAATTTAGTTAATTTTGATTTTGCTCAATAGAGCAATTAAACCTAAATTAAGTAGATAACACTTTTATTAATTATATCTTATGCGACTCTTAGATCTGTTAGGTGACAACTTTTGTTAAAATTTATCTTATATGTAATTCCTAACTCTGTCTCTAAATTTATGTGATCATAATTTTATTTATCCAAATTACAAAAATTTAGTTAAGTATGACCGACTGTTACGAAACTAAACATATTCAGGTCTACCTCATTGTCACACAATTAACTTTTTTAAATTAATAAAAAAATAGATTTCACTCTTTAATATATTTCGCACAATGAGTCGCACCGGTCATGTCGTAATGAAGCTAACATTTTTATGATACCAAAAGTGAGTTTTATTTGTCATCTTATAATAATAATAAAAATAATATAACATTAATATTAAAGATAATATCAGTGACAGAAAAACTAAAAAAGAAAGTAAACCTTATTTTTCTACGCCGCCTGAATGGTCGGATTAACCTAATCAGTAATTCATCGTCCTGCTCGTTTAGAGATAAAAGGAAAGACAAGTGAAAAGTCAAATAAGAAAGCGGTCAATCTACTTTCTTTGTTCAGAGAGATGAGTCAATAACATTTATTTCCACGGGCTTTCTGCTACGAGCCGTCGGATTCCTCCCTCCACCGACAACCGATCTGTCAGCTACTAATCAACGGTGGTGAGATTGAATAGTAAAACAAAAACAAAATAAAAGGAATTATTAGCGATTGGCACAAGTAGACCAGCTGTGTTTAACTAGGGAGAGAAAAGTCAATTTGACCTAACAACCGCAGCAACAAAAACGCATCTCAAATCTCTATATTAACAGAAAACTATATTTTTCTTCCCTTTCCCAAATTCTGTTTTCTTGCAGACGCCTTATTCCTTAATCATGTTTATTTTGTACTGTCTCATATAAATTAACAGGATAAACAGATATTTGAATATTTACTTCTTTCTTGCCCAAGCCCCCAAGATCTCCGCTTTTGTGTTAAATTCGAATCAAATTACACACAGATAGCAAACTGAGGTTTTATTTCTCTCTGGGGTAAACGATGTCTTCTTGTTATGATTTTGCAATTTGTCATCTATTTTCTCTTTGTTTTGTTTATGTCTTCCTCTGGTCTCAATTAGGGTATTAAATCCTACCGCATTTGAAGTTTTGTCTGCAATTTAACCTTCGCATCGATGTACTTACTTTCCTCTCCTTGTTTCATTCAATTTCTTTATGATTATTTTTCTTTTTCCTCTTAGGTCATCCGTATGCATCCATCTTTGTAAAGTGTAGAAGATGATGACAGATCTGAATGCAATTTTCTTAATTCTTTTTAATAGATTTTCCTCTTTTAAATCTTTCTTCTTTTCAATCTCTTTGTTTCTTTTTGTTATGCTTTTTTTTTTTCCCGTTATTTTAAGTTTATGACTTCTCTCTGCTAATTTTCCCTACAAATTCTACATCCCTAAATTGGAAGGCGGGCAATCTGCGTAATTTTGATGTTATATTTTTCTCTTAAATGAAGCCAAAAGGAATAATTTTTATTGATACAAGACTTGGGTTTTTCTCATTTAATGAGTTGGTGATCTTCTACCTCTGATTTCCGTTTATAGTTGACATACAAGAACAAAAAAAGTTAGTTCTTCAAGGCCTGAGTACTATGTATTGACTGACTGGCAATCATCAAGCAATTGCGTGTAAAAGGAGAACTCCGTGCCTCGCAGTTCACTCTGTTTAAGCAATGGGGGAGTGGGTCATTGGAGCTTTCATCAACCTCATTGGCAGTATTGCTATTAACTTCGGGACCAATCTTCTGAAATTGGGTCATACAGAGGTGTGATAGTATTCTCAACTTCGTAACATTTTAGTGTATAGTGTATACCAAATAATTTTCTTAATGGCTTTATTAGATGTCTCCTCATGGTCTAGTAAAGCTTAGTTATTGTCAGTCCGTTATTTTTGCAGAGAGAAAGACATTCAGTTGCAGAAAATGAGGGAACAACTAGCAAGGTTCCTTTGAAGCCTATCATGCACTTCCAGACCTGGAGAATTGGTGGGCTCTTGTTTTCAATGTTGATTATGATAGTTGTGTATATTGAAGCATGGTGGAATAACTTGTTAACCTTCAACTTAAATAACGATTTTTGTGTATGCAGGTCTATTATTTTTCTTTTTTGGAAATTGCCTCAATTTCATTTCTTTTGGATATGCTGCTCAGGTCAGTGCCAATATTATGCTTCTGTGCCTTGTGATTCTGTAATTCCATAGAGTATTGTTGTTGAAACTGGATAAATGTGTCATTTTTATGCCTGTTTGTCCATTTCATCATCTTTCTTCTCGTACAGTCTCTTCTTGCGGCCTTGGGATCTATTCAATTTGTATCCAACATCGCATTTGCTTACTTTGTGTTGAACAAAATGGTGTCTGTCAAGTATGTTAAAACCTGAAGTGAGCTAATTTTCAGAACTTTAAGACTGTTCAAAATTTCATTCTCATTAAATAGTCAGTTTGAGAAAATGTCAGTAACAGAAGCTATTTTTGTACTTCCCCCTCTTTTGTCAGAGTCCTTATTGCAACAGCCTTTATTGTCCTGGGAAACATTTTTCTTGTTGCCTTTGGCAATCATCAATCTCCAGGTACATGAATTACTCCTTGTTATATTCTTAATTTCCATATTATTGCTTACAAAATTGTTGGACCTTTAACATTTGCAAAATTGTTGGAAACAGAGTTATTGAGTAATGATTTACTTCACTTGCATAAAATTTCAGAAAGGAACTTTATATCAAGCTATAGTTGGATTAAGGTGTTAGGAGACGTGTTTTTGTTTAAAGTATTGTGTAACAAGCAAAGTATTGTGCAACAGTGCAAGAATTAGGTGCATAACTAAGTGACCTAGAAGAGCTTAGATGATACTAGTTTAAATTTTAAGCAAAGTTGTAATGTTTGACCTTCTATAAAAATTACATTAAGCATTCTGTCAAGGATTTTCACTCTTTTTAGATTAGCCTTTCACGTTTCTGCCATTCCACATTTCGTATCTTCATTTATCAAATGGCAAGTTTTTATCATCTTCATTCATCTGTCCTCTTTGGAGTACTACTTTCTTGAATAATTAAAACTGAAACTGAGCTTTCTGCTAGATTGAGTGTATCCCTGCAGTATATTGTTGGAATCTACTATTCAACATTTACTAAGATTGTGCTAAAGTATAGACCAATTGTACCCTCCATCTGCTTTACTGAGGGCTGGATAAGCTCGCAGAGCTTCATATTTAAAATTGTTTTACGGGAACTATGTTATGTTGTTTCTCTCCAAGTGAAGCAACAACAGCAATATGTGTGAGCTTGGTTAACAATGCTTTGGCTGCTACAATTTACTGGTTTCTTTTGTTTCCTTTTCAGTATACACCCCGGAGCAGTTGGCAGAGAAGTACAGCAATGTTACTTTTCTTCTTTACTGCATGATTTTGATCATAGTTGTGGGATTGCATCATTACATGTACAGGTTAGAGTTTGACTGTTTCATTTCCGTTAATAGTCATTTGGTATTATTGCCAGATTAAAGGCATCATGCTAACTTACCTTAAAATAAATATTTTCTATATGCAGAAGAGGAGAAATTTTGATTGCTGTTTCAGGACAAGAACATGGGCCCTATTGGCATATGCTGCTGCCCTTTTCCTATGCTGTAGTTTCTGGTGCAATAGGATCATGTTCTGTTTTGTTTGCAAAATCTTTGTAAGTTAATAGTGCTTGATCTCGTCACCCTTCAAGGTTTCTCTAGATGTAATCACGATGTTCCTTCATTCTGATTGCTAGTCATTTGGTTTCAGATCTAATCTTCTAAGATTGGCGATGTATAGTGGTTACCAGTTGCATGGATGGTTCACGTATTCCATACTTCTTTTGTTTCTTAGTACAGCAGGATTTTGGGTAAGATGTTTAGCAAAAAAAAGTTAGATAGCTTTTCCCATTCTTTCATATGTCACAGTAAATGAGTGATGATTTAACAGAGCTCTAACTGTGTTTGTCTTTTTCAGATGACAAGGCTAAATGAAGGGTTGTCTCTGTTTGATGCCATCCTCATTGTCCCTATGTTTCAGATTGCTTGGACTTTCTTCTCAATTTGTACAGGATTTGTATACTTTCAGGAATATCAGGTTTTCTCTCTGTCTCTCTGTATACCTTGCTGCCTTTGTATTGCTTAATCAGAAAAAGTAAGTAGTATTGAAGATCTAGAAGCAATTCTTCTGCATGATGGGTTCAAAGTTCCATTTTTCTCTAGCCTCTAATTCATAAGAACTTTGACTAAGTACTTATCTGGCACAGCACTCAGCTATTTTTATATTTTGCGTAAGTGCAAAAATCTCATTCAATTGCTTGTCCTTGAAATTGAATGAAGTATCTCATCATATGCGCTAGTGGGCATTTAAACCGAAAGTAGCACCTGTTCATGTAGGCACAACCAGGGAATCCCTAGCTGAATGATGATCCAGAAGAAGGCAATTTACGTTCTTTATTTATTGAGATCTTGATGGTGCTACATTAATTAACAGGGCATTTGCCCTCTGAATAGCAATTAATTGTTCTCATTTTAGGTGTTTGATGCACTAAGGACAACAATGTTCATACTGGGAATGATGTCTGTTTTCGTTGGCATATCTCTGTTGGCACCTGACGAGTCAAAAGGTCATTGTGATAAATGTTATTTCAAAATTCTGGGACTGCAGATACCAACATTGAAGCTTGTTTGAATTTTCTCAGGTGTTGAGGGCAGTGGTAATTCATCCTTAGGTTCTGTAATGTCTTCAAGTACTGCATCTGAAGCAGACAGGTATAGTTTGATATTCTTGGACATCTGATTTCATTATCCAATGACACTGAAGTTTGAAAATGCCTTGCATTCCACTCATTTTTAGATTAGTGAAGGAAATGCTAGTATAGAAGAGCAACAGGATGCTGATACTGATAGTTGGAGTTCTAGAGCTTGATCATTCTTCAGATTTTTGCCTTTACACTTCTATTTATTGATCATATCAATATAAGTGCAATTCATGTTAGGATATGAGCAAATTTTTGTGCCACATTATGCAGATGTTTCACTTGTGGTGCTTAAATGCCTTTTGTCTTGCTGATATATGTTACAGGCTTGTCATTTCATCTGAAGATGCCCAAAATAAAGAAGCTAGAACACTTGCCCAAGGAATAATGCTGAAGGTTACAGAGATGATAGCCAAGGCAAAGGTGAATTTGGCTGAAACAATCTTTCTTCATGCTCTTCTCTTTTCTTTATTTTCTTCATTCTCAAATAAAACATACAACAGAAGTTTGACAAGCTTTCAAATACAAGCTATTAACTAAGAAAACTAAATCTGGTCTATGGCAGACTGCTTGCTCAGTATCACTGGGTTTGGGAGAGGATTCAATCAATGCATCTGCTGTTCTTGTTATGCCTATGGTTTCATCAAAGATGGGCTTCAGAGGAAATGCACTGGATCGTCGTAAGATTTTCTCTCTGAAAAACTATGGTTGGAGTAAAAGCTCGATAAATGAAGATGCTGTAAGTATTCTTGACTCAGACAAAGGGCTTCCCCACAGCCCTTGATAGGAGCAGCCATGAGAAATTTACTTCCCACATAATTTTTTGGGATTTGGTGGATGGATATAGAGGGTAGCTGTTTAGGACTTCATATATATGTACGAATCATTATTTTCTAATATTCTGGACAAGATGTAACACGTTTGCAGGCTGTATATTATTGTTGCACAGTTGATTCTAAGTACAGAGAATGCTCTAATTCATGTACGTAATGAAAAGGAAATGAATCATTTGTTCATCTCATGCACTGTGTCGAAGTACATTAATCCCCCACACCCTGGCGATAAATGCCCTTTGCAAGCCCTAAAAACAAAGGGCCATCCCTCAATGCAACGGAGAAGAATACAAATTAGTTATACTGGGGGCTAAAAGAGTAACATGAACCCTAGCGCTCCCTTATGTTGCAGTATCGCACACTGCTTCTTGGCCTCACACCCATCTTGTCTTGGTTTCTGTCTCATCTTAGCCCTTTACTTCTGTGGTAAAGCCATGCACTTTCTTCTTATTGCATTGATTTTTTTGGCCAAATATACTTGTTGTCGATGGGTGTAGTTATGGTGGTGATGTCTTATTGGCGTTAATTTCATGCAATTTTCTTCTTGTGGACTTACTTTTATCTTTGTGAATTAGTACTATTGTGTTTGTTGTCTTGCTGCGTTTGTTTTCTTCTTGCGTTAATTTCATGTAATTTTTAGTTAGACAGGCCTGAGCTTTCTTGCCATGATTTTAGTTTAATTTGTTTGTTATTGAATTAGTTTCAAGCAAGGAAAACTTGTTAAAGTTAAATGTCAATCTCTAGATAAGCCTTTGTTCAACCATAACACCTTTTTCATTTGCTAACTTATCCACCTGATCTGATGCATTATATTTGTGTTTGAATGGCCCTGTAAATTACTGCCCACCCCTTGTATGTTTATTATGATTGTTTTGTTTATTCCTGAATTTGAATAAATATAACATGAAGGTTTATGACAATTCCATTTGCTAATTATCCATCAAAGTTAAGGCATTATGTTTGTGTGTGAATGGTCATGTAAATTGATGCCAACTCCTTGTATGTTTATTATGTTTGTTTTGTTTATTCCTCAAACTGAATAATATAACATGAATAGATTATAGCTAACAAAAAGATGGAATATACATAAGTTAAGTTGGTTATTCCAAATTATCATAGTCAACTTGGTCATAAAAGGGTAATTTCCTATGGTATTGTTTTCTTACCAGGAGAATTTTAAACTATTGAACATAAGTAATTTCTTCATATGATCCATTTGTTAAAAATTGTCATACACAAATTTGAAACATTTATAGTATATAAATTGATCAAACATAATATGCTTCCATATTGACAATGAAAATAACAATAGAAAGAAAAAAGTTCAATATGTTGTGCTTAATTTAATTATGACACTTCATATATGAATTGGAGTGTGATAATTGTAACTACCACCTAAAGCTATGGATGTGATATTTTCAACTAATACTACATTAATTTCAAATGACGGTTATATGGTTTGTTATTGTGGTTTAAAAGCCCTGCTAAGAATTTATAGAGTGATAACAACCCAGGAAGGAAATTTTATGGATGCCTTAAATATCCTAGAAGTGTTTTTTCAATAAGGAAAAATTGTTGATATATATACTTAATGTTTATTTTATTAATTATTAATTTTATTTCACGTTAAAAGATGCAATTCTTTTAAAAATGGTATGATGAAAATTTTAGTGACATGGATTGTTGCGGTAATTCATAAATTAAAGAAAAATATGTATATTGAAGAAGAAATTTAGGTATAAATAAAGCTAGTGAATGAAGATATTATTTTGTTGACAAAAAGAAAAATGAGTTGAAATTTATTTTTGTAACTATCACAATAGGTTTGTTGTGCCTATGGTGAGTGTTATAATAGGGTTTGTTGTGGGAACATGATAGTAAATTGTAATATTTTTGTTTCAAACTTGAATTTTGATGAATGAAAGAGGACTTTGGTTAATTGTCTTATGACAATATTGTTTTGTCATTCATGAAGATGCCTTAATGGACATTTGGACTCGTGTGTATGGGATATAAATATGTTTTGACAATTTCCACATAAAGATTAAAACCACTTACAGAAGAACATGAAGCCTAATTAATATTTGTAATAATCATTAAGAAGTATAATCTATGGTTTTATATCACAATAAATAATCAGAGCATTAAAGAAGTAAATAATAACACCACAACATCCATCCATTTACAAAGGTGATTGGATCCATAAATAAAATTACAAAAAAAGTACTACAACACCCATCTACTCTTCCGTATACAAAAGTGATTGGATCCATAAACAAAAGTACTAACAACTAAAGTTCTAATAACATACAGACAACAATAATGTAGATTCTATGAATTAACCACATTAATTCCCTTATTTGCACTTGAATGGGAAGGTTATTTATGTATTGATTGAGTCAACGATGCTATCCTCCTCACTAGTTCAGTTTGAAATTGTTAGAAAGTGATACTAGATTGTCCTTTGAATATTAGAATTGTAGGTTTAAAAGACAGCTTGAATGAATGTTTATCAACTTCTCCATACTTCTATTTACTACTCTGTGAAGAGTTAGAAACCTTACACATATTTTATTAATAGTATTTATTTCAATTAGTTATTAACAATATAATGAATGCTCATATATAGAACTTAAAGTATTGCTTTGTTGACTTGGTGCAACAATATATTCAACTATGTTAGCACTGATAATTTGTGAAGAGACCTTGTGATGAACTAATAAATATGATATAATTATCATTAAAAGTATGATATATGAAGCAATATTTAGCAATCAATTCAAGGTTTGATAATCAAAGTATATTTTATACTTATGAAGATTACTAAGCAGGTTGAGTTAAGTCTTCATTCTTAGATTTTTTGGTGTTATAGCCATAAATGTCACATTTTCTACATTTTTATACTTGACCCTTTCGAGTCAATTTTCAATTTTTTAGGCTCATTATTCCTCTTCTTCTAGCTATTTTAGGCTTTCTGGCATGACATTTTTTAGTGGTGGATTTATCAATGATATAAAAACCAAACCAAACCGACCGGTTCGACCAGGTTAAGTATGAATCGGACTGGTTTTCGGTTCGATTTTTACTTTTAATCTCTATGATTGAAAACTAGCCAGTTAAATAATAAACCGATCGGTTTTCTTTGAACTGTAAAGAACCAGTTTCATGTTCTCCTCCTTCGAGCAATAGCAACATTTTCTTTACTTCCTCCCTAACTATAGACCTTCCCTTCAAACGTTGTTTGAACGCCAATGGTCTTTCACATCCATCAATTTTTTAACACTCAAGAATCTTTCTTTCAACTCTTTCTCCTTCAACTCTCTGATTCTTAGTCTTAAAACTAAACTTCTCTACAACCCACAACTTTTATCATCTGTCCCTGTTATAAAAATCCCAAAACTCGAAACCTAACATACAATGTTTACAAATTTTTATGAACTTGTTCTAGGATTCGATGAAGGGATTAGCTTCATCGCAAGGCAAAAAGTGGGTTTTGAGATTGAAAATAGTCTCTTAGAAGCAAACCGAACCAAGAGCAAGTAACATCTCTCAATCTCTCTCTGTCTCTCTGTTTTACTTCTCCAAGATAGAAACATGGCGATGCTTGAAAATAGTCTCTCAAACCCTTGAATGCAAGAATAATTGGTTTTGGTGGATTGTTCTTGCTCATGGCTATGGAGGAGACTAGTTGGTATAGGAAAAGGTTGGTCCTTGCTTGTTAGAGCATTACAGGCTTCTCATTGAACTACTATTTGCCATCTTAATTTTATTGTTATTGTTCTGCTTCCCTGATGACTTAGTGCTTTGATATAATAATAGAAATTGTATTAGCTTCTTATTGTACTTCTATTTATCCTCTTTACTTTTGTTATTATTGTTCATATTGTGGACTTAGTGCTTTCATATAATAGTAGAGAATGTGTTTAAAATAAATTGTAAAATTTTAAAATAACAAATGAAGATGTAAATTTTAATTTTGTGATATTAAAAATATTAGTCTTTATTGATCAAAATTTAAAATATTTTATTTTTTACTTACTCTTTAATTTTTATTTCTTGTTTATTATATATCTGTTTATCATCGGTTGAACCTTTAAACCTTAAACTTTGCCTTTGATTGGTGCGATATCCCATCCGACTTTTAAAATATTGGGATTTATCACTTCTGTAACACAAGTAGGCCAAAAAATTGCACTCCTAATAGGTTGCAACATAGCCATATGACATGAGGAATTTGTCCTTCTTATAGCAATCATCTATAAATGCCTCCACCTTTACTTGGAATGGTGAATAACATTTATAATATGCTTGCAAGGATACCTATAAAGCTCCCATGCCTAACAACTACATGGATGGCATTTACCAATCTTTACAATATGTTTGTCATCACCCTTAGAAACTTTATATGCTTCATCTCCACTCCAAACTATTCTCTATTGCATTGTGTCTTTCTTGTTCTTCTCTAATTTCTTCATAATCGTTAGTGCAACACTTGACTTCCAAGCGTGCACAAATTCTCTCCTATCTATAAGCCTCTTAATCACCATGATCTTAATGGCTCTAAGCATGTTGATAACTGACCTATCTTTTGTTGGTAAAATCTACCCATTAAAGGTTTTACTCATTTTTTTTCCTGAAAATTAGCAATTTTGATTCAAAAGACCAATAGCATCTTACCTACCTCTCCTTAAGATATTTAACCAATACTGATGCACATTTGAGTTTTATTATGTAACATCCCGTTACCAGTATGAAGGGCATATTGGTAATTCGATGATTTAGGATTGGGTGCATGTATAATTTGGCAATTGCATATGCATATAGTCTCTATGATGATTGAT
>JANIJH010000007.1:34117003-34127590 GCA_024520975.1 Erythroxylum areolatum | reverse complement strand
AACTTATATAACCAAGTAATTTTTTTGTTGCAAAATGTATATAATTAGCAACCATTTTACTATGGTTGCTGAAACTAAATTTTCTTGTAGTGTACGTAGATTTAAAACTAAAATCCACTATTTATAAATTTTTAAAAGTACCTGAAGACATGTTAAAAGACTTTAAAGAATTTTTGACAGACATTTAGACTAATTGTAATTAATACTTTTATCTACTGTCTTGAATTGAAACATATTCTCACAATTAATATTTCCGCAAACAAGTATAAATTAAGAAGGCAGTAGTTGTTGGAGACATCAACATTGCAACGACCATGTATGGGCTCAACAAAGTTGCGGTGGGGTAAAGAAGCGAATAAAATACATAAATAACAATTAAGTATGGACCGTCAAGAGTAGAGAACATCACAGAATCACGATGAAGATGTTTGGTGAACAGGGACAGATGGGTTTGTGGTTTGCTTTTCCTATAGATATCATAATTAAAATTTTAAAAAATCCAGACAGCGTGTAAGTGGGTACGCAAAACACCTACTAGTGTACTTATATGAACTCAAATGATTAATTTTATTCATCGACTGTCCACATTTATGTTAACAATAGCATTACTATTATTAGTGTATCAACGTGCTGTTCGACAGTCGGAGGCCATTACTTGGAATCTATATCCTTAATTAGAAGAAACGTCAATTTAAGAACATATGCTTAATCTAAATATAATTGGGACGAGTTTGTTTACCTTAAAAATTGATTGAGTATATTCTTCACATTAATTTCATTTGGTTGAGTATTTTTGTTAATTATAAATTTTATTTCTTGGGTCCAGTATGGATTCCTCCTTTAATTGATTTAAAAATATAAAATTAATTGAGCTCACAGCTAAAAATGTTATTAAAATAGTTAGATAAGTAACTTGTTTGCTACCTACAACATCCTCATCTATCTATAGAGACGAGAACATATAGATGCCCCTGTGCTGTTAGGAGACAACTCATCCCCACCTTGCTTCTGGGTTTAATTATTCCTTCCGTCCAATGCATAAGTATGAATATAATTTTCTCTACGTCAAGAAAGATGTACCAATCAATAAGCAACACCAACATTACACCATACCCTCCTTGAATTATTGCTTAATTAGTTGACTTCAATCTTCAAAGGAAACATTTCTACTATATAAACATGCAAACTATGTAAATGAGTTTCCTGTCATTGAACATGCATATAATAGTGTTTATATGGGCATTTTAAATGAACTAAAGCATTTGAGCATGCCTAATTTTTGTTCAATAACTAAACATTTTAAAGCAGAAAAGAGGAGGCCAATTTCATGATGGGTTTCTGTCTGTGAAAAGTTGGCAAAAGTATGGTTTTGTTAGCGTTAGAAAGAAGAAACGATGGTGCGAGGTTGGTGAAAATGTTACAGTGGGGCTTAATTACTTGAAAGCCTAAAACAACTTTCATAAAGCAAAAGCAAAAGCGACCTAGGAAGCAACCGTACATATTATTTACAAACACGAAACATGCAGAGCAAATAAAAAATAAACTGAAAAGGAGACGACACCAAATGCCCTCTATCATGATTGACTGGCCACCCCTTCCTTTGTCGTCAAAGAAAAGACACTGCCAACGTTCTAATTTCAATAATTTTCCTCTTCTGATCATAAATTTCTCGGGCCTTAACACAATTTCTGTTGAAAATTTTTTGCAAAATGGAACTCATGAAATTGTGCATTAAAATATATTGATGCAAGTCTTATTACAAGGTACGCATAATAGCAATTATTTAAAAACAGCGTCCAATACAATGAAATGGAAGGAAAGGAATGATCGTAACCATGCTCATCATTGCTATGCCTATCAACAAACCTTCGTTCATTATTCATAGATTCCATATTATAACTTGATGCTGAAAACGATTAGGTCATGTGACAGCTATATATCATTCAAGCATCCCATCAAGTATGTACTTTCAAGCATCACGCAGCAATTGCATTCGACTTTGTACCCTTAGCTGCTCGTAGAACCTTTTAATAAACTCCTCAGCTTCATCGTCAACTTGTCGTCGACAAGTTCCAGTACCAACGTTATCATTCTCTTCAATATCATCTTCCGACGAATAATTTGACACCCTTACAGCGAAAGGAGATAGAAGAGGGCTACGCTTCTCTCCCGAAGCCAAATCAGAAGCATCAAAGCAAAAGTTGAACACGTAAGGCTCGGGTGTCTTTGGAACTATCATGACCGCCTTATTTGTACCAGTACTAGAATAATAACCCTCTTCTTCTTCCTCCTCTTCTTCGACCACTTGAGGTAGGTTGACGCAAGGGAAATAATGATGAACCTTGCGCTTACCAGCTGGGACGTGGAAAAAAACAGGGTTCGGACTGTTGCTGCACGAGAACTCGTACTCCTGTATGCCGTAGCCACCACGTGCCATACTACGACTCCTGCTGCTGTGGTTGTTTTCATGATGAAGATGATGGGATATGAGATTACTCAAAGACTTCCTTAGCAGCTTCCCTCTCTTCATCATGAGATTTAAGTCCATTATCAACTTTCTCTTAGACATCAACCCTTTCCTCATCATCAGCAATGTCACTCTCACCACATTCCACAGCCTCTTCCCTACCATGGAACTCACCCTGGAATAATGCACCTGATGATCCATTTCTAGCTAAATACAAAATAACCCCACACACAAACTTAACAAAATAGTACACGGCAATATGGGTGAATTAGTGTAGGTAGATATATCGAGCAATTGGTATAAATAAATCTAGGGGATGAACATTAATGGTTGGGTTTTCTTGTTTCTGCGAGGTTTGTGAGACCTCACAGAAGAAAGAAAACCCTTATGAAAGAAAACGAAGAATGCCAGGGCATTTATAGGAAGCATAAGCACTTACGGAAGGAACCTATGACTTTAGGTCTACTTTTTCTTTCTCATTTTTTATTAATTAAGTAGTGCTTAAATAAATTTTGATTCACGGTATTCCAAAATGGGGACCCAATAGCCGCTCCCCGGGCGGCTTTTTCTCTTCTTTTTTTTTAAAAAATTTTTAAAGAGGTCAATTTAGAGAAAAACGATCATCAATTGGTCAAGCATTCAACCTATAACCAAAAGGTTCAGTATCAAGAGAGTTATACGAGAAAATGTGTTGTAATCTCTAATTTGGTGAGTTTACATATTTATATATACGGCTTGTTGTAATGGAGGTACTCATACCCAATTTTTATGCATCTGGAGTAAACTTTTTATTATAAATAATGTGTAAATAAATTAATAATTTAAAATTAAGCTATAAATTTAACACAAGTCATTTAACCATTTTGCAACTTTGCACAATGTTTTGGGAGTTTGAAGGGCTCTTTTCCTCACCAAGTTGATCAAAGTGTATTTGAGTATGCATAGATATCTGCCTAAAACTCGGCAATGAAAGGATTTAGTCTTCTTGCGTAAAAGTTAATCTCAAGTTTCATGCCAGACGGCTAGCTCTTGACAAGTATCATCACTAAATATGAAAGATGCTTATGTTGATGGGCTAAAGATGGAAGCTTCTCCTTAATTAAGTAGCTTATCCCAATGTATAAACTCTTAATTTCAACACATAATTAATACAAGAATCTTGTGGCAGCCTGTCGTACCACTAATCTCTGATTTTATATTGAATTTGCATTTCACATGCTATTTTTAAGTCACTATTATACCCTATCTACGCGTCTATGTGTTTTCACCTTTAGGCACGTTCACACTTAATTTCAATCAAGTGAAAATAGCCATTTTATTTGTTATTAAATCAGTGGGATAAAACAAAATCAACGAGGATGACTTTGTATGTGGTGAGAAAGTCGACATTCTCTTAACCCCCCAAAGTAACATATGCGTTCAGCATGCAATTGAATCTTTGAATTCAATTTAATTAGTACAGTTCAGTGTATAGTTTGGATTTTTTGATGCATTGAGAACCAGTAGTAAGTACACAGACATCATACTAATAAGGATTCTCACATATGTCATGGCTTTTGACCACTTTGCATATGATTAGTTTCAGCTCACAACACTGTTGCTTTACTATTGACAATATATCAAATTATAACCAGCAAGTGTTTACATATATACCTTATAACTTTGCCCCCTCAACGTCCACGTTTGTAGTCGCTCGACTTCAGCCGCCTCCCCTTAACAAGAAAAGGCCTTCTTGACATGAGAACGAAGTAACAAAAGGTTGTCAGAGCACTTTGTGGGCATCCAATTAGTGCATTTGCTTTGATTAGAAACATTTCCTCTGAGATTTTCTCCTTTTAATTTTAAGATTTTCCATTCACTAATCAGTCAAAGATTTCTTGTGATTGATCTATTCCTTATTAATTATGTTAATAATTATTGAGAAAAGACTTAGTCAATGAAGAATCTTTTGTACAGTGTTGTGACCCTCATGAATGTGCCAACTTCTGGTAAAAGGAAAGCCAAGATTGTCAACAATTAATTACTATTCCTGTCGCATTCAACAGCATTAATGCCACAAGAACAGGCATGAAGACCCGGGGATTGCCCTTGTACTCAACTTAATTTGAATTCCATGTGTTAAGTCTCTGGAACATTTACTTTTGGGACAATTAATCTTTGCTTTTGGCGGAAACTTTGGAAACAAAGCTTTCAGCAGGAAAACTCTTGTTCTCAAACCTCAATAGCAACAATAGTGATTCCAGCGTACAATTCAATTTGATGTTAACAGTCGAATAGCCAAGCTGGAAATGCGTATCATCACGTAAAAAATGAAACATAATGCTGTATATAATTTAGAAATGTATGATAATAAAAAACGATTAGAGTACTGTTTTCACGAAATTTCAAGATGAATAAAATTAAATTTTATTTATATTCATGAAGTTCAAAATTAATTTAAAACTCTAAATAACTTAAGATAAACTTCTAAATTTTATATTTGTATATTGAATCATAATAATGTCAACTTTAGAGTTTGTTAATAACATAAAATAATTAAGCTCATTTGGTCCAAAATGTAATTTAACCAACAAGTGGAAGTAGCCCAAAAATGAAAGCCTAATAAATATTCAACTAAAGAATTCATTGGTAATGAAATACCAGGGATGTGAGAGAAAATGTGTTGAATTTGTAGAAGTTCAAAATGTGAAAGTTAAGAAAATGACGGAAGACGTGCTACTAATAAGAACACGACTAAATAGCCTAAAAATTGAGCAATTGCAGGAAGTTCAAAACATGAACGCTAAGGAAATAGTGGCAAATAATTAGAAGAAAGTGGATAGTTATAGCAAAAAATTGTTTAAGGATAAGATGAATATATATTCATCAACATCTAGACAATAAGTGGGACACTATAGACTTCATTCAATCATATCACAATAAAACCAATCTTTAGATAGAACAATTAACCTACTTCATAAATACATTGTTATTTTTCAGCTTTCTTTAGCATGTGAATTTATCTTTGTTATCTCAAATTTCCTTTTGTAGTTTGTCATTCCATTTTTGCTACATTAATCAATTATATTCTTTACTTCAAACCACATTTCTAAGTTTTCCAAAGCTCACATATATCATCACATGCCCAAATTTTAGATAAACATCTATAATTTGGCATGCTCGGTGGGATCATGATGTCACTAACAAGGAATAGAAAAGAAATGATTATGCCTCTAGCCTTGGAGGAAGCAATCCCTACAGTAGTAGGGAATGAAAGATTTGCATCCCAAATGGTAGAGAATCTTGAGAAGACAGTCTCATCTTCAACAAACTTTCTTGCTAGTGAGAATCCAAAATCGTCGCAACAAAATGACATCACATATTAATAAAATTCCAAAATTGGATTCTAACTTGACCTCTACTGCTGATGTAATCAAGATATTGATGGAGTAGGTTGACAAAATGTTTCTTTCTCTGAAATTGTTTGCTAGAAAAACTCTCCTACTTTAGCAAAGCAAATCTTCGAGGGACTCGAGACATATTGCTCTTAATTTAATTGAAGTTAGTGTAGCACACCATTCTCGCAAGACACGTACGAGTGATATCCAGATCCGTGCTTGGCGAGGGTGGCATACTAGTGGACTCAGTCAGTAAAATCTCGCTACAAATTTTTTGTAAAGCAATGCACACATACGTGGAAATAAATTATCAAATTGGGCCCATTTTATTTCAAAAACATTTTTCATTTACAAGTATTACCAACTTTCTTTCTTTTTTTGATCATTAGAATGTCATTAATCGCTAGGGCCCAATTCAAATACAAAACACTCACAATCATAATATCATTACAATACAAATGCATTCGCATGCGCATTGTACAATAATTTCGAAATACATTCCTTAATACAAAAATTACTAAAAAATTCTATGTAGACGCAAACTAATCCCGACCTTTATCTCTTACTTAAATGCAATGGTTGTACTCCCGCTTACCCAACGGGGTAACTCTTTGAACCTGAAAAATATTGTAAATTTTGGGTACGTTTTGGAAGTCAATGAGTGACCATCCTCGATGGCTCACTCAATCATATAAAATATACAATTCATCAAATCATCAGATCAAGTTACATACATTACACCTTCACTAAAGCATATATCACTTGATCATTCATTTCACATTTCACATTCAACACATATCATATACATATGCAATGCTCATGAGACTCACTTTCAGTTATTATGTTGTTGTGATCGAATACCTATAACTGTCTCATATGTATTGTGGATACCGAGTTCATTAATAACTATCCCGTATTCGTTGTAGATACCGGGTTCATTTTACATAATGAGCCTTTAGCTCTTAATCACTTTCTAAGCTCTAGGCTCTTTTCCACATTCTGAGCTTTAAGCTCTTTTTCAGTGGCTATTCCGGTCACAATTGTCTTTATCTTTCATGCATTCATATAATAAAATGCATCAATCACATTTGCATATCCTCATTCAGTCACGTGCACATATCATCAGGACCTTAGTCCGATATTCAACATTAAAGTTGAGAATAACTTTTTGTTCATATGCAAATACACATTTAGAACACACTTATCATCGGACCATGGTCCGGCATTTAACAATTAAGTTATGTACACTTATTTCAATCAAATTTACATACAATAAGTACTTCAATGTTTTCACATTCAATATACTCCTTGAACATATATTGTCCGGAGCCAACACATTCACATTACATAATCATTCAATTCATAATTTAAACAAATCAAATAGTAAAGTAAGATCATCTAGGTCTACTCACAAGTCACTCTCGAAGCTAATATCTAGAAGTTCCGGCAATGTCTGGAGGTTGATGTTCCTATTGCTCTTTTATATCAAATAACATACACATATATCACAATTTGCACAATTATAAGTGTTTAATAATGCACATGTATGTAATGAAATATGTACAATGCTTGTTCATGACAATCCCGGGTATTTTTTCATTATTCTAATCACATAATCAATCCTATCTCAAAACTCACTTAAGTATCATTTGTACTTAGGCTTATACCTTAATAAAACCATTAAAATCACAATTCATTTCTCATTGTATTACTTTCAGATTTTTCCCAAACCCTCACTTTCGGATCTACTTTTCTTAATCATTTAGACAATGAAAATGAAGTAATTTGGTTATACTCTCTTCTAGAGAAATGTTCTCCCATCTCTTAAGTTTCTACTAACACCAAAATCATTCAATTTGATTCAGAAATCTGAAAGTTATTCTCCCAATATTTTCGGATTGTTTTCATTATGAAATAGAACCTGAATCACAATTCAACTTCTTCATTTGATTTGTAGCCCTATGTCTCTAGTTTACTCCAAATCAAAGAGTGTCTCATTTGGACGTCTAGAGAAGAAGTTAAGGTCAAAAGAAACAGGACTATTCAGTTTGAAATTTCTCTTGGGTGTTCAAACCAAAATCAAGTCACGGTTACTATTGGAGAGCACAGCGACTTGAAGTGACAAATAAAAATCAGTCTAGCAATTAAACTCACAGGAGTGAGCGGGAAAATTCACAGGCATGAGTGACTCACAGGTGTGAGGAAATGTCACGGGTGTGATAGATAAGGACAAAAATGCTATGAATAAACTCTGTCAGACCCGTCCCACTTTTTTCTCTCTATCTCTCTCAATTGATTTCAGATTGCTATGATTTGTGACTGACAGGTAGAAAAATATGTTACGAGTCTAATGGTTTAAGTCTCATGTTATTTGGAGGTCAGACGAAGGAGATATAGTCAAAAACTTGAAGGATGTTGCATCAACCCTCATCCTTCAAGGTCATGATTGTGCATATGCACGATCGCGAGTTGGCTGAATCACGATTGCCACATTCAGTGAAAAACATCGAGCTTGCGATCACAATAAAGCACAATCGTGACTTTTGGTGAATAGTAGGGGGTTTGCGATCGTGCTTAAGAACAATAGTGACTTTCGCAATCGCACACCTTCTCTTCAAACCTCCCTCACTTCTAACCCACATAACTTTCAATTTTGAATGCCAAAATTTTCAAAATTTATATCAATAAAAAACTAGTAGAAAGATCTACAACTTTCATAAAGATAGTTTTGTCAAAATCTTTCAAGATCAATAAAGTTTAATCATGAAATGTTCAGGTCAAAACTAACTTCTCTAACTTATCTTCTTCATTCTTTTTGCTTCCTCTTTCATTCTCTTACACTTTCCTTCCATTTACATTCTCCAGTTTCATTTCACCATTTAACTCTCATTCAGCTCAGTACATTCACAACAATTCCAAAAATCCATCCTTAAACCAAATCATCAAGAACAAAAGAAAAGTCATTCAAGCATTTCACCATTCTATGCACTTTCTTCACTGTCATTTTCTTATATTTTCATTTCCTCCATTCTCTTAATCCTTTTCCTCTAACGATCATTTCAATAATCTTTCTCATCTCAACTAATGACCGTTCCTAGAAGATTCAAGAAGCAGTTTTCAAGAAGATAGTTGGAGACTTAGGCTATAAATACCAGTTCTAGTCAAAGACTAAAATAGTGAATGCTTTTACATTAGCAAAAATTCTATATTCAAAGTGCGAAAGAAGTGAGCGAATACATCTGTAACCTAAAGCTTAAAAATACTTTTCTTAGAGAGAGAAAGGAAGGCTAGAGCCTAAAGAGGTTAATACAACTGATAAAGAGTACTTTGTGAGAAAGGCCTAAAAAGACTCTACAAATGTAGAAAGAATATTTGTAAAGTTGGAAGAGTATAGTGAAATCTTAGACTAACTCTGAGTACTGGACGTAGCCCAAGATTTGAGGTTAACTAGTATAAAATCGCAGCGTCTATTCTCTAACCCTTATCTTTTAATTTTCTTATTATTAGATGAGTAGATAATATTACTTGCCATTGCATTGCTTATCAACTTTAGCAAAGTGTTTTAGTAATCATTTGAATTGTCGTAAAGAAATTAAAGAAGTTTCAAAAAATTAATATTTTTGAAAAAATTATACAATTCAACCCCCCTTCTTGTATAGTTTACATATCATATCGGATTTCACTATTAACAAGTGATTTACTTCACCTCTTTCTCATTATAAGTTGGATCCTTTAAGTCATCAACTTATTCATCAATATCTGATGTTATTGATATTATTTCAAACTTATTCAATAATTAATGGTGGTGTTGTTAGTGTATTGTCAAACTATGGTGAGTTATAGTAGTTGATGGTGGTGTAACTAAAGTAGTGCAAAACTTATGGTAATGGCCTGTAGTTGATGTTGGGGTTGTTTAAGTGATGTCAACCCCAAGTTAATTCCTTAATAGTTGATGAAAATATTATTATAGTGATAAATCTATAAGTTTTAATGGGTACTACTAATGTTGTTGCAGGTGGTGCTAAAAATCCCTATGTTTATAAAGTAGGTGTTGTTTGCTCATTCTCCACATTCTCGATCAACCTTTATAGTGGATAGATTTAACTTAGATTACTTTTCTCCATTTAGATATTTTAGAACTATGCTTTGTTTTCCTCTTTTAATATGTCCAATCATCTTTCTAAAATCATCATCAATTTTGAGCAGCATAAGACCATCCTGAAAGGATTCATGATTTGTGCATTAATTCTCAAATTAGACTTTAACCTTGATTCTTTTCATTTAATTAATATCAAGCCAATCACACCAATTTTATCTACCAAAAGCATCTTGTTCACCACCTTCACAAATTATGGTTAGTTTAAATCTAAAATAACTACTATATAAGCAATCAAATCTAATCATAAAATTGCCTTCCTTAACTATCAAATTTGTTGTTCAAAATTAGTAATACTTTTAGATTAGAAAACATTGACATTGTTTTGTAAAATAACTAGTTTTGGTCACCATAATTAATTTAGGGGTGAATAATAAAGTTATTATATACTTATGGCGTTATAATTCTAAAATTAAAAGAAAGTACACGTTGGGCCCAGGTCTCAAATCCCATCCCGAGGTGGCCCCTCAGGGGCGTCGGGTAAGGGCGCGCAGAGGAAGGAATCGAAAACGTGCAAAATTCAGAGAAAACAGCAGCGTAGAGGAGGAGGCCTCGCAGCAAGGATTCGCCGCGGTCAACACCTGACC
>JANIJH010000007.1:34044096-34073401 GCA_024520975.1 Erythroxylum areolatum | reverse complement strand
ACCGGATTTGAAATGTCGTAAGGTTTCCAACGCGATGAGTTTGCTATGCTTCATGTTTGAAACGGATGTCGGTGTTTATTTCAGTTTGATTATTTTGAATTCGCATTCGATTCGAAATTCTGCCTTTCGAGTTTCTCCGCTTTGTTATTCGTATTTTCGATGCACAATTTTTTGAGTATTCGTTTCACTCCGATGATGCGATTTGTATTCCGATTAGCGATTTCTCGCTTTTCGATTTTACGTCTTTCCGTTCCGTTTTTGGGTTGGGATCCGGTTCCCGGATCGGGTCCCAACACTGCTCTGTAATGAGGTGGATGAGTTGAAGGGGAGGAATAGGACCTCATCGCAATAGTCAGAGAATCTGCCTTCACCACCTGCATAACTTAGGCTAGATAAGTGAATGTATTTGATAGTCTGCTACTCTTAAGCTTTTGTATAAATTCTTAATTTACAGTTATTTTCAAGATACTTATTTGTGTACAATATAATATTTTTATTATATTACCAATCAAGATAATGTTTATATTACCAATCAAGATAATGTTTACTTTATATTTATCAATCAATATTATATTATTTACAAAAAATAAATGTACAAAAAAATCAAAACATTATCATCAGAAAACTCGGGTAAGCAGTGAGAAATGGCTGTTGAAATTTATCATAGCTATATTTCCCGATGGAATTACAATATTATATTGGTAAAAATTTAGTGATGGAATATTATACGTCTGTTAGGAAATTTAACGATAGACTTACAATTACTATCGACAAATTCACCAATGAAATATTAGGAATCCATCGCAAATTTAGTGAAAGAATATTATAAATCCGTTGGAAAATTTACCTAATTTTATCGAAAGAAATACAAAATTTTGTCGCTAAATTTACCGAGGGATTTATAATATTCATAACTAAAATTTACCTATAACTATTTTTCTGACGACTCTTTCTTTCGGCAATTTTAATCATCAAATTGGTTTCCCAATGGAAAATCTTTATTCTCCGTTGTTAATTTTTGTCGCTAAAACCTAATTTTCTTGTAATGTATATTATGAAATATATGGAAATAGATGAATCTTCAATATAAGATTTTTCACTCTTAAATAATTATGAAAAACATTATTTTGTTCTTATTAAGTATTTGATTGGGGAAAAAGTAAAAATGATGCTTTGATAATAGTTTTCAAATATCACTTATATAATCAATTATTAATAGTGGAGAAATATTATTATTGGACTCAAATATAATAGACATTAATTTCATGTTTTAATTAGAATATTGTGTGATGAAAAGATTGAATTATTTATAAAAATCATACATAAAAAATTAATCAAAACTGACTTAATATTCTTAAATACATGGATAGTTATGATGAATGCTAGACGTGAATCTTGATTTATGGATATAAATTGTTTAATTAGAGAATTAAAGTTGAATTAAAATTAATTTATCTAATTTTAAACACAATTTATGGTTATAAGTTATACGAAAACATCGTGTGGCCAACCATTAGTGACCATCCTAGTCAACTTTAGTATAAATAATAAACAATAATATCTTAATAAAATAAATTTTTCTTTATGATAAAGTACAATGTTGCAAATAGCATACAAGACTTGGTATCGGATTGGGCTCTGGTATAGTACTGTACTAGTGCTGGTCAATACCAGGTACTGTTTCAGATAATTTTAGTCCCTAAGTTTTTTTAGAAATTGCAAAATAACTCATTATTATATTATACTGTTGTACTGTATACTTTATAAGTTTATATTAACCTTGTTTCTAAAAATCATAATAATAAATAATAACTACAATTAATATGAAATGACAATAATTTTCAGATATTTCACATATAAAGAATAATCATAATTAATATGAAAAAGACAATTATCATCATATAAATATAAAATTATTAATAATACAAGTATTTAAAATATTACAAATTCATTATATAATAAATAATAATTACATTAAAATATCTAATAAAAAGAATAATAATAAATATCCTTAACTCTCAAAACTCTCAAACTATTACAATTTATGACAAAAGTTTGTGATAAGGAACCAATCAACTAGAAGTGAAACCTGTAATAAAAACATTTACAATTACATTACATATATGTAATTTAACATATACATCAAATATAAGCAAAACTTAAAGAAGAGGAAAAACAGAAACCTGGAACTTCATTCAATCATCTATAAAAGGATATCGGCTATAACTACACTGACCCGGGTTATCATTTGATATAAAATCCTCATAATTGAGAGGGGTCTTATCATCATCATTTAAATTTAATGCACCAAATGACATGTTAATGCTTTCTTAACCAAGATTATCTTCCAAGTCATTTACATCTATTTAATCTGGTTCCTCAAAAACCTAATATACCAAAAGATCGATATTATTAATAGAAATTGGATTTGTTAAACTACTTGTGCTATTAAGACTCCTACTAAAAATAAAATTTAATTATTAAAAAATTATATCAAAATTAATAATGATAATAACATACCTCTCTCGAAGCTTTAAATTGTAACGAATGAATACCAAGTCATCCAATCTTTTATGTTCCAATCTATTTCTTTTCTTAGAATGGATGAATTCAAATGTGCTCCAGTTCTATTCACAGCCTATTGCACTCACATATTGACTTAAAATTCGAATTGTAAACCTTTGTAATTCTGGAGTATCACTTACAAATTGATGTCACCAAGAAACTGTAAATTGTAAGATAACAAATTAGTGTTACAAATAAAATAAAGTGATAATTAATTACCAACAAATAAGAAAAAAGAAATAATTAATACTTGGAGAAAGTTTTGCTATTTGTCGAATAGCAATTGGCAGTCAAAAATTCCCGAAAGATAGCTTATAAAGCTCTATTTGTGAGCTTAAAAGTTCTTGCATCATTTCATGGCCAACAATTATTGTAATAATGAATAATGTTCCTTTACTAATTTCAACTTTCTTTGTAAAATTCGGTCTGAAATATACATCATGATTCAAAAACGCCTCAGTTGCAAACAACGAAGAAGAAAGTTGTATTTCCCATCTCTCATTAATGATTGGAAGATACAGTGTGTACAAAGAAGGGCTAGGTTTCATATTAGACTTAATTTCTTCCTTGGACCTTTCCATGACATCATAAAATATCCCATTGTTGCCTTTGCTTCACTATTAGCTAAGTGAATTACCCTCACCAAAGGCTCACAAATACGAATAACAAATTGGCATTGAGACTAAACTTCCCTATCTTCTAGTATAATTCTGGAAACCTCCACTCTAACATTAGATCTAACATGCTGAGATGCAACCCACTTATCACAAGTCTTAACTCTTTCTTCATCGTAACAAAAGATTGAAGTAATAAGAAATTTGTTGCAAATCTCATCACAGCAGGACGACAAAATTCCTACCATTGTTAAATTCCTTTCTCATTAAATTCAACACCCACGCATGATTATAGATAAACTTGGTTACCTTTTTAACTTTCTGCATAGTCTCATCGATAATAAGAAAATACTTAGGATCTCCTATATTCTCCAACATTAGGTCAATGCAATGTGTAGCACAAGGAGTCCAAAAAAAGAATTATACTTATTCTGTAACCTTCTTCCTGCCGCTTTATAAATGACATCATTGTTAATAACGAACTGAACAATATTTTATGACTCTACTTTATTCACAACTTCATCAAATTTCTCAAACAAAGTATTAGTATTTCTAATTAGGCCATATGCATTGATAGACTTCAAAAAAATTGATCCATTCACAGAATAAACTAAAAAATTAATAATAGGTTCTTGTCTCTTATTTGTCCAATCATCACATATGATTGAACACCCAAAAGTAGCCCAATTCACTCTTCTTTATGCCAAATAAATTCTATTTTAGAAACTAAACAATTTAAAAGTTTACCTCTTAAGTTATCAATCGAAGGAACTTTATATCCCAGACTGTAAGTAACTATTGCATCCACCATCTAGCTACTGCCATATCGACATTGTGAGCCGCATCTCTTGATTGCATTGCACTACGAATTAAAGTTAGGCTTTAAGAGTTGTTCTTGGTTCAAAAAAAATTAGTCAGCTGTCTTCTTCTTTTCCTCACATCAAGTCTATGTGTAACATTCACTTACTCCCGGGCCTAGGATGAAACACTACCAATACTAGTACCACTACCACTACCACTACCACCTTCAACATTTTCACATTCACTATGGAAACCAATAAACGAACTTCCACTACTAATTTCAAAATTCAACCTTTCCCTTTTATCTTTCTCATGTTTATATTCTTTAAGCAATGTTTTCATTTGTCACTTCACATCATGACTTACTTTTTTATAGGGTTCTACATATCCATTAACACCAGCTAAATGTTTTTTCAATCAAATGATTCCTTTACCTTTTAAATGCTTGTTACAAAATAAGCAAATTATACGATTCTTCATACTTGGGACTAATACAGCATGAGCCCAAGCTAGATCATTATATCTCCCTGAAACAGTTTGATCAGGAGTACTTGAACTTTTTTCCATTTATTTGTAATAATAAATGAAGAAATTAGTTTTGTAAGAAATTAATCATTTAGTAGTTTCATTAACAAAATTAGCAGTGCTAAGTCCTTCATGAGGCAATGCAACATAAATAATGTCTAACTCTTTATATTAAGCCTAAATAAGTTAAGATTCATGAAACTAGAGTAAAATTTAGAAATAGATAGACTTCCCTATTGGAGAGTAGTAAATTCATGCTAAATTTAAAATTAAAGTACAATGTTATGTTTTGTAGTCTTGAAGGTTTAAAGATTTAAGATGATGGCTCAACGAATCCGAAAATTCAAGTCATTACTTAAACATCCTTAACTTCATTTAGCATATTCATCTTTATTCTTGTTTTTCAGGAATATGATTATTGCTATCGACATATCTTCATAGATCTTTGTTTTTAATAAATGTAATGAAATGGAATGCAAAACCTTAAACTTTCACACTTATCCGAAGATATAATGTCAAGGTACTATAAATGAGATAAAAAATGGAATAATAAGAAAATAAGATTTTGAATATGCAAAGACCATAAGATGGACTAATTTTGGGATAAATGAAAGTGAATATGCAAGAGACTTGATAAGATGGACTAATTTTCAGAAAAAGATTAAAGAAAACTTAGAGATGTAGATGTTTATTTGCTAATTTTCTATACAATAATTATAATTACAAAACCTCCTATTCGACTCTTCCACAAGACCACAACTGAATTATTATAATACTCAATTAATTATTTACCCAATATCCAAATAGCATTTTTATAATTTTAAGATTATGTCATTTAATTATTTACTCTAAATTTTCAATTTTAAGGTTTTAATTTAAGTTTAAAGTCAAACTTTCAAACTTTTAAATCATGCATGCCATTGTTGTGTATTTCAAATTTTCAATGATGAAAAAATTTAAGGAAAATTAACCGGACCACAGAAATGGATCAAACTCATTTTATTCAACTACAATCTATTATCCAACCAACAACAAATCACAAATGACAAATCCATTCACAATTCATTCCAATTTCCAACCCATTCATAATCACAAATGCAATTAAGTAAAAAAAATTAATTGAAAAGTGAAAACAACACACCCTAGCAAATTCACAATCGATTTTCAGGTCAAGTTGGGTTTAGATATGGTATTATTACATATCTAGCAGTTACGAATACGTGAAAGACAAGAGGAGAGTAGCCAATGGTGACGTGGTGCAATGCTAGTCCTCGTGAAGGAGGGTTGAAGCCTGATTGAGGTCCGGATGAGGCTTGGTAGTGACAGGTTCATATGGTGGAGGAAGATCCGAAGATGATAGTTGTGTGGTGCACATATGCAATGGTTCGTGGTTGTCTTGTTGCTGGAGAGGGTGAAAGAGAGGCACCGTCGGAGAAGGAGAGAAGAACGAGAGAGAGAGAATGGAGACGAGACAAGAGTGTGAGATAGAGAGAGAATGGAGATGAGGGAGCCTAAGAGAGAGAAAAATCAAATTAGCATAGGAGAGTGCTAGGGGGTTTGCGTAAAAAATTTTAGGCTTTTCCTAAATAGTCTTTCAGATTTCTGAACTTACAAAAAACTTAGATACCATTCTTTTTTCCGATTGGTATACTATCGATCGATACAAAACGATATTCTAAACATTGGTAAAGTAGATGGCCACTAGTTAGGTCCTAATTTATTTTTATTGTCAACATGTTTAAAAAGACTTAATTGTAAAGTTCGAGAAATTTTAAAATTGAATATGAAATATTTAATAAATATGAATTAATACAAGATATTACATCTTATTTGAACCTAATTAATATTTAGTTAAATTTAGTTGTAATTTTAATTAAAAAGTAATATTTCAATTAAATTGAAAAAGACATATATGGTAAAATCGTAATCGTAGAATACAACCCTAATCGAAATGCATACATTTGTCTCATACACTAGGGATATAGTGAGAAGAGATATATTTTATATTCTAGAAAAGCTATAATTGAAGATACCGTTATTTTTGGTGCAGAAGTTAGGAAATGTCCTACCTTTAAGAGCGGTTTGAAAAAGATTTGAGCTAAGACTCCGTTAGGTAAGAATTCTGAGAAGGATCATGTTTCACAATGTAGAATTAATTATGATTATAATTAATGTTTATTTTCTTTGTTAATTATGATATAAATTTTAATTAATTTTTTACATTCAAAAAATTAATCAGGTCTGTCTTGCTCAACGCCAGTGACTGGCACTCTCTTTGAATTGTTCTTCATTTTGATTCTTTTTGTACTTAGCCTCCTTCCTTGCACTTGCTTGTGATTTCGTTTTTCTGAGGTGGTGGGTTCCTTCTTCTACTTACATACAGAGATGGTGTAACGAGAAGGGGAACACCATCTGTGAAATATGTTTTGTTTGCTGGCTTCTGTTTTTGTTTCCTTGGTTTTGTATCTTTCTTTCTGTTTTGTCGGCATTGTTCATTAGCGTTCTACCTGTTTTCCATACTTTTGATGGCGTTGAATTTGTTACTTGCATTACCATGTGTCCAATTTCAGTTTTTGGACTGACGGTTTAGTTTTGTTTCTGGTTTGAATACCCATCTCTGCCACTCGCTGCCTAGTCTCTTTCCTATCTCCTTGTTCTGATATTGGCATATTCTAGTTTATTTCTCTGAAATACAATTTATAACAGTATATTTTTAATTATACAGGATTAAAAAAATATTTTATAATTTTTAAGAATTAGGTATTGATTCGTACGAACCGCCGCAACTTTATACGAGCATATAGTAGAGGAAGAAATCAACTCAGGAGCGCGACCTGTCGAGCTGTTCTTCTTCTTCCTTGTAATGGTAGTAGTCTGAGTCGCATCCTGGTTGAGGAAGAAGATAAAAAAAAGATATTAAAAAGGAAAACGAAAGGCAGGCGTATGATCGATGATGATGAGTGAACCAACAACCGAAACTCCTTGCGTCACCGTCGTTGTCAATGCCAGTTCCACAGGTGAACAAAATCTCAATCCATAACATCTCGCTTTTCTTTCTTTTTACATTCGTAATTGTTCATCCCATTGTCTATGAATGGAATTTTAGGGTTCTACTTTATCTAATAATCTTGATAATTACACTTCGCTTTTCGGTAATTTTCTGTCTGCGGAACTGTATCCAACAAAACATAAATCTCTCCTATAATTTTGGATCCTGATAAATCCCTTCTTTCCCGTTTGATGCTTACCTACGATGAGTCTGTTTTCCTTTGGGCTTAACCTTCTTTTCTTTATTTCACTTTATGTATACATGTCTGTGTCTGTTTGTGTGTACATTTATGTGTTGGATGTATGTTTCGTTTATGTTTCCTTCAAGATGATGTAGATTTAACACTTGCGTCACTGAACACACTGCTTTTTGGATTAGCAAACTCCTTATTCAAGGATTAGCTGTTCGTTTGAAAAATTGTCCTTTTTTTTAAAAAAGTTGATTACCTATTTTCCCAACTCCAGTAATTGTTTCCATAGTCTCTGAAACAGAAAGTGAGGTAAAAAGGACATGTAAGGAGCAGAGAGATGCTCTGCCTGGCGAGCCTGTTTGTGCTGTCTGTGGCCGCTACGGTGAATACATATGCAACCAGACTGATGATGACATTTGCAGCATGGAGTGCAAACAAACCCTACTGGGAAGACTTCCCAGTACCCACACTTGTGCTCCCATTGTTCACTTGCCTCCTATAACTTTACCTGCTACTGATGAGTGCTTCTATGTCAGAGATTCTGTTAATGCCTCTGAATCTCAATCCTTGACAGATGATCAAACTGAATTGCTTAGAACAAAACTTCAAATCCGTGTTAGCAGCAAGTTGATTCCTCCTCCAATTTTGTCATTCTCTTCTTGCTGTCTTCCTCAGAAGCTCCTTCAGAATATAGAATCTGCAGGATATGATATGCCTACACCCATCCAGATGCAAGCCATCCCAGCTGCTTTGAGAGGCAACAGCCTGCTTGCTTCCGCTGACACTGGCTCAGGGAAAACTGCTTCCTTTCTTGTTCCTATTGTTTCCCGTTGTGCAAGTTATCGCCTTAAACACTTCCATAACAATAAAAATCCACTAGCAATTGTTCTAACTCCAACTAGAGAGCTCTGTATACAGGTTGAGGATCAAGCAAAGTTGCTTGGAAAGGGTTTGCCTTTTAAGACTGCGCTTGTGGTTGGTGGTGATGCCTTGGCGGGTCAGCTCCACCGCATCCGCCAAGGAGTGGAACTGATTGTAGGAACTCCAGGCCGACTAATTGATCTTCTAAGGAAGCATGATATAAATCTAGATGATATAATGATGTTTGTTCTAGATGAAGTTGATTGCATGCTCCAAAGGGGTTTTAGAGACCAGGTTATGCAAATATTTAGGGCTCTTTCACAACCCCAGGTGTTAATGTATTCTGCTACAATATCCGTTGACATAGAGAAGATGGCGAAATCTTTGGTGAAAGACATTATCTTTGTCACAATTGGGCAGCCTAACCAGCCTAGTAAGGCTGTGAAACAGTTGGCTATTTGGGTTGAGTCAAAGCAGAAGAAGCAGAAGCTGTTTGATGTATTGATGAGTAAACAACACTTTAATCCACCTGCCATTATATATGTGGGTTCGAAACTTGGAGCAGATCTCCTATCTAATGCAATAACTGTGACCACTGGGTTGAAGGCTCTTTCAATCCATGGGGAGAAGTCCATGAAAGAAAGAAGAGAGATCATAAAGTCATTTTTGGTGGGAGAGGTTCCTGTGATTGTATCCACTGGGGTTTTGGGTCGGGGAGTTGATCTATTAGGGGTGAGACAGGTAATAATTTTTGACATGCCCAATAATATAAAGGAGTATGTCCATCAGATTGGAAGGGCATCCCGTATGGGAGAAGAGGGTACAGCTATTATTCTTGTGAATGAGGAGAACAAAAATTTGTTTCCAGAGTTAATTGAATGTTTGAGATCTTCTGGAGCAATATTACCCAGGGAGCTTCTTAATTCAAGGTATGCTGTTTGCACTGTTTCTGTTGGTAGAGGTCATCGAAAGCGGAAGCATAACTTTTGAAAATTTAGTAGTATTCTTTTATGGCTATTTTCCACTCATGTGTAGTTGGAAAAGAAAATTACTTTGCCATTGTATTGTTGAATTCCTTGGCTTCTCAGAACACATGGCATGAGGAATTTTGCTTCTTGAGGGAACTTCATGATTACTTGATGTAGTTGGAGATGGCTACCCTTGAGTGGCAAGAATGATGTTTGTAGACGTATAAAATGGTCTAAAGCTTTGGAGATGCAACATCTTGTGGACCCTTGGAGAAAGAATCTTTCTTCCGTTGATGATTTTGGTAGTGTTTAATTTGCACAAATCTTAGAGGATGGGCAGAATTTTGGGGAGAGAATACCAACATTAATGCAATCCAACATTTTCAAGCATAATTGTGGCCCTTGTTTTACTGTAGCAATTTTGGTGGTAAGCCCCTAACTGACTCTGGAGATCTTGATTCCCCAACAGTTTTCAAGTGAGTGAAGTTTCTGGGACCAAGAGTGGGCATATGCTGGGAAACTCTTTTGCTTCAAAGGGGAAAGTATTTAGTATGCGGTGGAAACATGCAGGTTAGTGATACATTTATATCAGGCGTTGGTGATGAATGTGGGCAACGCCGCAATAGTGGGTTACAACTTGTACAAGCAATTTTTGGGTTGTTTGGATAGATAAGAACACACATGATGAATAATTGAAGGTCCATATTTGTATACTAGTATATGATTAATGGTCTTACCTCTTCATACATGTGCATGAAATTTATGCCTTATCCGATGTGGATAGAGTTTAATAATGGATGCCATTTATTTATTTATATTCATATCTTACTTTGAGAAATGAAAGGTTCAGTCAAATTTCTACAATTATCAGTCGTCCGTGAATTGTGCAGATCGTAAGTAGTAGTTTTAGTGGATTGTCTATGCAATTTGTGGTGTAGTTTAAGAATGAACTAATGGTGGTTAATTCTGCTGTATAAGTTCAAAACGAACAAGAACATATATATGTAAAAATCCGCAATAGCCAAGGAGAGGAAATTTAGGCAAAGCAGAATTAGTTGATGGAAATTTTACCAGGTTAATTTTTTTATTTATTATTTTTATAATAAGATAATTGTTCTTAAATGACGTTGTGAAATTAAAAACATAGTTAATTATATATTTTCAACTATAATTAAAAATCGACTTTCTAAACCCAAGGGGTGTGGTTGAGTGGCAAGGACTCATCCATCCTTAACCAAAGGTCAGGGGTCGATCATTGACTTTGGGTATGAAACAGCCTTAAATTCTTGGATTAGCTGTCCCATCTTGTGAGGTGCTTACAAACCAACGAGGGATTAGTTACTGAGTCCACCGGTGGATACCCTGGTCTAAGACCAAAAAAAAAAAAAAATCGACTTTCTACAACGCTTCAAATGTCCCTCCTTAAGATCTGCCACTATCGAAAAGCTCTTTTCGTTAGAATAGTTTGTTACGCACATCACTGATTTCAGACTTCTCCACTGCCACTACCGCCTGCTCGGCAGCCTCCGCCATATTGTGCTGGCTCTTGTGAGCCCTCATGTACCTTCGAAGATTCGCATCTTGCTTAAACCTTTTCTCACAAAGCTCGCAGATGTGAACGACCCGAGGTGCGAATGAAATTAGCGCTTTCTCTTACAGTCGTCCACATCAAGGGTTAAGTACTTTTGGTCTCATTTTTTAGGGCAAGTCTTTTGGTCTCTTCTTACTTTCATTAATGATATTGCGGGATCCATAAGGCATCTTCGACCCATTCCATCAAAATAGAGTCAAGAGTTTCGTCCATTTTGAATATGTTATATACTTTACGTTCCAACCCACAATTCTAACTTTCACACCAAAATAAATAAATTATTAGCATATTCTTTTTTACTTTTTATATTTTATTATTAAAATTATTTTATAAAATTAATCCAACTTAATTTTTTCATCTACATTCTTAATTACAATATTATAGTTATTATGTTTGAAGATTCGCATCTTGCTTAAACCTTTTCTCACAAAGCTCGCAGAAGTGAATGACACGAGGTGCGAATGGAATTAGCGCTTTCTCTTACAGTCATCCACATCAAGGGTAAGTTCTTTTGGTCTCATTTTTTAGGGCAAGAATTGGGTCTTTTTTTTAAGGTAAATATATTGAATAAAAAATATGTACATGGTCCTTAGGGCATACTCCGACTAAAGTTTGTAATCATAACATCAATATAATCTATAAATCCAAAATATGAAAAGGTAATTAGTTCCGTGGGGTATAACTTATAAAAGATCTTATACATTACAATTTTTATCTTAGAAACTACATTACAGCTCCTAATAGAAGCAAAATCTAACTGAATAGCATTCCTGGTCTTTCATACCGTATATATGATACACATGAATACCAGTCATGCGGCTTTGCTTCTAAGATATGCTCTAATGTAATCTTTCTGAATACACTTGATGGAATTAGATAATATAGACATGGCTCGTGTCAATCTCAGTCATCCCCGGATAACATTCCAAACGTCACCTATAAAAGGACACTTAAATAATAAATGGTCAACATTTCCTAGTTGAGCATTACAAAATCTACAGGTTCGGTCTATCTCTAAGAATAGCAAGTTATCCTTTTGTTGGCAGTCTATTTCGAAGACTAAGCCATGCAATGAAGGAATATTTTGGCGGTATGTATTGTTTCAAATAAATGACATCTATAGTCACCTAGTGTATTTGAGTCGCAGTAACTCATAGAACCTCTGTGAATATAAGGTTCCATTGATACATAATTTCTGCATCCCATATATTATCTCCCTACAGCCACCCAACTTATCTACCAAAGTATTTCGGATTAGTACCAATTTCTTCAGTAGGGGTGAGTCTCGAGTGTGAGGTTCCCAATCCCATATTGATAAGCCCCTCAAGTATATTTTATGAATCCATCTCACCTACAAAGAATCAACTTCAACATTGATATTCCACAACACTTTAGATAAAAGTGTTGAATTTCATAATTTACAATTTTTCAATCCCAATCTACCCTCCTCTCTTGGTACACAAATATTGTCCAATGTCACCCTAAAATGTTTACCACGCCATAAAAACAATCTACATATGGAGATTATCCTCTCAAGGATAGTTGTTGGAATGAGAAACACCTTGAACCAAAATGATAGTACCCCTTGAATGACAGAATTAATCAATTCAATTCTACTCACATATGAGAGAGTCTTACCATTCTATGCATTAATATAAGCCTATACGGATTCAATTAGTACAGAAAATTGGGCCACCGAGACCTTCATAGGTGCCAAAGGGACCCTCAAATATTGAACAGGAAACTCACCCACAAGATATTCTACCATCTACAAAATATCCGCCCTATCTCGTCTATAAACCCCAGCTAAGTAAATATTGGATTTTGAAGAATTCATCCTTAGCCCTGCCACCTCTTTCAGTTCATTCAACACATCCACTAATATACGGATATAAGTAAAATCACTTCTAGAGAATAACATGAGATCATCCACAAATGCAAAATGAGTGATGCCAAGTTGTTAATATTTCGGGTGGAAGTGAAACAGGGTGTTGGCGGTTCTCACTTTTAGCAATCTTGAAAGGTACTTCATGTTGGATCGGAAAAAGAAAACATGAAATATTTGGAGAAACAATAGATTTCAAAATTTTTTAGAAATCTAAGTTGTAGCAGAAGCAATATATCCAAATCATCAAGTCAATCCATACATGATATGATATAAGGATAATAATAAACATAAACAAGATAGAGATTATTACCTACTCTTTCGCTACAGCTTTGACTCTTTGTTGTGGTATCCTCTCCTTCTTCTTGTATCCATCCCTAGCTTTAGCATCGCTTTTGAATTTTTACCTTTGTCAATCTTTCCTCTTCTTGTTGTTGTATTCTCAACCAATTTGATATACCACTTGTTCTTCTTGGACAACTTGGTTAACAACATCATTTGGTGGGAAAGGAGAAAAAATGTTTGGAGGAGATTTTTCTTAGAAGAAAGAAAGAAACAATGAGACTCTTCTCATTCAAGGTTTCGGCCATGCATAGGTGAAAGGAGAGAGTTGGTCAAAACAATGCAAGAACCCTTTCTTATATACCTTAATTTCGGTTATGCATGAAAAGAAAGAAAGAGAGGCATCCAATGTATCATACCTTTCTTTCATCAAACATAAAGAAGTCATTAAATAAGACACTTCTCTTTTGATTTAAGATGGCTATATGAAAAGACCAATCACTTAATATTACATGTCAATTTCAATTTTATAGTGATGAAAGATAGAAGATGATCCATCCAATACACATTTGTCATCTTTAATCAAATAAATGCTAAAAAGGTTACATTACGTGCTATCATTAAAAGTTAACCATTAATCCATTTAATGGTAAGATCATAACTCCATTTAATGATAATAAAGCATAATAAATGCCATCATTATTTAGCAATTTAGTGCTAAATATGTAGCTGCACATTTAGCCATAAAAAACCAAAAATACACTTCATTTCTTTAAGAAATTTGTTTTAATATAATTAATATAATTAATTAAATTAATTAAATTAAACCAAAGTCTAGCTCATTTCTAAATGCTCATTTGAGCTTCTAATTAACCCTTAATTAGTGCAAGTCCATCATTCAATCATGGGCTTTAATACCTCCATTTTTATTTCTTACGTAACTTGATAACCTTCTTTAAAACTAAATGGGAAATTTTATTAGACTTAGATAATTCAAGCTTCAATAAGCCCATAATTAATTTAATCTCATTAAAATTAATTCTAGCTTATTAACTAAATGTCATTCCACTAAAGATAATTAGTTGAACTCTTGAATTATTAAATATTATGAGAACACATATTTTAAATAAGATGTCCAATGAATTTAGAACTCTTGATTATTCAACTGTGAGTCAATTAATTTAGATTCAAATAAGATGTCCAATTAATTTAGAACTTTTAATTATGAGAAAACATATTAAATATTATGAGAACACATATGAGAATTATTGATTATTCAATTGTGAGTCAATTAATTTAGATTCTAATAATATACATGTTTCCTATACATCTCCATGTATATGTATATTATTTATAAAAAAATTTTGGTACCTTTTGACTAGTTATATAATGCTCATACATATAAAACCAAACTCTTTTTTTCATTAATAATAAATATTTTCATTATAAAACTGTAACTGGAAGAAAATTAAGTTACATGTAAATACACTTGCTTTCTAGGGCATTATATTTACATAACTCCAACAATCTCCCACCTGCCTTAAAGCAAGTATGACATATCCCTCATTTCCATCTCTTCTAGGTGACCCTTAAAGTTCTTTTGAGACAATGTCTTTGTGAACGGATCAACAAGGTTTTGCTCTGTGGGAATCTTTACCACATTCACCTCTCCATGTTGTATTATCTTCCTTATGAGATGATACTTTTGTCAATGTGTTTGGCAGCTTTGTGATTTCGAGATTCTTTACAATTAGTTACTGCCCTACTATTATCACAATAAAGTGTAATGACCTTTTTTGCCGTAGAAACTACCTCCAGATCATTTAGGAACTTGCAGAGCCAGACTACTTCTTTTACTGCATCACAAGCAGCAACATATTCAACCTCCATAGTCGAATCAGCAACACAAGATTGCTTGATACTCCTCCAGACTATGGCTCCACCTCCTAAAACAAATATAGAACCAGAAGTTAATTTCCATGAATTAACATCTGATTGGAAATCAAAATCTGTATATCCTATCGGAACAAGATTACTTCCAAAGTAAACAAGCATTAAGTTTTTTTTTCCTATGAAGGTACTTTAGTGTACTCTTAACTGCAGTTTAATGCTCCATTCTTGGATTAGACTGAAATCTGCTAACTAGTCCTACTGCGTAACAAATATTCGGTCTAGTGCAAAGCATTGCATACATTAAACTCCTAAATGTCGAAGCATATGGAATGTTACGCGTACGTTCAACTTCCTCTTGGGTTTTAGGTGCTTGTTCCTTTGAAAGTTTAATTCCATATCTAGTAGGTGTGAAACCTCTCTTGAAATCTTGCATGACAAACTTATTGAGCATGTTCTCAATGTTGGTTAATTGAGACAAGGCTATTTGTTTGTTCTTACGATCCCTTATAAGTTTGATTCCTAGAACATAGTTAGCCTCTCCCAAATCCTTCATTAAAAATTGTTCATTCAACCATCTCTTAACTGTAAATAACATTCCTACATCATTCACAATGAGCAGAATGTCATCAACATACAAGATTAAAAAAATAATCATTCCATCTTGTATTCTTTTATAAACACAAGGCTCATCTAGGTTTTATATGAATCCATAAGTTTTGGTAGACTTATCAAACTTAATGTTCCAAGAACTAGATGCTTGCTTAAGCCCATAAATGGACCTTTGCAATTTGCATACCTTATACTCATTTCCTGGCTCAATAAATTCTTCTAGTTGAGCCATATAAATAATTTCCTCAAGATCGCCATTAATAAATGTGGTTTTGACATCCATTTTCTATATTTCATAATCGAAATAGGCTGCTATGGCCAAACGAATCCTGATAGACTTAAGCATGGAAACTAGAGAGAAAGTCTCCTCATAGTCTATACCCTCTTTTTTAGTATAGCCCTTAGCTACCAATCTAGCTTTAAAGGTCTCTACCTTTCCATCTGATCCTCTTTTCCTTTTGTAGTTCCATTTACAACCTATGGTTTTTACATCTGGTGGTAGATATACAAGGATCCAAACTTCATTGGCATACATGGAATCTATTTCTGATTCCATCGCCTTAAGCCATTTTTCTGCATCTACATGTAATGGGATCTATTTCCTCTTGGTCTGAGATGACAATAAAGCCTTCTCCTAAACCTAGATACCTATTTGGTTGTCTTATAACTCTCCCTCTATGTCTAAGCACTACTTGATGTTCAGGTTGCACTTCTGATTCAACTCTTGAATCCATTTCGACATTTTGTTCTATTATATCCATATCAATACTTGAATTGGATGGAATAGCTAACTCCTTTAGTACTACTTCACTTCTTCCTTTATGATTTCTTACAAACTCTTTCTCTAGGAAGGTTGCATTTTTCGACAAAAATACTTTCCTATCCTGAGGACTGTAAAAATAGTACCGTCGAGTTCTTATAGGATATCCTACAAACAAACATTGTTTTGACCTTGGTTCCATCTTTGTGGATTCAGGTCTTAGAACATGGTTTGGGCAGCCTCAAGTCCTTAAGTGCCGCAATGAAGGCACTCAACCAGTCCACAACTTATTAGGTACTTTAGGCACCAATTTGGATAGCAAAGTTAAGAAGATATATTGTCATTTGTATGGCATATCTCCAGAACGATTCTGGAAGGCTAGCGTAGGACATCATTGATCTTACCATTTCCAATAGAGTATTATTTTTCCTCTTAGCTATACCACTCTGTTGAGGTGTTCGAGGAGCTGACAAATTGGAAACAATTCCACTGTCAATTAAATATTGCTAGAACTCTCCAGATAAGTACTCACCACCTTGATTCGATCAAAGTTGTATTAATGGCTTGCCTATCTACTTCTTAGCTTTAGCTTTGAATTCCTTGAACTTTTCAAAAGATTCGCTCTTTTATGCATCAAATACAAATAACCATGTCTTGAGTAGTCATTTATACAGGTTATGAAGTATTCATAACCTCCTCTAGCTTATACGTTCATGGGCCCACACACATCAGTATGTACCAAGTCTAACGTGAATTCAGATTTATTTCCTTTAGAAGGAAATGAGGCCTTGGTCATCTTTCCTTCAATACAAGATTTACAGGTGGGTAGTGGATGTTTATCCAAGTCCGTAAGGATCCCATCCTTTACTAATCTATCAAGTCTTTTCTGATTGATATGACCTATTCTTAAGTGGCACAGATATTTAGAATTAACGCTAAAGTCATTGGATTGTCTTGGTTTTATCAATTTTGTGATTTTTAGTGAGCCTATCGTAGGTTTTATAAAGAACAATTCTTGTTTAATTATTGCATCACAAATAAAATCTTTATTCTCATATATTGAAACAACATTTTCAAAATATAAGGAATAACTAAATTTTATCAGACAAAAAGCAGAAATCATGATCCTTACAATCATTGGCATGTAATAAGCATCCTCCAAATGTAACCTATGATCACTAGGAAAGTCCATGTTAACTACTCTCACTAATTTGCTGAAACATAAGATCCATCTGTTATCTTGACTTGAAACTGACCTTTAGGTAGTCTTTTCCTTTGCTGGAACCCCTACAAAGAATTGTAAACATGGTTAGTGGCTCCTGAATCAATATTTAAGAATCAGATAAATCTGTCACATTTCTAGTTCCTAATAAACTTAGGAAACTCATATCTTGTTTACTTTTAAGGGACTCAAGTTAGACTGGATAGTTTCTTTTCCAATGGTCCATCTCATCACAATGGAAACACTTTCCCTTGGTGTTCTCTTTGACCTTCTTTTTCATGGGTTGGGCCTTGACCCCTATTTAGGCCTTCTTTTTCATTAGACCCTTCTTTTTTTGCTTACCCTTACCCTTGGGCCTAGAAGAAGATGCTATATTAGCTTATAGTTCATGAGCCTTGATATTTAATATATCCTCCGTACTCTGAAAGGTATTCATCAACTCACTCAAGGTGTAATCCTTGCTGATGAGCTCATAGTCTAATTTAAACTGCTGAAAAGAAGAGTTTAAGCTGTTGATGATCATAATCATCTGCGTATCTGCTTCTACGTCCACCCCAAGCATCTCAACCTCAGTGACTATAGAGATTACCTTAAGCATGTAATCCTACACCGGTTCACCAAGTTTTTGTCTGAGATTATGAATGGTTTAGATAGCTTTTACTCTTGCAGACCTGGTCCTCACACCAAACATGTCATGTAGGTGATGAACCATTGCATTAGTAGTTTTCATACAAGCAATTTGCTTTTGCAACATGCCGCTGACAAAAGCTAGAATATAACACTTAGTAGTTTCGTTAGCATTCTGCCAATGCTCATATTGTTGGATTATCTTAGGAGTTGAATCTCCACTCGGAGGTGTAGGCTCATTTTCAGTTAATTCCTATGAGATTCGTTCATATTGAAGAATAATGTCAATGTTACATCTCCATTCATTAAAATTCTCTCTGTTTTCCAATTTGTTATTTGTTAAGAGCAAAGTGAGTGGATTCATTTTGTGGTTGATTATGTATGAAAATATAAATTATTAAAACAAGAGCATACTAGTCAATAATATTGGAACTTTGTATAAAATCATGATGCATATATGCATGATGATAGATTTAACAAAACTTAAAAAATTAAAAACATTATACGACGATTATTTTCTTATCTATAACAGACTAAGTGATGGTAGGTCATCTTATCCATTAAAGAAAAACTAGGACCCTCTCACTAAAAAGCTACCAAGCATCTTCATGCTTAACTTTTAAAGAAGCGTCATAATTTGGTCCATACTTTTACCAATAGAGCTATAGTGGGCAGGTTATTGATAAAATATGTTGAGTGTTTAACCATTTGATTTATTCACTAAAGATACTTGCAAACCATACCTCAGTGGGAGCTCACATTTGCTACCAATAAGTGAAGTTATCCTTAAGGAGACCCAAACTATGTAAGATCTAGGATGCACACCCTTCGGTGGGGAGTAACAATTTACCACATACAAATGGGCCATCATTTAGAGACCGTGGACTCTTACATGAGCATCCTCTCCCACTCAATCTTTTTGGGCTTTAAGTTTTAATAAATACCATCTTGTCTAGATGCAATTTATTATCCATCCTATATTGTTTCATTATATATCTCATACATACTGAATACACGGCAAAGCCTAGGGTTGACAATTTTTTAAATGACATGCAATAACATAATATCACATATTATTTGCATTCATTTATCCATTCATCATATGAACTAATAAGCCACGTTTGATTGTCCATCCTAGAAACATAAAAATAATTACAAGCCTTTTAGGCCTAAATATTCTTCTTGGACTTATATCTTCTGCTTCGTACTCTTCACTCACATGACCCGACCAATTCGGTAAAAAGTGTGTAATGAATTTTCTTTTACAACAAAGTTTTTATTTTCATAAAACCGAATTGTTGTCTAATAGAAAACAAAAATCTGCACTTGTTTTTTTCCAAAATTGAAACTTTTGTATATGGCATAAAAAATCCAACACTTGTAAAAAACCCGAAACTTTGTTCCAAAAACATTCATTTAACCAAAAATTTCATAAAACAAAATTTCAACACTTTTGTTTTCTAAAATCTGAAATTTAGCCAAGACAGCATAATCAAAACCGAAACTTTACCTCTTCCTTTCTTCAATCCATGGCTTCTTCATCTTCATCTTTACATGATTTTGTACATTACATAATCAAAGCAAACATAAAGATGAAACCAAGGAGGAAACATGACGATGATAGGCCACCCTCCTTGTTACAAACCAAATGAACAAAAATTACAAAGTAACTTTAGAATCTATGGACAACCAAAAGAGCAAAACATATACCATATATATTTCTATCACATAAAAATATGCAGCATACAAAAAATAATTGCTAACCTATGCATCACACTTATAGGAACCGAAATCATGCATAATAAAAATGTCTCTGATACGCGATCGGAAAAGAAAACATGCAAGATTTGGTTAAATGGTAGATTTCAAAAACTTTTTTAGAAATCATAGCACAGTAGAAGCATAATAACCAAACCAACATGCATAGTCATACATGATACGGTATAAGGATAATAAACATAAGAAGAAGATGAAGATAATATTACCGACTCCTTTGCTACAACTTTAATTCCTTGCTGTGCTATCCTATCCTTAGTAATGTATTTTCTTATAGTTGATGTATTCTCTTCTTCTTGTTATTGTTTCCTCTTCTCGATATTCTATCCTCGACTAATCCGATCTACCACCTATTCTTCTTGGACAATTTGGTTAACAAGATCCTTTGGTGGGAAAGGATAACAAAACTTTGGAGGAGATTTTTCTTAGAAGAAAGAAGCCAAAAATGGAGACACTTCTCATGTAAATTTTGGCACTCTCATGCAAGATAGGAGAGAGAGTGATAAAAATGCAAGAACCCTTTCTTACACCCTCACAATTTCGGTTAACTTCAAAGGAAAGAAGAGCTTTGCATCAAATGCATCACTTCTATCTTTAATCAATCATAAAGAAGCCAATAAATGAGACACTTCTTATTTATCTTTAAGATGGCTATACGAAAAGACTATTAACCTAAACAAGACCTATCAATTTCGATTTTTGAAGATGAAAGAAGGAAGATGGTCCATTCAATGTATCTCTTTCTTCTTTAATCCAACGAACGCTAATAGGTTACATGTTATCATTAAAAGATAACTACTAAACCATTTAATGGTAAGATCATTACTCCATTTAAGATGATAATGCATGATAAATACCATCTTTATTTAACAATTCAATGCTAAATGTGCAGTTGCACATTCAGCCCAATAAAATTGAAATTCCTTATACTTTGTTTAAAAATTTTTGTTTTAATATAATTAATTAAATTAAACCAAAGTCTAGCCCATTCTTAAATGTTCATTTGAGCTTCTAATTAACCATGAATTAGTAAAAGCCCAATATTCAATCATGGGCTTTAAAACCTCCATTTATATTTCTTACTTTACTTGATAACCTTCCTTAAAGCCAAGTGGAGAATCTCTTAAATAATTTAAGCTCTAATAAGCCCATAATTAATTTAATCTCATTAGAATTAATTCTAGCTTATTAACTAAATGTTATTCTACTAAAGGCAATTAGTTGAACTCTTGAATTACTAAATATTATGATAACACATATTTCAAATAATATGTCCAATTGCAAACCCTATTATAAACTTTATTATAGCCATCCGCACAATAAAGGATAAAATTACCATTTTGCCTTTATGTTGATTTTTCCTTCTAGATCTTTCGTTTTATTCTATATGGTAATTAACACCTAAAATCTCATCTTGGTGTTAAGACTTAATGGGTAGCTAGTTCATCAAACAACTGGCGCCAGTTTAATCACCAATCTCTATAAAACATTTAGAAGTGATGATATCACTATAAACTCTTTATTTGAGTGAATGTTCCCTGATGCATGTTTCAATTAATAATTCCAATATGCAGACATTAGATTAATACTTTGTAAAAATCTATTTTGATTATATCAAGAATTATAATACACACATATGAGTTCACCACTCATCAAGAGTGTGGTCCATAATCAGCAAATGCTAAAATGTATGCTTTAAGACTAAAGTAATGACCTACTTTATTCTTGGAAACATATTTGATTCCAAATTCATTTAATAGTACCATTATCGATAGTTGACTATTACCATGATATGAAACTTATCAATCCCTTGAAGTAAACTTGTTTACTTACATAGAGATCAATCGCAACATCACAGTCTAAACCATAATCAAGCGACCAACTTGATTATTCAACTGTGAATCAATTAATTTAGATTCTAATAATATACATGTTTCTCATACAACTCTATGTATATGTATATGTATATTACTTACAAAAGAATCTCGGTACCTTTTGACTAAATATATAATGCTCATAAAAACCAAACTCTTTTGTTTTATTAATAATAAATATTTTTATTACAAAACTGTAACTGAAGAAGATTAAGTTACATATAAATACATTTTCTTTCCAGGGCACTATATTTACATAACTTCAACATTGTTTTAAATTATTTATTTATAAGTAGATAATTATAAAGTTATAAACATCTAACGAAAATATTTATAAACATGAGACTAAATTATAAAATTATTATAAAGTTATAATTACTTAAATAAACATATAATGAAAATTTTAGGATATTGTTTAAATAGCAAAAGAAAGAAAGAAAGAATAAAAAAGAATGAAAGAAAGAAAGAAAAAAGGAAGAAAGAAGACGGCTTGGAAGTCCAACTCTAATCCTCCTAAAATGGAGGGAAAATGCCAAAATGGAGGAAAAATAGCTATAATCTAGCGCTTTTTTTCCCTTCTATTTTGGAGAAGAGCAGTAGTGCCACATTATTATTGTTCATCCTTTTTTTCCTTTCAACTCTCTAGTTGTTTTTCTTTGTTTCTTTGTTTCTTCTTTTTTTTTTCGTTTTCAACCTTCCAAGTATTTTTCTTTCTTTCTTTCTTTCTTTCTTTCTTTCCTTTTTCTTTCTTTCATTCATTCATTCATTTTTAATCCTTTCTTTCTTTCCTTCTTTTGTTATTTAAACACTATTCCAAAATTTTCATTATATGTTTATTTAAGTAATTATAACTTTATAGTAATTTTATAATTTAGTCTCATGTTTATAAATATTTTCATTATATGTTTATAAATTTATAGTTATTTACTTACGAATAAATATTTTAAATAAATAATTTAAAAATATTCATTAGACAACATCAAATAAGTAAACCATAAATACATTAACATTAATAACTGAATAGCATAATAAATTACAAACAAAGATAAACTAAAACACACATACATAGATATTAATAGTCAAGCAGTAGAACTAAATTAAAAAACATAAGCAAAATATAATTAACTACTAATACAGAGTCAAAAAATTTAATAAACAGGTCGATTAATTTTAGTAAAATATTTACCAAAAATATTATTTGAGGAATTTGATTGTGGCTGTGGTTGATGGGATTGGTGGGATCTTTGTTTGAGAATTCGTGCTTGTTCAGCTGCAGTATAAGCATGATGACTAGGATCTCTAATTTTATTAAAGTCCTGAGACATAATTTTAATTTCTTCTTTCCATTGCTTCAAAGCCAACTTCTGTCTCTTAGTCACTCTTATGCATGTGACCCATTAGGTTCCCAGTTATATTGGCCACTTAGATTAACATTTAATCCAAGCAAGTCATGAGTGGTGTCTAGCAATATATCATGACCCCCAATTGACTGGAAAGTAAGTGGTTTGACAAACAAACCTGTGCTCATCATGAACCCTCTCATAGACAATTGTTGTGCAATTCATCATTTCACTATGCTATACCCCACTTAGTTATAAGTATGATCTAGTCCAAGTGATATCAATTCTCATCCTGGGACTCATTACTCTATATGTCAATGAACACATTCTTTATGACATATGTACTCCAGCCAAAGATTTTTAAGTAATGACCCTGATAAGAGGCCGTGGATATCATCTTCTACTAAAAGTGGCAAATCCTTTATTGGATACTCAATTATCTTCGAATACCTCAAGCTGTACCTAATCACCACCTTATGAACGACCTCTGCAAGGTAACAAAGAAAGAAGTCAAAGCATAGAATCAGTATCTAAGATATCCTTGAGTACCTCAAGTCTAAAGATAGTTACATCATTGTTATGATAAGATTATCATTAACATTAGAATAGGATATCTATGTGATGATCTTATGGTAGGTCATCCAAGGTACTTACTACCTCTAGTAAGCATTTACATCTTAACTCTAAACATCATGTTTATAGTTTCTGAGATCCACTGCTTGATTAAATCAAGGAGTTTGACATGTGCTAGTCTATCTAAATTAACAATGTCTAGTCTCATTAATCCTATGAATAAGGATAATTTAGATACTAACATAATTGCACATGAAAGGAATCTCAATCGTATGATTACATCATGATTTCCTTGTTGTTATGTCATATATCATGAACTTCATTAATTTTCTTATAGACCAATATCAATTCATAAATAATGAACATCAAATTAATGAAATTTGCCTTTCTTTATTATTGAAAATAAGGTTAGTATACAACTTAGTACAAAACGTGCTAAAGGTAATTGCCTTTAGGGCACTACTTTAACAAACTTTTCTTGGGTGGTAGTTAACTATGCCATCATATTTTTAAACAATTCTAACCAATGTTGTTGCCTCAAATTTAACTTCTTTTAGTTGATTAGGTACTTCAGAATTTTGTGATCCGTGTATACTATACATCTTTCCCCATATAAGTAGTACCGAGAAATTTTCAAGGTAAACACTATTGCTGCCAATTCTAAATCATATGTAGGGTAGTTCTATTCATGTGACTTTAATTGTCTCGAGGAACAAGCCACCACTTTCCCTTCTTGCATCAGTACACAACACAAATAATTTCTAGAAGCATCACTTTACATGTCATACTCTTTATCTGGAGTTGGCTGTGTCAACACTGGAGCTTTGGTGAGCATTTTCTTTAACTGCTCCAAACTAGCTTGGCATCTATTATTCAATGCAAACTTTGTACCTTTCTAAAGTAAATTTGTGATTGGAGAAGCAATTAATGAGAAAACTTTGACAAAGTGTCGATAATAACTATCTAAGACAAGAAAACTTCTCACTTTTGTCACATTTTGAGGAGGCTTCCAACTGACAATCGCCTCAATTTTACTAGGATTTACCCTAATACCTTCTGAAGAGATGATTTGCCCAAGGAAAGAAACTTCTTTTACCTAAAAATCACATTTTCTCAATTTGGCAAATAATTTCTTCTCTCTTAAAGTTTAGAGCGCAATTCTCAAATGCTGAGAATGTTCCTCTTCATTCCTCAAATAGACCAATATATCATCCATAAATATCACAATAGATTGGTCTAAGTGGGATTAAAACACCCTATTCATCAAATCCATGAAAGCAACCAATGCATTAGTTAGCCCAAAAGGCATCACTAGGAACTCTTAGTGGCTATATCAGGTCTTGAATGTAATATTTAAAACATTTAAATCTTTTACTCAAAGCTGGTAACAACCTGAATGCAAATCAATCTTGGAGAACACTCTTGTACCACTCAATTGATCAACCAAATCTTTGATTATGGGCAATGCATACTTATTCTGTACAATTGCCTTGTTTAACTATCTATATTCTATACACATCCTTAAGGTGTCATCCTTCTTTTTGACATAAAGGACTGGCGCTCCCCATAGTGACACATTGGGTCGGATAAAATTCTTGTCCAAAAGCTCCTGTAACTAAATCTTCAACTCTTTTAACTTTGTAGGAGCCATTCTATAAGGTGCCCTTGAAATAGGAGCAGTACCAAATACAATCTCAATAGATAGTTCTACCTCCTTCTTGGGTAGTAATGTGACATCCTATTATCCCATGTTAGGGGCTGGAACCATAGAATAGTGTATATAAGTGTTTATTGAGAAGTTAGAAAGTGCATCTCATACCCATGCATAATATAGCATATACACACACGTGAATATTGATTTTTGCACATTAAAATGATTGTACATGAATTTATTGACATTTTCCAAGTATAATTGATTTTATAAATGTTATTTTATTGAGAATTGTGGTTTAATTGTATTAAAAATTGATTTGAAGAGTATATTTATTGACTCAAAATTTTTGGTGAAAATTTGGAAAATTCTAAAATTTGTGGCATTTTTGGACTAGGAAATGCCAAGTGACAGGACAATTTATAAATGGTAGTAGAATAAACTATCAAATGGTAGTTGAAATTTTAATAAATGACTTTCAGATTTATTGACAAGTGTTATTGAAAATTGGGAGATAACTGGATTATAAATTGGAGACAAATAGACTAGTTATTAATAAGGTTCCAAATGGGACCATAGGAAGGTGACAAGTGGCAGTGCCAAGTGCCACTACCACTCACCACTCATCTCTCACAATTTCACATTTTTGCATGACACTCTCTTTAATTTCTTTTATTTTAACTCTTGTTTTCTTCTCCTTCGTGGCTTTCTCTTCTTCTTCATAATTTTGATTCACCAAACCTTCATTAACGTTACACTTGCTTTCATCTATCAATTGCTAATTTCATCTTGTTGTCTCTTCTATTCACCACAAGAAAACCTTGACAATCGTGTGACATCAGAAGTTAGGGCTTCTTGGTGTTTTTGAAGAACTTGGAGTTTCATCAAGTAAGTAGCTTGTTAATCTTCATGGGTAGTGTTAAATGAAACATTTATGAGGAGTAATTTGAGATTGATGACTTAATTATGAAATTTTTTAATGTGAGAGTCATGAGTGATGAAATGTATATATAAATGTCTTGCTTTTGTATATGTGATGATTAATGATTCATAAATTAATATAAAGATGATTTAGAGTTAGAATGAATCCTAAAAGGATGTAGAAAGAAGTGCAGAAAATTTGATTTGTGAATGAATATTTTCATATTCTGTTTTTTATTATTAAAAATGTGGATCATTGATTGTTTTAGACATGGATTGGATTGATTATTGAAGTTAAGAAAAGGGAAATGTAGTGTCTTGAAAAGAGAAGAACTAGGATGAAAGTTTTAAGATAAAGTGGTAATGGTGTTTAAAGTGTGCTAGAATATGGTAGCTGTAACATTTCCACTGGATATGTATCTGTATTTTAGCCATAACTTGATATGTAGATATCCAAATGAGATAATTTTTAATTTGGATTAAATTAAAGACATATGGATACATTTTTATGAAGACATCGAATTCAAATTCTATCTTTAGGATTTTCAAATTTTGACTTGAAGTTAAGTACTGGGTGTAGTAAATTGATGGATGGATACATGTGTTTGTGTTTTGTTTTAAGAGTATGAAAACCATGAGTGATGAGTTGTTATGTAGATGTTATGAGTTGTGAATGAAGGGTATCATGAAAGTGAAAGTTATGTTAACCAAGATGTTGAGTTATGTTCTTGAAATGAGATGAATTAAGGTGATAGTTAGGTATGAAATGAAGGTGAAAAATGAAGTAGAACATGTGTATAAAATTTTGATGAAAGTATATAAGAATATGTTCTAATTTGGTATTTATGATCAAGTATGGAATTTGATTTGTGTATGGATGATACTGAACTAAAATTGAGGTATAAATGAGGAAGTTATCAAATTAAAATGATGAACAAATGAGTTGAGGTTTGAGAGTTTAATGCAATCAATTTGATAATTGAATTAGTGTGAAATGATGTTGCATTAGAGGAGGTGAATTCTGAAAATTTTGGATTGAAATTGATGTTAGAATATGTGTAGAAATTGTGGGAAATGTTGTTAAGTGAGATATGTTTCTCATATATCCATTAGACGGACTTTAGGTCCGCTGGATGGATCTTCTAAGGTCTACAAAACTTCCCAGCCTAATTCATGTCCGTTTAGAGGGATGTATGTTTGCTGGGCGGACATTCTCGGTACATAAATTTGTGATTTTGTCCCCTTATATGGCAAAATCTCTCTGTGGGATCTTCATCAAAGTTGTGGAACTCGAAGTCCTCTTAGAAAGTATCTTAGAATGACATTAATCCGACATCCATAGAAAAAGTTATGCCTTTTGTCCTAAGATCATATATTTAAATAAATCATTAACTTATTAATGTTATCCTATAAGGTATTTAGGCTTAAATGTGATCTTGAATTAGCATAGTTGATGATGAATTGAGCGGTTAAAGTAAGGAAAGTGTACTAGGTGTTAAGGAATGATTCAAAGATCGTGCTAATTGGCTATGAGACACATATTAAGTAAATGTACCTAGGATTGTCAGTGAGCATGCATTGACATAATCCATATACATATATGTGCATAAATGAATAATTGTAATTGTGCAAAGTTGTGATATGTATAAATGTGTATGCATTGCATGATTTAGAAGAGCATATTCAGTTATTGAAGTTACGTAAATATAGTGCCCTAGAAAACAAGTGTATTTACATATAACTTAATTTTGTTCCAGTTACAGTTTTATAATGAAAATATTTATTATTAATAAAACAAAAGAGTTTGGTTTATATGTATGAGCATTATATAACTAGTCATAAGGTACCAAGATTTTTTTGTGAATAATATACATATACACGGAGATATATGAGAAACATGTATATTATTATAATCTAAATTAATTGATTCATAGTTGAATAATCAAGTTGGTCGCTTGATTATAGTTTAGACTGTAGTGTTGCTATTTATCTCTATGTAAGTAAAGGAGTTTACTTCAACAGAATGATGAGTTTCATATTATGATAGTAATCGACTATCGATAATGGCAGTATTAAACGAATATGGAATCAACTATGTTTTCAAGAATAAAGTAGGTCGTTACTTTAGTCTTAAAACATATATTTTAGCATTTGCTTATTATGGACCATAATCTTGATGAGTGATGAACTCATATATGTTTCATTATAATTCTTGATATGAACATAATATATTTTTACAAAGTATCAATCCAGTGTCTGTATGTTGTAATTATTAATTGAAACATGTTTTCGGGAACATTCACTCAAATAAAAAAGTTTACAGTGTTATCATCACTTTTAGATGTTTTATAAAGATTGGTGATTAAATTGGTTCCAGGAGTTTGATGGACTAACCACCTATCAAGTCTTAACACCAAGATGAGATCTTATGTGTTAATCACCATATAGAATAAAACAGGAGATCTAGGAGAAGGCTTTATTGCCATCTCAGACTAAGAAGAAATGGATCCCATTACTTATACACAGGCTATTAATGATGTTGATGCAGAAAAATGGCTCAAGACTATGGAATTGGAAATAGATTCCGTGTATGTCAATGAAGTTTGGATCCTTATAAATCTACCATCAGATGTAAAAGCCATAGGGAGTAAACAGATCTACAAAAGGAAAAGAGGATCAGATGGAAAGGTAGAGACCTTTAAAGCTAGATTGGTAGCTAAGGGCTATA
>JANIJH010000007.1:34024540-34041380 GCA_024520975.1 Erythroxylum areolatum | reverse complement strand
TTAAATGGTTTAATGGTTATCTTTTAATGACAGCGTGTAATGTAACCTTTTTAGCCTTCATTCGATTAAAGATGAAAGATGTGTATTGGATGGATCATCTTCCATCTTTCATCAATAAAAAACCGAAATTGATATGTCATATTAGGTGATTGGTCTTTTCATATAGCCATCTTGAAACAAATGGGAAGTGTCTCATTTAATAGCTTCTTTAAGTTTGATTAAAGAAAGGTATGATGCATTGGATGCTCTCCCTTTCTTTCTTTTCATGCATAACCGAAATTGAGGTGTGTAAGAAAAGGGTTCTTGCATTGTTTTGATCAACTCTCTCCTCTCACCTATGTATGGCCGAAACCTTGAAGGAGAAGAGTCTCATTGTTTCCCTTTTTGTTCTAAGAAAAATATCCTCCAAACACTTCTTCTCCTTTCCTATCAAAGGATCTTGTTAACCAAGTTGTTCAAGAAGAACAAGTGGTAGATCAAATTGGTTGAGGATACAAAAACAAGGAGAGGATAGATTAACAAAGGAAAGGATTCAAAAGTAAGGCTAAAGCTAGGGTTGGATACAAGAAGAAGGAGAGGATAGCATAGCGAGGAGTTAAAGCTACAGCGAAGGAGTCAGTAATAATCTCTATCTTGTTTATGTATATTTTTAGACTTATACCATAATGTTTACATATTGGCATGATGATTTAGATATATTGTTTCTGCTACAATTTATATTTCTAAAAAGTTTTAGAATCTACCGTTTCTCCAAATATGGCTTGCTTTCTTTTTCTGATCCAACATGAGTGACAACATCCAGACGTTGCTAGGACTTCAAAGCAATAGCTTTTTTTATAAAAAATGATGAGTAATTTAGATGGTTTCACTTAATTAATTGTTGTTTTAAATTTTGTATTGAATTATTTTATGAAATTGATTATATTGATTCCGAACTTTGAAATTTTGAGGTGTTTGATGCATGAACTATAAATATTAAAAGTGCTCCTTGTATGTAAATTTGACTGAAATAAGTATACTCAACATTTATATTGAATTCCGAACCAAGATCCAATGATAAATGTGTTCTAAATGTGAAACTAAAATCTGATGACTATTGAAAACATGCAAATGTGATGCATTTCTTTACATGAATGCATGAAAGATAAAGGCAGTTGTGATTGAAGTCGCCAGAAAAAAGAACTTAAAGCTCAAACTGTGATAAAAGCCTTTAGCTCAATTGTAAATGTACCCGATATCTACTAAGGGATATAGGACATTATCTGAAACAAGCTTGGTATCTACAAGGGATATGGGCTAGTAAAAAGGCACTTAGTCACAAAATAATCAATGAAATTAAGTCTCATGAGCATTGCATATATATTTAATATGTATATTTGAATGATTGAAATGTAATGTTGACTTGTATTTGAATGAGAACGTGAAAATTGTGAACAAAATGCAATGTAATACTACATGATGATAAATAAAATGATGTGAATTGTACGGTTATATAAGTTGATGTATTGTATGAATTAAGTGAACCATCGAGGATGGTTAGCTTCTTAGGTTCGCAAAACTCACCAAAATTGCAACGTTGACATTTCAGGACCGAGAGGGGACACTAATGATAGAGAGACTCTACAAGAAACTTAGTTCTTGTACTTTTGGATAGAAGAAATAGCTCAAAGGTCGATCAGCTGAGACTAAAGGATCTAGTTAGAAATTTTTGTAAAATTCTTCATGTATGTAGTGTGTTCTATAATTGGTCTTGAAAATGTACATATTTGGATGATGTTGTAAAACTACAATGTATATTTGGTTCTTATGAAATGAAATGAGGAATTTGGTTTTTAAATATTATGAAATTTACGTGTTAATGATGATGCCATGATTAAGTTAGAGATGTGAGTGCTCTAGCATGCTACTCTTATGGGGTAAGTATTCAGATATCACTCAAAATGACGGGTACATGTCTTATAAGAGTGAGGTGCTTCAAGTAAACCTAGTAACTCTTCTAGGAACACGTCAGGAAACTCATTTACTATCGGTATGTCTTGTAAGTTTGCCTTCTCCCTTTTTGAACCAAACATTAAAGCCAAATATGCCTTACAACCTTTTCTAAGAAGTCATCTTGCTTGCATGACTGATGTTACATTAGTCAAAGGACTAGATTGAATACGGTGCACCACTATTTCTGAACTATCAAAATCTTTTAGCATAACTATTTTCAACCCACAATCAACTATAGCTTGGTGTTTAGCGAACCAATCTGTGCCCAAGATCAAGTCAAATTCATGGAAGGGTAGTTGTATTAGATTAGTAGTAAATTGTTTCCATGGATCATAATAGGGCAATCTCTATACACTCTATTAACATATATGCTATATCCTAATGGACTAGTCATATGCGTATAATAGGGTAGTCAATCTATTGATAGCATCCTATAACACACTCCCCTAGTGCAAATGTATGAATTAGTGGAACCTGGATTTATCAATGTATGCATATCAAGATCAAAGAGAGAGAAGATGCTAGCTATACTTCTGGGGTGTCCTGTTCCTGAAGAGCCTTCATAGCATATGCCCATGCTAGACCAGCTAATGCCTCAAGAAGATTAACGGAATCAGATCTTATACTCAGAGTGGCCCTATACTAGCTTGGTCCAGCTCTGCCTCTACCTCGTCCTCTAAATGCAATGGGTGCATTGGATGCCCCTTTGCTCCCCTATGGTGCTTTACTCTGTTATGAGCCTTGTGGACAATTAGCCATCAAATGATCTATACCTCCACATCTAAAATAGGCCCCACTCAATGTAATATGCCGTTACCCATGTTAAGGCTAGAATAGTGTATTATGTGACATTAATGAGAAACTAGAAAATGCATATCATTCTTAAGCTAAATATGGCATGCACATATATGAGAATATTGATTTTTGCACATTATTATGATTGTTCATGCATTCATTGGCATTTTTGGGTAAAAATTGATTTATAAATGGGAATCGTGTATTATTTATGTTGAAAATTTATTTGGTGATAATAATTATTATTTCAAAATTTTTAGTGAATTTTAGAAATTTTCAAAAACATTGGGGTATTTTAGAATAGGAAAAATATTGAAAAATGGATTAATTCTAGTCTGACACGTGGACTGATTAAATATTGTGAAATGGTTTACATGTATGATGACATATGGAAGTGAGTTTGTAATACACATAGTTATATGTTTAGTAAGGAAATTTCTCTATCTTGTGTATTCTTCACTTGAGTTGTTCTTCATCCACACCAAAAACACTAAGCTGTTTCTGTTGTGAAATTGGTTATTGAATCTTACATCAAGTAAGAATTGTAGTTCATAGAGAGAGAGCTTGATTTATGTTAAAATCTCAGTGTTTGTCCATTCACCAAAATTTGAATTGCTGAGAATTTAGCTAACTTAAGCAAGTTGAGTTTTAAACATTGTGATATTGTAAATAGTATTTTGATAATGCATGAATTAGACTAAAATGCTAGTGATAATTGGAGTAAAATGAAAATGATGCAGAAATTTATGAGAATGGATAAATATAGATACTTTATTTTGTTTTAGAGAAATACTTACATGTTAGTTTCGCTATTGATATGCGTGAATATGTGGAGTGTTTAGATAAATGAACTAAAATGAGTTTGATAATAAGGAATGAGGATTTGGTGAGATCTTATTATAGAAAGGAGTTAAATGAAGTGAAAGAGTAGATGAAAGCGAAAAGAAATGCATAAGTTGAAAGATAGAAAAGTGCAAAAAAAATGGAAACATGCATGAATATATCGGTTTTCGAATTGGATATGAATCTTGGATTTTGATCCATTTGTGTTGGGTTATATTGAAAGGGAAGTAGTATAGATGATTATTGCATAGATGTATTAGTTGGAAAGTATAAGAATTGGAAAATTTGAAAAAAAAAAAAAGGAAGAAGAAAAAGAAAACTGGGCTTTGGTGAAGAAGAAGGGATGCACGATCATGTTTTTGCATGATTGTGGCATTGCTGATGGGTTTGGAGAAGCATGATTGTGCAGATTCACTATCCTGAGATTCCAGTTGTGAGGTCACGATCGTGCAGAAGAACGATCATGACTTTATGTTTTTCAAAGGGAAGTTATTTCTGAACATCCTTTGATCTTTTTTGTTATAACTTCTTCTCCTGACATCCAAATAATATAAAACTTAAACCAATAAACTCATAACACATTGTTCTTAATCTCCACCAAAAATTGTAGCCATCTAAAATGTATTGATTGTTTAATTTAAGTTGAAAATGTTGAGGAGTACTAGAATATGATAATTGGGTTGATTTCACTGAACATACTTTGGTATTTTGACTATATTTTGATCAGTAGGCATCCAAATGGAATGATTATTGAGTTAAATTAAACTAGAAACATATGGCTACAAATTTTTTAAAGAGATTACAGAATTTGATTTGAACCTAAAAACAGAGTACAGTTATAGTTCAGAGAATAGTCCAAAGTAAATTGAGTATAACTTTTGGAATACTAAATCAAATTGTATGATCTTGGTGTCATTAGAAACTTTAGACATTGAAGAACAATTTTCTAGAAGGAAGTGTTGCCCAATTATGTCATTTACCTTATCAGAATGATCATGCAAAGTTGACTCAAAAGCATGTTGATTAGAAAAATCTGAAAGGATCAATTAGGTATGAAATTAGTTTCACATTGTTTTATTGTGGTCCAAACCCTAAGTACAAATTATATTTATGAGGCTTTAATATATGAATGATATGGTGACAAGAATCACGATAAGATACTTGATATTTTCATTGAACATGCATTATGCATATTTTATATACATATATGTGCATATAGGAATACTTATACATTTGTGGAACAATGTGATATATGTATATGTGTTTTGTATCATATAAAGGAGCACATTGGACGCTAGTTAGACATTACTAGACCATCCAGGCAATAGTATATTGGAGCGTACTATGAGTCAACCTAGATGATTTTCTTAGGATTGATTTAATTTGTTTAACTTCCAATTATTGGACTATTTATGAATTGTTAAGAATCCCAAACTTTAATGATCTGAGAAGTTTGTTACGTATTGGCAGTGTTCTGGTTGCTTTTAAATTCTAAATGATATTTGTATACTCAACGAAAGTTGAATGCCGGACTTAGGTCTGATGACTATGAGATTCTAACAGTGCATCATAAATTACTACTCTACATGGGATATTTTGTTATTTGGTGCATTTCATAAAATGCATGCTCAAATAAAGGCTTTATGATCATAGTAGCTAGTCTGAAAGAGCTTTAAGCTTAGAATTTTGCACGTAGAGCTTTACTCCATGATGTCTGTTTCTGACTTAGCCCAATAGGCCAATATCTGTATCTATATCTGAAAGGCACTCAATCATAACAATAATAACGAATCTAGAGTCTCATATGCATCTACATTTATATATATAAATTTATATGATTATGGTTTTTTCTTCTAAATTCGCGATGATAACATGATGTGCCAAGATAATGTGAGTATTTAGATTATTCATGTTCTGAAAGAATATATGTGAAATGTGTGATATTGTGTATTTGACTTGGGTGAAATCATCAATAATAGTTCACTTATTAAGTTTGCAAAACTCATAAAAATTGCAACGTGGCTTTTTAGGTACAAGATAGGAGACCTAGTTTCTAAGACTAAACTAAAGGAACATTTTGGATTAAGTTATAAATCAAAGGTCTACCAGCTGACATCATAAGAGTTATAACTTGTATTTTGTAGCTTTTGTTATATAGAACTTGTTTAAGGATTGTAAATTCTTGTTTAATGATTATAGTGTAATCTTTTGTCAATGAATGCAAGGAATGGTTGAAGTTTTGAAATATTGTATATCTGTTAGGATGTCATTTAAGAGATTATGTTTGCTCTAACATACCATTATCATAGGATATGTACTTGAATGTCCTTTGGATGTGCAGGTATATACTCTATAGTAGTGGTATGTTACATTTTGGTATCAAAGCATGGTTTGTAATCTATAGGGACATATAAGAGTAAAGAGATATGATAAATAGTAAAAGACTCAGATAGTGATCGTAACTTTTTTTGGTTATAGGTCACCTACCATAGGAGATCAAGTTAGAGAGTTAGCTGACATGGAATCTATAGGAGCCAATATAAATTCTCTTATACCTGAGTTTGCTCAAATGCCTCTGAGAATTTTGGAAAGGCGAGAAAGAAGATACGATAAACTGAGAAAACAAGGGGTTGTGGACTTCTACAGAAGTATAGACCCTACTAAGGCAGAAGGGTGGTTAGATAGAACTAAAAGAGTGTTCAATCAGATGGTCTATAAGGCAGATGAAATATTTGATTATGCGATCTTACTACTGCAAGGTCCAACATACCAATAGTGCAAGACTACTCTAGGCAGTACTACCAGACCTTGTAGTTTGACTTGGGAAGATTTTTTAAGGGTGTTTTGAGAGAATTGTATGCCTAAGATTTATCTGGATAGGAAGATGAAAGAATTTTTGGATCTGAAGCAAGGCAGGCTCACAGTGGAAGAGTATGAGATAAGATTGAAAGAGTTAATGGGGTATGCAACTGCATTGATCCCAACTGAGGAAGACAAATGTAGACAGCTTGAGGATGGGTTGAACATGGAGATCAGAACGAAGCTAGCCATTTTGAATTTGGGTAGTTTTACGAAACTCCAAGTGGCCACGATCAGAATTGAACAGTTGTTGAAGGATAGTTAGGGAGAGTATAAACTAGAGCTTAAAGGGAAGAGGCAAGATGAATCTCAGGTTGATTCTAACAGAAGCTTCAGAAAGCATTAGAATAGATCGTCTTGATTCCAAGCTAGATCGAGATAATCTAGATCCCGACCAAGAGGTGGATTTGTTCAGACTGGGAGAGATAGAGGACAAGTGCCCTCTAGCCAATCTCAATAGCTGTCTAATTATGAGCCTATGGTAAGAAGCATGGTGGTGAATATTGGAGGTTAACGGGAGCTTGTTTCCATTGTGACTCTGTAGAAGATCTGATCAAAGATTGTCCTGAGACTTTAGGACCACAGTCTGGAGTTAGAGGATGAACAATGACTGAGACAATGGTTCAGCAAAGTAGAGCTGTTGGATCTACACAGAGAGGCAGAGGTAGAGACAGAACTCAGTTAGCAAGGCCCAGTGTCAGGACTGAGGTGTGGAGTAACTAGCCGCAATCTCAGGCAATGGTCTATGCCATCACCAGACAGGAGGCGCAGAACTCCCCCAATGTGGTAGCAGATGTGTTGAATGTTTTTCATTTTGAAGCATATGCATTAGTAGATCTAGGATCTACACATTCATTCATCACACTGCATCTAACATCTAGATTACATTGTGAGAGAGAGATATTGAAATGTGGGTTAGAGGTGAGTACCCCAATGGGTAGCACAATAGTGATTGGTGAGGTATGTAAAAGGTGCATAGTTCGGATTGATCTGGCAAAGTTAGAAGCTGATTTGATTGTATTGTAATTAAAGGAAATAGATATTATTCTAGGCATGGATTGGCTTACTGCTTATCGGGCTGTGATGAATTGTTATACTAAGGAAGTAGTTTTTGAATGCCCTAATTAGTCGAGAGAGGTGTTTTGAGGAGTTAATCAGGCTATGCCTGCCTGACTAATTTCATTTATAAGTTTACTGAAATTGATCCGAGATGGATGTGAGGCTTATCTGGCCCACGTAGTTGATACTCAAAATGAACAAGCCATTTAGGATATTCCAATTGTTAGGGGTTTCCAGGATGTGTTTCATGTAGAACTACCAGGTTTACCCCCAAAAAGGGAAACAGAGTCTACCATAGACCTTATTCCAAGTACCACTCTATATAAATTCCTCTATACAAGATGGAACTTATAGAACTGAAGGAATTGAAAAGCCAGTTACAAGAGTTGTTAGATAAGGGTTTCATCAGGCATAATATGTCACCTTGTAGAGATTTGATATTATTTATAAAGAATAAGGATGAAACTCTAAGATTTTGTATTGATTATCGGCAGTTGAATCGGATAAAAGTTAAGAATAAATACCCATTGCCGAGGATTGATGATTTATTATAGGGAGCTCAGCTGTAAACAAAATTAGACTTGAGATCGAGATATTATTAGTTGAAAATAGATGAGGCTGATGTACCGAAAAGTACAGTTAGAACAAGATATGGGCACTTCGAGTTTTTAGTAATGTCGTTTGGATTAACAAATGCCCTAGTAGCTTTTATGGCATTGATGAATAATGTATTTCAACCTTATTTAGATCATTTTGTGATTGTATTTATTGATGACATTTTGAGGTACCCGAAGTGTAGAGAAGATCATTCTGCACATCTGAGATTGGTTCCATAGATAATGAGGGAGAAACAGCTATATGCTAAGTTTAGTAAGTGTGAATTTTGGCTTGATCAAGTAGTATTCCTGGGTCACATAATGTTTAGATAGGGCATTCAGGTAGACCCAAAGAAAGTAGAAGTAGTGATGAAGTGGGAGGCTTCGAGGAATGTTTCTAAGTTTCAGAGTTTCCTTGGATTAGCTGGTTACTATAGAAGGTTTATTAAGGGGTTTTTACTGGTCTCAGCGTCTTTGACAAAACTTCTGAGAAAGAATGTGCCTTTGAGATGGAATGGTGATTGTCAGAGGAGTTTTGAGAAGCTAAAGCATCGGTTAACTATAGCACTAGTGTTAACTATTCCATCTAGCTCTGGAGGTTATACTATATACAGTGATGCTTCACACCAGAGTTTAGGATGTGTACTGATGCAGAATGGCAAAGGAAAAGCATATGCATTGAGACAGTTGAGGTCTCATGAGTTTAATTATTCAGTACATGATTTAAAACTTGCTACAGTAGTATTTTCCTTAAAGATTTATAGACACTATCTGTATGGAGAAACTTTTCAGGTGTTCACTGATCATAAGAGTTTAAAGTATCTATTGAGCCAGAAAGAGTTGAATATGAGATAGAGGAGATAGATAGAATTGTTGAAAGATTACGATTGTACAATTGAGTATCATCCTGGCAAAGCTAATGTGGTAGCTGATGCATTAAGTCAGAAGTCCAATAGCAGTATGGCTTAAGTAAAATTATCGAGGTTACCAAGCCTAGTTCATTTGAGAGAACTGAATGTTGAATTAAATTTGGGGCAGAATAAAACATTGATAGCTACATTAAATTTAAGACCTGTATTGCATGAAAGAATCAAAGAGGATTAGAATAGAGATCTAGAATTAGTAAAGTTAATTGAGAAGTTGAAAGTGAATATGGATTCTGAATTTGAAGTGAGAGATGATACATTGTGGTTAAAGCAAAGATTATGTGTGCCCGATATTGATGATTTAAGGAAATAGATTTTGGAGGAAGCACATATAGTAGCTTATGCTATACATCCTAGTACCACCAAGATGTATAAAATGTTAAAACAACATTTCTAGTGGCTTGGAATAAAGAAACAAGTAACGAAGTTCGTTTCTAATTGTATAACTTGCTAGCAAGCTAAGGTTAAGCATTAGGCTCCAACTGGAAAATTACATTCGTTACCTATTCTGGAGTGGAAATGGAAACGAATCACTATGGATTTTATTATGGGTTTGTCGAGGACTTAGAGGAAACATGATGCCATTTGGTTCATTGTTGATAGACTGACCAAGTCGGCTCATTTCTTACTAGTGAGAGAAAATTATTCACTAGATGAGTTAGCTCAGAGATATGTGAATAAAGTTGAGAGATTACATGGGGTTCCAGTGTCTATTATATCAGACAGGGATCCTAGATTTACCTTGAGATTTTGGGGTAGCTTACAAACAGTTTTGGGTACAAAATTAAATTTCAGTACTGCATTTCATCCTTAAACAGATGGTCAGAGTGAGAGGACGATCAAGAATGTTGAGGATATGTTCAGAGCTTATGTTCTAGAGCTTCAAGGAGCATGGGATCAGTATGTAGCTTTGATTGAATTTGTTTATAATAATCAGTATCACAGTAGTATTGGTATGGCTCCATACGAGGCATTGTACAACAGAAAGTGTCGTTCGCCTTTATATTAAGATGAATAGGGTCTAAGAATTGTCAAAGGCCCATAATTGATTTAGGATACTGTTGACAAGGTGAAATTGATCTTTACCAAAATTAAAGCAGCATAAGATAGACAGAAGAGCTATGTGGTTCAGCACAGAAGAGATATGGTGTACCAGGTAGGAGATAGAATATTTTTGAGAGTACCACCTTGGCGAGGTGTGCTAAGGTTTGGTAAGAAGGGTAAGTTAAGCCTAAGGTACATTGATCCATATGATATAATCAAAATAATTGGGCCATTAGCTTATAAGGTAGCCTTACCTTCTGAAATGACATATACATAATGTGTTTCATGTGAGTATGCTTAGGCGATATCGGTCAGATCCATCTCATGCGCTACTAAGTCAAGAGATTAAAGTTTCTAGTAATCTGAGTTATGTTGAAGAATCAGTTAAGATAATTGGCTATCAAAATAAACAACTGAGGAACCTAGTTATTCCATTGGTGAAAGTCCTTTGGAAAAATCATTGGAGTGAGGAAGTCACATGGGAAACGGAGGTACATATAAGAAATCGGCACCCATACCTATTTGACCTTTCAGGTAAGAATTTTGAAGATGAAATTTTTTTTTGGGGAGGGGGGGGATTGTAACACATCATTACCTATGTTAATGATAGAATAGTGTATTATGAGAAATTACCGAGAAACTAAAAAATGCATATCATGCTTAAGTTAAATATGGCATGCACATACACGAGAATATTGATTTTTGCACATTATTATGATTGTTCATGCATTCATTGACATTTTTTGGGTAAAAAATTGATTTATAAATGGGAATTGTGAATTATTTATATTGAAAATTTATTTGGTGATAATAATTATTATTTCGAAATTTTTGGTGACTTTTAGGAAATTTTCAAAACAAATTTGGGGTATTTTAGAATAGGAAAAATATTAAAATATGGACCAATTCTAGTTTGACACGTAGACTGATTAAATATTAAAAAATAGCTTACATGCATGGTGACATGTGGCAGTGAGTTTGTAATACACATAGTTATGTGTTTAGTAAGGAAATTTCTGTAGCTTGTGTGTTCTTCACTTGAGCTGTTCTTCATCCACACAGAAAAAACCAAGTTGTTTATGTTGTGAAATTGGTTATTGAATCTTACATCAAGTAAGAATTGTAGTTCATAGAGAGAGTTTCATTTTTGTTAAAATCTCAGTGTTCATCCATTCACTGAAATCTGAATTGTTGGGAATTTAGCTAACTCAAGTAAGTTGAGTTTTAAGCTTTGTAATATTGTAAATGGTATTTTGATAATGCATGAATTAGACTGAAATACTTGTGATAATTGGATTAAAATGAAAATGATGCAAAAATTTATAAGAATGGATAAATATAGATACTCTGTTTTGTTTTGCAGAAATACTTATATGTTGGTTTCACTGTTGATATTCGTGAATCTGTGGAGTGCTTAGATAAATGAACTAAAATGAGTTTGATAATAAGGAATGAGGATTTGGTGAGATCTTATTATAGAAAGGAGTTAAATGAAGTGAAAGAGTATATGAAAGTGAAAAGAAATGCATCAGATGAAAGATAAAAAATTGCAGAAAAATGGAAACATGCATGAATATGTCAGTTTTTGAATTGGATATGAATCTTGGATATTGATCCATTTGTGTTAAGTTATACTGAAAGGGAAGTAGTATAGATAATTATTGCATAGATGTATTAGTTGGAAATTATAAGAATTGGAAAATATCGAAAAAAAATAGAAGAAGAAAAAGTAAAATGGGTTTTGGTGAAGAAGAAGGGATGCACTATCGTGCTCATACAAAATTCTGACTTCGCAAGTGCAACTGGAATCTCATGATCGTTTAAATGCACGATCATGACTTTCATGTTTTCTGAAGGGAGTTGTTTATGAACATCCTTTGATTTTTTTTGTTATAACTTCTTCTCCTGCCATCCAAATGATATGAGACTTGAACCAATAGACTCATAAAATCAAAAATTATAGCCATCTGAAATGGATTGGTTGTTGAATTTAAGATGAAAATGTTGAGGAGATTGGAATATGATAACTGGGATGATTTCACTGAATATACTTTGCTATTTTGACTATATTTTGATTAGTAGGTATCCAAATGTAATGATTCTTAATTTAAATCAAACTAGAGACATATGGATACAAATTGTATAGAGAGTTAGAATTTCAATTCTGCCTCTAATAATTACATAATCTGATTTGTAACTAAATATAGAGTATAATTATAGTTTAGAGAACAGTCTAAAGTAAATTGATTATAACTTTTGGAATACTGAATAAAATTGTATGGTCTTGATGTCATTAGAAACTTAGGACATTGTAAAACAATTTTTTAGGAGGAAGTGTTGCCTAATTATGCCATTTACCTTGTCAGAATGATCATGGAAAGTTGTCCCGAAAGCATGTTGATTAGAAAATTTTGAAATGATCAATTGGGTTACGAAATTAGTTTCACATTATTTTATTGTGGTCCAAACCCTAAGTGCAAATTATATTTATGAGGGTTTTAATATATGAATGATATGGTGACAAAAATCATAATAAGATACTCGAAATTGTCATTGAATATGCATTGTGCATATTTTATATACATAGATGTGCATATAGGAATACTTATACATTTGTGCAAAAGTGTGATATATGTAAATGTATTTATATGATATAGAGGAACAAATTGGATGCCAGTCAAATATTGCTAGACCATCAAGGCAATAACATATTGGAGCATATTGTAAGTCAACCTAGATGATTTTCTTGGGATTAATTTAATTTGTTTAACTTCCAATTATTGAATTGTTTATGAATTTTTATAAATCCCGAACTTTAATGATCCAAGGAGTTTGTTATGTGTTAGAAGTGTTCTGGTTGCTTTTAAATTCTGAATGATATTTGTATAATCAACGAAAATTTAATGTCGGACTTAGGTTCGATGACTATGAGATTCTGACTGTGCATCATAAATTACTACTCTATATGGCATATTCTATTATTTGATGCATTTCATAAAATGCATGCTCAAATAAAGACATTGTGATCAAAGTAGCCAGTCTGAAAGAGCTTTAAGCTTAGGATTCTGCACGTAGAGCTTTGCTCCGTAATTTCTGTTTCTGACTGAGCCCAATAGGCCAGTATCTATATCTGAAAGGCACTTGGTCATAACAATAATAACGAATCTGGAGTCTCATATGCATCTGCCTTTATATTATAAATCTATATAATTATGGAATTTATTCTAAATTTGCGATGATAACATGATGTGCCAAGATAATGTGAGTATTTGGATTATTCATGTTCTAAAAGAATATATATGAAATGTTTGATATTGTGTATTTGACTTGGGTGAAATCATCAATGATGGGCCACTCATTGAGTTCATAAAACTCACAAAAATTACAACGTGACTTTTTAGGTATGAGATAGAAGACCTAGTTTCTAAGACTAGACTAGAGGAACATTTTGGATTAAGTTATGGCTCAAAAGTCTGTCAACTGACATCAGAAGAGTTGCAACTAGTATTTTGTAGCTTCTTGTTATATAGAACTTGTTTAAGGATTTTAAATCCTTGTTCAATGAATACAGTGTAATCTTTTGTCAATGAATGCAAGGAATGGTTGAATTTTTGAAATATTGTATATCCGTTATGATGCCATTTAAGAGGTTATGTTTGCTCTAACATACCATTATCATAGTACATGTACTTTAATCCTTTGGATGTTCAGGTATATACTCTATAGTAGTAGGATGTTACACTCAACCATCTGCATTTACCCCAATGTCTTTTGGTACAGTGTGGGCACTTTAATGGTCCATCTCCTTATCTAGCTGAGGAGCCTCTACTAGTATTAAATGTTGTGGACTTCCCTTGATATCTTTCTCTAGTGGCTAAGCTATAGACTGACTATATTGGGGATGCACCTTACAAATCTCATATCCTCTTACTCGAAGATGAGCCACCGCTAGATAGATTCCTCCTTTGTGACCTTTCTCTCTTGGTTTTCTCTTGTTTCTCTACTCTGATAGCTGCTTCAACTAGTTGATGGTAGCTCACCTATTGTAGAGAAGTTATTGCCACTAAGTACTCTTGGATGGAATCATTCAATCCATCATCAAAATGTTGGCATCAAAATGCCTTTGTCAGAACAGGCTCTAGAGCATACTTGCTAAAGCCGGCTAAACTCCTTTTCATACTCAACCACATATAGGTTTCTTTGTCTCAAATTCAGAAATTGCTTCATTTCATTTATTTATAAGCTTCTCTAACATACTTCTTTTCGAACTTTTGGGTAAAGAACTCCCAAGTTAGAGGGTTAGGTGGCTAAATATGCAGTAGGACAAATTTTCACTAATCATAACTACCCCTTGTAGGAGATAGATAGGGCAGATGGCCATTTCTACGAGTAGACACCTGATCTCATCTAGAATCCTCTATATGTGCTCTAACCAATATTCTGCTTTATCTGATTCTTCTAAAGTCATGCCCACAAATTCTTTCACCTAATGCTTTCTTAAAGCTTCTATAGGAGCTTTAGGCACGACGATTCTATCCATCAATCTCAGCACATCATGGGAGAGGTTTAGAAACATCTCCCCAGGTACTGATGGTACCAATACTTCACCATTTGGAGGCTCAGGAAGACCCAAAACTAATTGATCTTTCCCTACCACACTATCAGCTAACTCCTCCTTAGCTTCACGATATCTTTCCATTTCTACTATCTATAAGAAAATCGGGACATCTGTGTTAGGCTAACATAACACCACACAATATCACAAATTACTAGACTTTTATTGGTTAGAATCGCCTAAACTGGCCTCTGATACCACAAAATGTAACACCCCCTATACGGAACTTACAACCACCCACACACATGGCACCCAAAATTCCTGTACGTACATTCATGACATATAATTTTATTCAATGTTATACATGTACATAGTACAAAATTTCATACCCCTTAACAATATCATTTAAAATTAGTATTACATCATTCCATTAATATGGTAATCCAAAAGAGATATTACAAACAACTTAAATACTTAATTACGAGCTGTTATGATAATACAATTTTCTTCATTACATATACAACCTATTCTTTAATCAAAAGACACATCCAGAGGTACTTTTACTCCCAACGGTTGGCCTTGATCTCTACAGATGATCCCTATACCTTACTCATATTACTTGGTCCTACACAAATTAACACTCGTGCTAAGCTTGAAAGCTTAATAAGGAAACATTTAGTTTGGATGACCACCCACGACCAAGCATCCACCAAGCACACACACATTCATGAATATCATAAACTCATGTAAACAATGATGTCATAATTAAGCAAAGTACATATAATTAAGCAAAGTACATAATGCAAATATGCTTTAATATTATCCATATATCAAAATGCACATTTATAAGCCAAATATTGATATTCAAAGCTCATCAATACAAATTATTCATATTGTACTACTGTATTTCTTATTTATGACTGTTAAATTTCCTTTCCATGTTAAGCCTAGACATTTCCTGTGGGTGTGGATAATAAGAATTATGGATATCCAAAGATATCAAACCATGGATATCCGAAAGCATCAAACTGTGGATACCTAAAGGTATCGAGTTGTAGAGACACTATAGTCTCGAAATAAAGTGACCAATGGTGTCAAACTCTAGCAATTATATTGCAACCTTATAAGAATGCCTATCTATCCATCAATAAGACAATGAAGCAGGCACTGTTACATTTTCTTTAATCATTTAACAATTTCATGATTAATATATTGACAAGTCATATGATATTCATTTCAAATCATAAAATTTGTAAGTAAACTTGTATGGTCATACTAAGCAATAAATATGCATATAAATCATCTATATATATATATGTAAATTTCCTTTAGCATGCATTATGTTCAATCTTAAATCTAAATGTTTAATCACCCCCATTCAAATATAGTAAGTCATATTTCATTTATTTCTAGGTGTTTGCAAATTTTAATGAACATTAAAAAGGTTTCGATATAGTTCGGTGAAAGAAAAATGGAAGCAAAGCACTCAAAATAGTGCAAAATGGGTTAAGCACACAGGGGGTCTAAAAATAGGCAAACAAATTAGTCCAGAAGCAAATCACACAATAATCTCCACTTGTTCTATGATTTTCACATAGTAGTCATTCAAATTAGACTTTAAGGTCTTCTAAACATTTGTTCCCCTATGTCTCTAATTTCTATATCATCAAAGATCAGGCCATTTGGACTTCTAAGTTATGAGAAAAGTAACAAACATCACAAGATGCTCCTATACAGGAGCAACATCAGGTCATTATTTTCAATCTCAATTTCCAATATCATGCAGCCAGAATTACGTCCAGGTCTCTTCTAGATAATTTTAGTTATATGTCTTAAGTTTCATTTCCAATTAGAATAATCCAATTTAGAGGTTTTTAGATTGATTTATAGCTAAAACAATGCGATTGGTTCGAGTGAATCGAGAATCTAAGACAAAATTTCATTAAACGTGACTCTCTCTTGTCATATTCAACTAATTGATGCAAAGTAACACCAAATCTGTAGCGCCCTCTTACCGCAAGGTACGCACCGGGATGCCCGCAGGTTATTCCGGTACATATCTTACGATAAGGGTGAGCTACGTTTGATCACTATTTTACTTCACATGGCATCATATCATTTTTCACTTATAAAGCATCAATAGAAAATCACAATATTTTTGAAATCAACTT
>JANIJH010000007.1:34001047-34011170 GCA_024520975.1 Erythroxylum areolatum | reverse complement strand
AAAGCAATTAAGATATGAGAGCTTTTGTGTGGGTGGAGCTTGGTAACAAATCACATAAGGAAGAAGACCAACGAAGAAGGAGGAAAAGAGTGAGGCTACGTATATGAGAAAGAAAACAACATAATTTGGTCTTCTTATATGAAAGCATCGTGAAAGATAAGCTAAAAGAGGAAAAGCTTTTTAATTAACCAAAGGTGGCATGGTTAAGCAAGTGACAAGTGTCACTTGCCACTTGTCTTATTTTAAAGCCCTAACTTGGTTTCTTTCCAATTAAGTTTCAATTTCTACTCCAATTTGTTCTAAAATTTCAATGGCTCAAATTAATAAATCCTACAATCATTTATCTAAATTTTCAGTGCCATTGGATAGTAATTTCTATTACCAGTAAACAATCAGTCTGCCACTTGGCATTTTTCCTAGTTTAGAAAATACCCCGAAATTTTAGAAATTTTTTTCTAAAATTAACTAAAAATTCTAAAACCTCAAAGACCCTCTCCAACTCAATTTTTCATACACACACAATTCACATTTTTCACAACAATCACATTTATGAACAATTATACCGAAAAATTTCATGAATGCATATACAGTCATTTTTATGTGCAAAATTTACTATTCACGTGTATGCGGATGCTAGATTATGCATGAACATGTAAAGGCATTTCTAAACACCCATTGATCACTCAAAATTACTATTCTACCCTTCCCACTAGTGATAGGATGTTACCAAATCTCCATTCCAGAAACCATTCCATGCCTAAATCAATCTTTTTACACATTCAAATATACACAAATATATAAATTAATTAAGTGGAGTCTGAAATCTTGAAATTTGCCAATTAGCTCTTCTTTTAGCACTCCTCCGCTTCCCTATTAACTTTGCTTGATTCACCAACTAGAGCACCATAAATGCATATCTCAATCCCATATTTGACCTTATAATTCTAGCTTTTCTTGAGCAAAGCAAGAAAGATGAAGATGAGAAGAAAAACCACAAACTTTTACCTTGATTTTCACCTAAGATTAGCTTAATTCCTTATGCAAAATGATATGATTAAGGAGATGAAATGGAAAGTAGGTGAGAAGATGAAATTCAGGAGCTAAAACACTCCATACATGTCCCTCTCCCTTCTCTTCTATTCTTACACATATGTTTCAATCTCATTGGTTCATATGTTGATTTTTGGCAAAATTGCACATTTGGTCCTTCTTTTTCCTTTAATTCCTACATTAGAATATAAAGTCATCAATTGATTTCATTCTAGTTCATAACTCACATATAATTATTCATGTTCATGCCTAAATGAAAACATTACGAATTTACTTCTATCTTTTAAATTAATTACCATTATGTCACTTACTAAGCTTAGATATAATTAGTTCTTTATGTTCACTTCTTAATACACCCTAAACATACTATAATGCTTTTAGGGTATATATTGCAGCCTTACATTTCTCTCCACCTTTAAATAATTTCGTTATCGAAATTCATACCTGTATTGAAAAGTTGTAGGTACTGAGTTCTAATCATCGATTCGGGTTCCTAAGTAGCCTCTTCAATGTCACGATATAAGGTCTCTTCAATATATAAAACTTAAAAATAAATTAATTATTAATAAAATTATTTTATTTTATTGAAATAAATAATTCAAAGACTAGTATTTATTTTAAAGATATTTTAATTATTAAATCAAATTTTATTTAAATTTTGTATATTTTGAAGATATTCTAAATTTAATTAAATTTATTTAATTTAATAACAAAAATTAAGTAAAATTAAGTTATTCATAATTTATATTAATAATTAATTTTAGTTAATTAAATATATCATAATATTCATAGTTCTTATTAATAATTAATATATTAAATAGTTAAATAATATTTATTTAGTCCATAGTAAATCAGATTTTAAAAATAGAAAGGAAAATTAATTTTTATAGTTTTGTAATATTTAAAAACCGGAAGCAACTAAAATAAAAACTAAAAAGTTCAAACAATATTTTTTTACTTAATTTAAAAGTAAAAATAGAGTCAAATAGTAGAGCTGCCTCCTATTTTCCAGAAAGACGATGACAGAATCAACACGCCTGAGTACCTACCTGAAGACAATGCAGTGAAGGCAGGACGGGTCTGTTGGACGTGAGAAACCAAACTGAAGGTAACGTCCGAACAACCAAAACAATTACAAAATGGATTTGATTATTTCGATTGCATCCGTTGAAATAAACATGTTAGAATTTATACTGGGCAAACGGGCTCATCAGATAAAAAAAGTTAGACCACATAAAAATCTAAGTGAGGTTCTATCCTAAAACTAATCGGTGATAGGTGGAGTAACCCACTAAACTTATATGTTAGTCTTCTTTCCTCTCTTTCTCTAATGTGGGACAAATTCTCACTTTATATTTCAATACACCCCCTCACTTGTGGGTCTAACACGCGATATAATCTATTATTTCGAGGGATTAATGACTAATATAAGAGCAACCTGCTCTGATACTATGTTAGAATTTATAATGGACCAAAGGGTCTATACGAGAAGGAAAGTTAGACCACATACAAGTCTAAGTGAGGTTCTATCTTAAAACCAATTAGTGATAAATAGAGTAATCCATTAAACTTATACGTTAGTCTTTTTTTCTCTTTTTCTCTAAAGTGGGACAAATTTTTACTTTATATTTCAACTTGACAAAATATGGGCAGCTTGCCTCTCTTTCTTTTGACTTTCCTGAGACTTGTTCAATATTTTATATTTAGTGTATGTACCGTGTCCTGTCTACGGATACGTGTGAAAACAATGACGGGCGCGGCGCGCACGTCCCATGAGACAAACTCTTCTTTCCTTTAATTGAAATGGAACTAAGTCCAATCTTAGATGCATAGAAATTATGACGTCATCCATCAACCAACCTACCTTCCTTCCCCGTTCATCTCTCTGTATTGTATCTATCCCATTGGGATCTTTCGTTCAAACCAAATAAAGTCATCTCCTTCTCTTTTCCCAGATTTAATACCATTTTATATACTCGTTTCCTGTCCATCCTTCACAGGTAACTTTGATTCCTTTCCGTAGTTTCCTATCGATTCTGAATTTCTTTTCACTTTTCTATTATCTAGAAACGTTCTTCAATCTGAAATTCCATTCTGGTTGGTTGGTTCATCTGTTTACTTTCAAATGTCGACATTGCCTTCTTATATCAAATTCATGATGGGTCGTAAGATTTATGCTTTTTGTTTGGACTACTCTTCCTGTATCCTTTTTGAAATTTCGCGTCTCTTTTTCCTTTTACCCTGTTTTCCCAGTGCATTGGAATGATTGATAATTGAAAGAGTCTTAAGTAAGAAGAAGACGAAGCAGAAGAAGAAGATGAATGAAAGACAGAGTGTGGGAGAATGTTCAAGATCAACCTCCCATAGCAGCCACCAAGATGTGGAGGACGATCGAATGATTGCTGTTGTACTTTCAGAAGAGTATGCAAAATTGGATGGTGCTGTTGCAAGACGCCTCTCCAATCTCGCACCTGTTCCTGTAACTTTTCATTCTTTCCTTAAAAAGTGTTTTCTGTCCTGTGCTTGAAGTTTATGTTTCGAAGCTTGGTGCTTTACAAGATTTCATGTTTGTATGTCTTTTATGTACGGATTGTGATCTTTATGATATGCGTGACCTGTTTATTCTATGATTCTCACCCTATTTTATTATCTTCACCATTCAGCATGTTCCCCGCATAAATTCCTACATCCCCAACGTAAATGATGCTAGTTTGGATCATCAAAGGCTTCTCCAGAGGTAGAATTTTAGTTCATGAACTTTAATTTTCTTTTCTTGGATTTCTTTTTTTTTTTTTTTTGTGTTGCAATATGCAATCGGTATGAATTGTTCTCTATCTGTTGTGTGTGCGGAGTGGAAAAATATATCCTGTGGAGAAAAAGTAAAGTCAAATTACATTCTTGGATGGTCATGGTTGCTTTTTGGAAACTTGACTGTGCTCATTCTTTGAGATGACCTTCACACATATTTTGAGGCTGACCATAAACCTCTAGCACTTACTTTCAACTAGTTGATTGATATAGGCCAAGGAGAGGAATCGATAATTTTGACATGCCAACTACAACTGGTCTGCTTCGTTTGAGTCTGTCATATACATGCTTAAGCTCTCTCTGTTGGATTAAAGCCTAAAGAATTTGAGGAAAGATCTCTGAAGATTCCAAAAATTTTTCTCATAAATGTTATTCACTGTGGGTGTCCCTGACTTGAGTACAAATTATTGATGCAAGGACTTGTAGAACTGATCTGTTTTTGCAATTCTTTAATACAATTTCAGGGCTTCTTTTTTCTTTTTCCTCTGAAATCATTTTCTATACTTTTTATGTAGTCAAGGTTGTCACTTGAATCCTTTTCAGGTTGAACGTGTATGGTCTATGTGAAGTAAAGGTTTCAGGTGACGGAAACTGTCAGGCAAGTCCAATATTGAATTCATGACTTCTCAATCAATCTGTTATATGCATGTCAGGAAAGCAACCTAATTAGCTTTTATTTTCCTTGGTTATTTTCCCTTTCTATTACTGCAGTTCCGTGCGCTTTCAGACCAGATGTATAAGTCGCCTGAGTATCACAAGCATATTCGGAAAGAAATTGTAAAACAGGTGGAGATTCTTTAAAGTGAGAAAAGGATTATGTATTTTTAATTAATGAAAATGAATTCAAGGTCCTCGCTTCAGATCTTGTCTAGAATAAATTAAAGAAGATTGTATGTACATTAAAAGTTTTAGAGAGGAAAAATCATTACTCCAGTTGCAGAATTTTGGATTGGATAATGAATAAGCATTGCAATTTGTTTCTAAGCGTCAACAAATTACCCTGTTGCCTCCTTATCTCAGAAATACATCAATGATGAAATCGTGTTTCATGCATTAGGATCCTAGAATAAGTAGCATTAAGATTTATGATATAGAATGAGATTATAGCTAAATTGGGAAACAAGTAGATGCATTGCCCTAATCTTTTCCAACAGTAAAATCAATTTTTGCTACCATGACTGACAAACTGGTTGTTTCTACAACAATTGGCTTCTGACTTATTTCCACAGTATGTCATAGCTTGCAAATTAACCATAAAACATGTCAATCATTTCTCTGATGCTAATGAAACACTAATCTCTAGAATCTGCAGTTTTTAGAGGGGAAAGAATTATAGTGAAATCTCCATATGCAGTTAATCTTCTTGGACCTCCAATTTATACTAATTGAATGGTTTCCTCATGCTGACCTGTCATCTTTGCTTACAGCCACACAGGTTCCTTTAATCCATCTCTCTGATTTGCGCGCCTGTTTTTATATCTGTTAGTTCAATTTCATATTCTTCATCAAAGACCAATAGTCACTTTTGTCTCCTTACTATTCTGATCCTTGTCTACTAACAATTTATCTAAATAGTTGTACCGTTACTATATTTAATGAGGAGATTTCACGTCTGTTACAATCATGGTTTTTGATGATCAAAGATATGGCTTGATGTTTAAGCAAATAAAACTGAATTGATAATATTTTCTCATAATGTTTAAGCTTATCCTGTTCCAGCTGAAAGATCACCGCTCATTGTATGAAGGTTATGTCCCGATGAAGTATAAGCACTATTACAAGAAAATGGCAAAGTATGTTGTTTTATTAAGGAAGCTTTTAATAATTGTTCTAGTGCACTTTTTGCTGTGTGAAAAAGATGTATTTTTGTTGGCTGATGTAGCTAAATTTTGCTATACTGATTTTACTTTACTTTTTCTGTAAATAATTGTATAATGCAGATCTGGTGAATGGGGAGACCATCTTACCTTGCAAGCAGCAGCTGATAAGGTCCGATATCTCTTTGAACATAATACACCTTATTTTAGATCTTTTTAATTTCACCACTAATCTGGCCCACTAGTTGAATCTTTTGTTTAAGCTTTGGATAAAATGAATGTCGAATTAGGAATATGGACATAGGTATTTATGAATGTAGACATCTGTTGTAAAAGTGACAAGTGGACAATATATCTCTTTCAACTACATTTTTAATCTTCAAAACATAATTGGACTGATAATCTTTGTACTATCCCTTTATGATGCGGACTTTGTTGCTTATGGCAAGTAATATGTTGTTACCATTCATCAAAGTGAACAATCATCCAATGGTTACCGGCTGAGACACGATTAAGATAGCAGTAGACATATTATGCAGTTAGAGCATGCGATATTATCTCATATTTTCTTTCTGAAATTTTTAACAAAATTTGTTGTGGCATTAGAACTATACTTGAAAATCGGTGGACAAAGGTTAAGAAATTATTTAAGTTCTTGAATGATGCTCCAAGTTTATTGGCCTTTAAACTCTTTAAGTGGGCCTGTTGTGTGTTTATCCAATGGCCTGAATTTATACATGTCTTGATTATTTATTAAAACTGTAGGGAGGCCATCTTAAACTTGTGTGGCGCTTACGCACTTATCTTGCTTAGGGACAAACTGGAGAAAGTATAACAACCAAGTCATTAACGTCTGTTGTAGCCTTGCAGCATTGAGAAGAATTTGGAAATTAGTAGTCTTAGTCCATCATTGCTCCATATTGCGGTTGCAGCCTCCTATTGCAACTGTGATACCATGGCTACAGAAACTTTTTTGGATTAGAAACAACAAAACATAATACAATCAGATATTATGGGGAAGTAAGGGAAATCTTCATTTACTTAATAGATGAAGCACGAGAATTGATATATCCTGCAATTAGGGAATGGCTGAAGGCAGATATGACTGCAATATGAATTTGAGATAACAGAAACTGTTAGATATTTTCATGGACATCTCCTTGACTACGAACCATAACAATATGCTTCCGGGATTTTAATTATTCCAATTGGAATACTTCGATTAGACTTCCGTTTTCATGCAAAAATCATACACTTCTGGGATTTTTTATTCTAAATGAAATACTTTGATTATAATTGCCATCTTCACTTAAAATCATGGTGCTATTGTAGTGTGTCAATTATTAATTCATTTTTGCTTCTTTGTATGCAGTTTGCAGCGAAGATATGCCTTCTGACATCATTCAGAGATACTTGCTTTATTGAAATCACGCCCCTATACCAGCCGCCAAAGTGTGGTGAGAATTTTTCTAACTTCATTATCAGATATGCAAGCCAGTATAATAAAACCTATTATACCACCTGCCGAGTGTTTCATATTTGACACTTCTATCTAAAAATTTGCTTCGTAGTTCCATCATTTTTCGTTATACACCTCAACTGTCATGGAATAGGATGCTTAGTTTCTGCTTTCTGCACATCAGTGAATACAGTTGTTAACTAGTGGTGAGATACAAAGAACTGTAATAGTCATATAAGTTAGAAATGATGTTAGTTACGTGCATTCAAGCATTCATCGAGGACAAGAACGCTTACAGATTTCTTTTTCTGCCTGCTAAATGATGCAGAATTGTGGTTAAGTTTCTGGTCTGAGGTTCACTACAACTCATTATATGAAATCCGAGGTGCGTTTCTCGTAAAACAAGTTGGTATATCAGGAAGGTTTACTTCACATTTTATTGATCCACTGATAAACTTTTGATCCCCGAACTGTTGCTTGTTTTCTCTTTAGATGTGCCAATCCCATCGACACCAAAGAAGAAGCACTGGCTGTTCTAGACAAAACAGATTGTTGATAATGGTGTATAGGAATTGTACTGAAAATTTTGCTTGGCACATTGCATATTTGTTACTTCATACAATATTAAATTTATAGCTATATAATATAATTTTACAGTTATAATGCAAGTATACATTCTCTTTTGAGAAGTAGCGTGCCAACTCTACTGAGTGTACATGACTGATTTAGCATCCTGGTTGTCCTTTTAAATTTGAAACTACTGATCATCAGACGTATACTATAGTTTAATATAACAAATTGCATATATTCAACGGAACCATTTAAGGCATTCAACAGCACTCTATACACTTAACTGAATTGAGAAATGAGACTACTAACCTCATATAAAGATCAATAGCATAAAAAAAAAAGGGCCTGCTTCATAAAGAGTCATTGATCATAAAGATCAATTATGGAATAAATTATCTACTTTCATAAAGAAGTTATAGCACAAAACTTTCTTCTCTATAACCCTATGCTCATAACTAGGATTTGTCAAATACTTGACAAGAAGATTAACTATAAAGGCAATGTCAAGCTTAGTACAAACCTCTAAGTAAATCAAACATCTAATTGTACTATTTTAAGAGATGTAACTTATTCATGCTTTCAACCCCTCATTTCAAAGACAATACTAGGTTTGTATCCCTACACTTTGAACTTATTTAGCACTCAGTCGACATAAGCCTTCTTAGGCCAAAAGCCTTCTTGGATATATTGCTATAGATCTCCACTTAAAGAACACATTATGTCTCTTAAGATCTTTCATTTCAAAGTTCTTCAAAAAAATTTCTTCACATAGTTAAGTATGTTCTCATCGAAATCTAAATCTGTGACTATGTCATGGAATTTTAAGGATTATTATCATTATGCCTTCTTTAATATATAGATGGACTTTCTCAATCTTCAAACTTGTTGCTTATTCTCCTCTTGAATTGTTGCATGTGTACTTCCTCAACTAGATCATTATTTAAATATTTTATATTGACATTTATCTGGTGAAGCTCAAGATCAAAATATGTTTAAAGTCATAATGATTCTACCTAAGTCCTTGGTTGAGACTGGTGAGAAAATCTCAATGTACTTCATTTCTTCTTTTTTAGTGTACCTTTTATTCACAAACCTTAATTTAAATCTTTTAACCTTACATTTAACTTCTCTTTTATTCTTAAACACCCACTTGTAACTAATGATTTTAACTTTATTTGGAATATTAAATTACTCTCAAACACCATTATCACTTATATACTATATCTCCTCATCAATAGTTATCCCAAAACTCATTGAAGGGCTAGCTCTTGGTTTTAATATTCGAATTCAAAGCCACCTTTCCTATCCTAAATATCCAACACAAGCTAAGAAAAGCAACAATAGACTCATTGAAGGGCTAGCTCTTGGTTTTAATATTCGAATTCAAAGCCACCATTCCTATCCTAAATATCCAGCACAAGCTAAGAAAAGCAACAATAGACTGGAACTTAAAAATTAAGATAAAAGTGATATACTAGCTATAAGCCATAAGAGAAACTACTAAAATAAATGAAAATAGGAATCAAATAGTCTATACTAATAGCAACACTTGGAAATAAATAGCAACAGTAAAAAGGAAAGAAGAAGATAATCAAAGGAGATAAATAAATAAGTTACACTAACCAAATTTTGAATTTTTTTTTTACTTTTTGTCAAAACAAATCAATCTAAACAAACCATTAACCAATAATATCAAAGTAAAAAGAAGAACATAAATCTTAAAATGAGCACCACAATGGTAGTGCATCATAACATTACACAAAATAACTAGACCTAAAACTATAGCTAATGGTAAGTCTAAGTCGATACCACAGAAAGTATTGGGTTAGCTTTTGAAATAAAATAATCAGTGTTTAGGTTATGGCGGTGTAAGGCCCCAACATATACCCTAGCAGCATTATAGCATGTCTAGGGTGTATTAAGAAGTGCAAATAACGAATTAAATGTATCTAAGTATAGTAAGAGACATAATGGTACTTAACGTAAAAGACATAGGTAAATTGATAATTTGTTCATTTCAACATAGACATACATATTTATACATGAAATATGGATGAGAATGAAATTAATTGATGAGATTATATGCCTTTGTGGGAATTAAAGGAAGAAGAAGGAGCAATGTGGAATTTTCCTAAAGTCAACTCATGGACTAATTGGATGAAAGCATGTGTGACCAATAAGATTAAAGCATGTGCGTCTAATAGAATTGTAACACATAGGGATGGCAATGGGTAGGGTTCGGTTCGGTACTCAACCCATATCCATATCCATTTTTTATGATTCAACCCATATCCATATCCATATCCATCGGTTTTTACGATTTACTACCCATATCCAAATCTATTGGGTTATTCGGGTTTTTGGATATCCATCGGGTTGTATAGCACATAAAAATATAACTTCTAAATTGAAAATATGG
>JANIJH010000007.1:33859506-33880938 GCA_024520975.1 Erythroxylum areolatum | reverse complement strand
ATTCTTATAAGTTTTACTTCTTATTTATTATATACCGGTTTTATAGCGGTTCATTACCGGTTGAACCTCTAAACCTTAAATTTTTCCTTCGACGGTTTAATGTCCGGTCCGGTTTTTAAAACATTGGTTTTTTTAGAAAACGACCATTTAACTACCACACCCATCATGTCAGTGTTAAGTGTTATAAACATTTATTACATGAGACAATGATAATCTAACACAGAAAACACGGGGATGCAGTTTTTAATTGCCAGCATGCAATATTGAACCATAAGAGGAAAGTCAAGAAACAAAGGAAGGGTAATACAATTTAATCAGGCAATTTATACATTGTAAAGAAATGGTTCTCACCCTATGATAGGACTCCACCGCCCTTGAGGACTTATTATCGAAGAAGGAAATATGGAAATGTTGAAGAGATTAACAGACTTGCAGATACTTGTTGATTTATTTCCTTTATTTTTGCAATTAGTTAGCAATTAGTTATTTTCAATTGCCATCGTTGGTTATAATTAATTGTAATGAATTACATTTGAGACATGAAGACAATTTAAATTCTCATATATTTGGATCTTTGTCCTCTCGATACAGAGTATTCTTACATTTACAAATTGAAATGCCAGAGTGATTGCTACCAATTTGGTATCAAAACCAACTTTTTTTTCCCATCCACTATAGTGAACACTAGAGTTAACACCTCCACAAATGACCCTCCCCCAGATACCAGTTCATAATCTATTTCTCAACAACTCACTACGATAGCTTCCAAATTAAACACCATTGATGCTCTAGTAGCTGAAGTAGCTCTAAAGGCCAGTCAAACCCATTCAACAAAAACCAACCAAGGGAAACACGATAAGACTAAAATAGCATAAACTAGTTCAAGCTGTTGCCAGCGTGACAAACCATTTTGGGCAGACGATGATGATGGCACGGACATGAAGAACACGGGAAGGTGGCAAGGCTCAAAGCAATGCCCACACATCAAGATGGAGTTTCCTAGATTTGAAGGAGGCGACCCACAAGGTTGGATTTTGAAAGCTAAGAAATATTTCCGTTACTACCAGACCTCAGAAGAACTGAAAGTCGAGATTGCAGCTATATACCTGGAAGGAGATGCTCTAGACTTATTTGCTTGGATTAATAGTGGGAAGAACTGGTTAAGGCGCTTTAAGAAAACTATGGGCCTACTGAATTTCAAAATCCAGATGAACACTTGTGCAGCATCAAGCAAGTAGGCAGCGTCCAAGAATATCATCAAGAGTTTGCCAAATGTGCAACTCGTGTGAAACTCTGTCTTTTAAAGGTGTTTCTCAGTGGCTTGAAGGAGGAATTGAAAACTGATGTTCGAATCCGCAAACCATGTTTTGGGTATAAAGCGATGAGTCTCGCACTTGAATTTGAATCCAAGTTAGAATCCACTTGTGGAGTAAGAGGACCCAATAGGCAACTTTCCTCACGGTCAACCCAACTTTCAAACTCCACTCGAACACGTTCCCCTGAAAAGCAACAGTCTTCTTTCATGTCAAGTTCCACTAACTCTAAATATTCCCCAGCAACCATGCCATCCACGTCAAATCCCACCAGCTCCAGATATCTTCAAGCCACCATGCCATCCTCAACTCAAGTACCCCCATGGGAAGCCGAACGACATAATCGCATAGCCAAAGGTCTCTGTTTTAGGTACAATGAAAAATTCGCTCCTGGTCACCACTGTAAGTCTTCAATTTTCACCCTCATGGAAGTCACTGAAGATAATGACGACTTACACGAACCACCAGAGGACATTGACGAAGAGGAGACAACACCAACCGACTATCGTTACATGCCATTTTGGAGAAAACGAGAGGAACTACAATGAAACTACAAGGGTCCATCAGTAACAAACAGGTAATTCTCTTGGTAGATGGCGGATCCACACACAAGTTTATAACAACTCTCCTTGTTGCAGATTTGAAAATTCCAGTTTTGAAAGTACAACCTTTCGGTGTCTAGGTAGACAATGGGGAAATTATACAATCCAACTAAATTTGCAACAACGTTTCCATTCAATTGCCCAGGTTGCGAATCACTCAAGGTTTCTACCCTTTTACCATTAGTGGTGTTGATCTAGTATTAGGCATTCAGTGGCTTGCTTCTCTTGATACCATCCAAGAAAACTGGAACAAGATGTTCATGATTTTCTATTTGGATGGGAAATGCTATAAACTTTAGGGCACTCCTGTAGCAACTGATATTGAAGCCTCTTTCCAAGCCATCTCCAAGCTTGCTAACCCAGAAGTAGATCCACCTCCGTTGGCTATACATACTTTACTGCATGAGTATGAAGTTGTGTTTGAGGAACCAACGACCCTACCATCCTTCCGCTCTCATTCACATACCATCCCTTTGATCTCGAATTCTAAGCCTCCCAATATTTGCCCATATCATTACCTATATCACCAGAAAAATGAGATTGAAAACCAAGTAGCAACATTCCTTAAAACTGGATTCATTAGACCTAGTTCTAGCCTATTTCCCAGTCCAATATTACTAGTTAAAAAGAAAGATGGCTCTCAGAGGTTTTGCATTGACTACAGAACACTCAACCAATTAACCATATATGATAAATATCCCATTCCTAACATCAGGGACGGAGCCAGACTCAACTCTAAGGAGGGGCCGGGGGCCAACATCTAATAGAAGTTTTTTTTTGAAAGGGGGCCACTTATATTTGTAATTTTAAAATTTTTAATTATATAAGTAATTTTTATAAAAAAAAATTAAAAGGGGGGGCCATGGCCCACTTCCCCGAAAACATAGCTCCGTCACTGCCTAACATTGATGAGCTCTTAGATGAACTATATGGTGCTACTATCTTCTCCAAAACAGACCTCCGATCAGGTTACCACCAAATCAGAGTCCATCCTTCCGACATCCATAAAACTGCATTCCGAACTCATTCTGGTCACTACGAATTTGTAGTAATGCTATTTTGACTCACTAATGCTCCTTCCACCTTCCAATATGCCATGAATGACTACTTTCGACCCCACCTCAGAAAATTCATCCTGATCTTTTTTTATGATATTCTCATATATAGTCCTACCCTAGATCTACAGATAACGATCAACCTTTTACAAAGCCATCAGTACTTTGCAAACAGGAAGAAATGTCTCCTTGGTCAGCCATGAAACCAATATCTGGGTCATGTGATAAGCAAAGAGGGAGTTGGGGTTAATTCTGACAAAATTAAAGCTATTATGGATTGACCTGTGCCAAAAGACGTCAAAGAATTAAAGGGTTTCCTAGGACTCACGGGCTATTACCGCCACTTCGTCAAGAATTATGGGACAATTGCGTGGGCCTTAACCGACTTAACGAAAAAGAATGCATTTCTTTGGTCTCCTACAACAAACATAGCATTTCGGGAACTCAAGATTGCCCTCACTATAGTCCTCGTTCTCAGACTGCTTGATTTTTGCCAACCGCTCACTAAAGAATGTGATGCGTCATTAGATGGGGTTGGAGCTATTTTATTATAGTTTGAGCACCCCATTCCCTATTTTAGTAAGGGTTTCTCTTTCTCTAATCATTATAAATCTACTTACAATCGTGAATTATTGGCTTTAGTTTTGGCACTTCAAAAATGGAAGCATTATCTATTGGAGCAACACTTCTTCATCAGAACTGACCATAGCGGCCTCAAATACCTCATCAAGCAGCGAATCACCACTAGTAAACAACAACGCCTCCTCATAAAACTCTTTCCTTTTGATTTCACTATTATTTACAAGACAAGGAAGACAAACCAAGGAGCTGATGTTTTGTCCAGGAAGCCACAACATGCAGATTTTCTAGCATTAGCTCTTCCTATCAATATGGATTTCATGCACCTTTCTGAAGCATTAATGCAAGACCCATATACTCGATCCCTGATAGAAGAGATTCAACGAGATCCAGGGTCCAAATCATATTTCTATCTTGCCAACAAAGTTGTCTACCAAAACAAATTGGTCATTCCTGAAGACTCTGTTTTGTGCCAGAAAATATAAGTCGAATGTCATGATTCTTTGGCAGGTGGTCATAGAGGTTACCCCAAGATCCTCAAACGTGTCACAACTAGTTTTTTCTGGTCATGCATGAAACAAGATGTGAAGCACTATGTTCAGAATTACATGATTTGTCAGCAAATAAATATCAAACTTTAGCTCTAGCTAACCTTCAACAACCACTAATAATTCCTAAATGTGTGTAGGAAGATATCTCTATAGACTTTATTCTAGGGCTTCAAAAATCTAGCGGATATGACACCCTCCTAGTGGTGGTGGATAGGTTCACAAAGTATAGCCACTTCCTTCTACTGTCACACCCTTTTACAGACAAGAAGATGACTGGTCTCTTTTGTAGAGGAATTGTTAGGTTACATGGTATTCCTCGCTCCATTTGTCATATAAAGCCGTCATTTTTCTTAGTGCGTTTTGGCAAGAGTTGTTTAGACTAAGCCAAACCCGCTTGTGAATGGGGACCTCTTATCATCCAAAATCCGATGGCCAAACCAAAGTAGTAAACCATTGTCTTGAAACCTATCTCAAATGCTTCGCACATGAACAACCATCTTCTTGGAGCAAATATGTTTCTTGGGCTGAATACTCCATCAACACGGGTTCGATACTTCAGCAGGAACTACACCATTCAAACTCCTATATGGCCAAGATCCTCCCATTCTTCATCCTTTTGTTCAAGGCGAAACTCACATTGCAGACTTGGAAGAACAATTACTAGCTCGCGATGATATGTTAAAACTCCTAAAGGAACAGTTGTTAAAAGCTCCATCTCACATGAAAGCTCATACCAATGCCAAACGTCGAGAAATTTCTTTTGAAGTAGGTGATGCAATTAATCTTAGCATTTAGCCATTCAGACAACATTCTTTAGCGAAACGAAGATATGAAAAATTATCCCCTCGTTATTTTGAGCCTTATACTGTGAAACACCGGGTAGGACCTATGGCATATGAGTTAAATCTACATGACACTTCCAAAATCCATCTTAACTTTCATGTGTCCCTATTACGACAAGCGTAAGGCCAAGTTCCTACCATACCACCAGTTGCCTTACCTATTGTAGAAGATTAAGAGATAGTTGTACAACCTGTCAACATCCTAGCCCACCGTTGGGTACTACAATCAGGTATTCCTACTCTAGAATTGCTTGTGCAATGGTTAGACCGTCCTCTAGAAGAAGCTTATTGGGAGAATTACAATCTAATGACTGGATAGTTTCCTAGCTTTCGCCTCGAGGACAAGGCGAGTTTCCCTTAGGACTCCACCACCCTTGAGGACTTATCATCGAAGGAAGAAACATGAAAATGTTGAAGATGCTGAAGAAAGTTGAAGAAGCCAAGTGTCACATCTAAGGCGGTGAGAAAATTTAAGAATCATGTCAACAAATTTGAAGAGATTAACAGACTTGCAGATACTTGCTGATTTATTTCCTTTACTTTTGCAATTAGTTAGCAATTAGTTATTTTCAGTTGCCATTGTTAGTTATAAATAATTGTAATGAATTACATTTGAGACATGAATACAATTTAAATTCTCATATATTTGGAGCTTTGTCCTCTCAATATGTACTATTCTTACATTTACAAATTGAAATACTAGTGACTACTAACACCCCATGTCTGAAGAAATGCCATGCATTAAGAAGTGGGCTTGTTCATGAAGCTGAAAATATACCATCCTGCACACCACAAAAAAAAAAAAAGAAATGTGAATGATTGTCAGGTTTCACTACTCCAATAGCTTATGAAGATTGCTCCAGTACTGGATGGTTACAGATTTTAACCGCCAAGTCCTATAACCACCTTAGTTTTAGCATATTGTTTCCTCCCTGTTTGAAACCATTTACAATGCCTCAGTTTCCTTGGGTTGACACTTCTATTTGGTCTACACTTTTAAGAAAAGCAGCAAGCAAATCTCCTAAAATAATGCATCCTTTCCAGTCAACATATGCAATCATCAGAAAGAATTATCTTTTGCATTGATTTACCACCCGAATTAATGGAAATAGGCTGTTTTGATGATTGCAGGAACCTAGCTGCCCCTAGAACTCGGGCTTTGCAGAAAGAAAGGGAACCTTGCTGTATTTGGATTAAGGAATTATAAAACAGATAGTCAACATATTCTTAACAGCTTCTTCTGAATGAAGCGATTAATTTAGTTCCTTTATTGTGATCTGCCCAAGAGGTTTACAAAGATGTTCTTTCGAAAGCAAAAGCAAAATAAAAGGGCACATAATATCTGTTCAACAAAAAAAAAAAAAAAAAAACTGGTTTAGCACGCAATACTCACATCTTTCACAACAAAATGGTCCTCAAAACTCAGCAATGGCAACAACCATCTCAATGCAAAGAGAGGCCAACCATGCCCCCCGTTAGCAGAGATACAATCATCTGCAGAGTGCAAATATTCTTGAAAAATACACATAAAGAAACTACGATAAATTAAAGCTAGATTTAGTTTAAACAGGACAGGAAAGCGTAAAAAGCTTTCTACCTGTAGCTTGTACAAATATTCTATGCGTGACAAAGGACTGCAATAAAAAGAAACAAGCAAGGTAAAAACATCCATACTAGATTTAAAAAAAAGGTTCAATACAATTGCTTGATAAAATAGATATCATCATGTGGGATGGTCCCAAGCACGGTACTAACTCTAGGAATATGAAGATTTTTCATCAGAACCTGCTCAACAAAGTTGAAATTCCAAATATAAAATAAATCAAAATGTAAATTTTGATTACCAGAGATGAACAATTAATTGCTTCTTCTATTCTGTGCAACATTTTCTTACAAAATTTGATAGCTAATTTAAGGTTTAAGCATACACTGAAACTACCAAAATACTAGAATCTAGCTGTATTAATTGCAAACACCTTTATTTACCATATTGAAAGTATTGCTGTTCTAGCACATATTTCAGTTAAAGAAGTTAATGCACTGATTCTTCGCTCTTTCAATTTTGTTTCTACCCGTGCAGATTGTTAGATTCCATAAATAAACCTGAGAATTCTAAACATAAGCCAGGATATGCTATTGGAATAAAACTCTGATTTATGTTTCCTTCTTGGTGTGCATACATTACTCCCCATCATAGTGTATATATCTTCCTTTTCAGTGTACAGCTAATAGGCCCTACCAGTGTTATAAATAGAGCCATATCTAGCACAATTTTGATAATTAGAATCCAAGCATTCATCTCAAATATTCTCTGTTCACTAATTATTGATTCCACAGATTGATAATACTAATATCAGACAATGACTTTTTGATAACAGCGTCCTCTTATAATACATAATGAACTTTTGAAAAATTATATAGGAAGGTTGGGAGATTGCAGAAAACAGATACAATTGAAAGATTTCTTATTAACTAGGTTTCAGCAGGCTAATACAAATTACCAATAATATGCAAATATGGGACACCCTATAGGATATTTAAGACATAATCCTTTGTAGTTGACCAAAGAAAAATAGTTATTCCTTTATAGGATGAAAAGATAATAATACTCTCTCACAAACAGAATGACAACACTTGAAGGACATACAAATATTATATACTTACACAAACCTAATAAACAAGTACCTGCCAAATAGAAGGCATATATTCACGGTATGGCAGCTGCTGCATATCATTTGTTATGTTAGATGAAACTGAGGTATCTACTGAAAGTGACCTTTTGTGATATCTGTTGAAAAAGAATCGGCAACTCAAAATCTTTAAGTGTTTGATCAGGGAAACAAAATTGGAACAGGATGCTGAATGGAACAGCAATTGTTTATGCACAGCAACTAACTAGGTTAATCATATATTATTTTGAAAAGCCCACTCATGAAGGCACAGACAAAACAGATCCAGAAACAAGTTGTTGGGTGAAGATGATCATATAGCATTCAAGGTTTTGATATACGACAAAAAGCAACTCAAGTCAAATGCTTAAGCTGTTGGGTGAGGCCTCAATAATAGATCATATAGTATTCCAACATAACCAAATTAAAGGCAAGTGCCGTGCACAATTATACTCAAATTACCCACCTTCGATCATGAACAAAGAGATGAACATCATGGATGAAGTGAAATCTATAGTTCCATGACCTAACTGCTACATATATAAATGCAGTCAATCACCTAGGAACAGAAGATTAGGATAGTGCATAAATCATAAGAACACTCTTCAACCTTGTATAACATTTGGAAAAAACCAGGCCATGGAAGTATAGACTCCAAGTACGAGAAGCTCTTTAAAGCATGATAAAATATGTACTGATACACAGTGTAATTGGTCATGTACTCAAAGATACAGTACATCCATTGACCAATAAAAAAGTAATCATATTAATGATTGTACAGCACCCACGTCACATTATTTTTCTTTTTTGTGATCTTTTGATAGTATAGTAACTGACCACTAATATGCTGACATTTGGAGCTCAGATACTTACTTTTTACTGTCATTTGCTGCATATATATCCCCCATAATGGTTGCTTTTGTAGTGACAACAAGAAAAGGATGCAGCAGAAGAAGCTTTTTGATCTCCTGAACAACATTTGCAAACACATTTTGTAGAGAAAGGCCCTTCCTACACATTAAGCACATAATACGTCAACAACAGATTCAACTAACATGGTAAGATATTTGGATAATCATTCTGTGTGCATTTGCAAGCATAGTATCAGAATTGAATATCTGATTATCATGCTTTAAGTAGGAGTGTTAAGATTTTCTACCTAATCCATTCTTAAGTGTTATCCAATAACTTAAAGGTTGAATGGCTGGTCTTTCCACGTGTCATTCAACCTTTTATAACAAAGAGATCCAAAGTATATAAACAACGGTACTATAATCTTTTATTAAGACTGGATTTCAGTAACAGAATAAGAGATGCAGACCTTTGCTTTATTCACACTTTCGGCCCAACAGGTTTAAACATGTAAAAAGACATTTTAGAATTGTATACAATCCATTATTTTACCGGAGAACAATAGTTTGACATAAACTACATGTACGGCTCAATATGGTGCTAAAAGGTAAGCAACGGAGACGAAGAGGTCCCAAACTGAATCGAGACAACAAAATGAAGTTTGATCAACATGCATGTTTACATTTTTAACTTTGATTGTTAGCTATTATAGTCATTAAACAACCAGAATCAGACTTGGCCGGTAAAGTACTACCTTTGAAAGTTTACCAATGAAGGCAACAGAAGCAGAAGAAGGAATGAGGAATAGTTTATGGCTGTCTTTAGTTTATATATTTTGTATTAGTTACTGCCATGTGTAGCAGGGCAGTTATTATGTTTGAAAAATTTATTGTGCGTTTAAATCTGAAATTGCTACTTTTTAGAAGGGACAGTTTTTGGCAGTTCTATCTGTAAACTTTAAAGGCAATTTGTGACAGCAATAAGAAGTTAAGGAGTATTTCAGAAAAGTTCTTGAGTACTTTTACTCTTGGAGCTCGTTGGGTTCTCTCTAATGAGCAGCACAACTTATCATATTGTAGAAAGAAGTCATAAAGAAAGGAAAACTCAGAAATCTGCTGAACTACAGCCAAAATTCAGTCTTACGAGGCCTATAACCAGATCTAGGGGGACTTGATCATACCACTTGCTGTTTCTGACAAACTGCACATTATTACAGTTGAAAATGGGACATGCATAGGCCAATTGCAATGACCCAAGGGTACTGTTGTGCAACTTAATACCAGCCACATTGTTTACACGAACCATGCACTTAGAACTATCATTTCAAATTTTCTAGCTAAATTATTTACCAACATAGCAAAGGTCTGATATTAGTGTTGGCTTGCTTTTCCCTATTATTATAATAAAGATGGGCTGAACCTAGATAATAATATATCTTTATCACGTTTAGGGGTTTAAATATCCTATACTGGAATTGTATATTTGTCCTATTTTAGAATATTAGTAATATATTCTACTTCCCTACTATTTTAAGTAGATGAGATGGAACTAGTTAATAAATGATTCTTACTCATTCAGCGGTAAATTCAACAAAACTCTATATTCACATAAACAAAACCTTAGAAAAAAAAGAACTGTTATATGGTCTGAACAGTTCATGTTGTGTTACTGTTCATGATGAACCATATCATAGTATTATTAACACTGACATAGAGAATTATTTGTTTTGGTTCATTTTGAAGATATTTGTTATATAAATTGATCAAGTGATCAACCCAAAGAACAATTTCAATAGCGACAACTTGAGAAATTGGATGTATGTCTTGGAAACTCATCTCAAGCAAGAGAGTCTTATAGTGAGGGTTGCAAATCCAGATGAATGGATGAGTTGTTTTTGTTTATTTTTTTTTAATGTTGATTAGGGGTAACTGTCATAACGTTATTGGACTTTATTTTTTATCAATTTGAAGAATTCCAGTTCTTTTCCTCAGGTTTTCTGATTTTGACGGGATACCGAAGTAGCTTCACATAGAAATTATTTTTAACAAGTTTAGGCAATTATAATACTTAAATACTCCAACTTTGCATTATCTTGTTAAGCATCTTATACTATCTTGTTAAGCATCCTATGTAGAAGTACTATTTAGGTATCCCACATTGAAAACTTTTATGTATTATAATAGTAGCTTTATCTTACGTTGCCCTATAAATAATTGGGCTGAAACCTAGTTAATCAAAGAATTTATTCCACTCATTCTTTCTCTCTTTTAAAACTCCTTAATTTAGTGTCAAATTTAGCTATCCAAAATGTCCAAGTTTCTTGTTCAATATGCAACCCTATCCCAAGGCAAGAAGGGAAAGCACTAAAAATGTACTTGTCATCACTTGTGGCTCGTGCATATGTGGGAAAACATGATTATTTTAGAATTTTTGTATCTTTCTAGAAAGTTAAGACATCCTATGATCATGGGATCTGATTATTTTTGTTTGTTTTTTAGTTACTAAGGTAACTTGTATATAATTGACCCTCTTGTACACTTGTAAACAAGCAATTTAAAAAATATTCTCTCAAATATCAAGTCCTATCATGGCATCAAAGCTGTAAGGCTTTGAATTCCTAAGAAAAATCAATCTAAGTGTATAGCTTTCATTGTTGATAGACTTGTGATTTTTATTAGCCTTCATTGCCAATGATTTTTTTCTTTAAGCAATTAGTCTTAATTGCCTAAAGATCATTTTGTTTCATGGAAATGTCGGTGATAGTAGAAGCAACCACTATACCACATTCAGAGGAGACTATTCAATATCAACATCTCGAAGAATTACAAAATATCCAAACTACATATAAGTTGAATGGAAAAAATTCGCACAAATGGTCTCAACTCATTCACAACATATTAAAAATGAATGGGAAGTTCAATTATCTCATGAATATGGGGCCAAAACGATTATTAGGTTGAAGTAAGGGATGAAGAAGATCCTATGATTATACCGTGGCTATGGGACTCTATGAAACCAGAGATTAGCGACAAATGTATGTCTTGGCCACTGCTAAGGATATTAAGGGTGCACTCTAATAGAAGTATCCAAGACTATAAAAGCGAATTAAGTGAAGAAGGTCAAGGTAAAGACTATAACTGCAAAATAAGGGAGTAGGATGGTTACTGAATATGCCAATCAATTGAAATTCCTTGTGACAAGAGCTTGACCACTACAAGGTTTTGAAAACTAGATGTCCTGAGGATGCATTTTGACCAAGTGAGAATCCAAATTCTTGGAAAGCATAAAGTTCCATGTTTTAATGAGATTGTGGCCTTAGTTTGTGAATAGGAAAATAGAAAAAACATGATGCTTGAACCATAAAATATAGACAACTCAGCTATGGTGTGAAAAATCCCAGAACTGTGATAACCCATGGTATACTTATTGTAAGAAGGCATCGTACATGTAAGAAAGTGATGGGAACTTTGTAGAAAACCTCCAAGCCGAGAGTGGGATAAAGAGGAGATTAACCGAGAAAAGATGGTCAGGCCATATTACTACAATTATACAAAATGAACACCTTAAAAGTTAGGTGGTTGTAACCAAAAAGAGGTCGAGAGGGCAAGATCTTTTATTGACAACCTTGATCAAACCTTCAAGTACTTCTTTTTTGGCATATTCAGTTGAGTTTCCACTCTTTATTGGATTAAATGTGTTGGGAACAACTTTTGCCAACTCATGGATTATGGATTCAGAAACTACTGGTCATATGACCTACTCACCAAACCCTTTCCTTTAACATACTCCCAATATCCAAATGGTAGAAAGATAGTCACAGGTGATGGTTTATTAACCACCATAGCAGGCGTAGGAGATATAAAGACCAATCTATTACTGACCTTAAAAAAAGTTTTCCATATCTCTAAATTTCTACAAACCAAATATCTATCAACAATCTCACTCAAAATTTGAATTGCTATGTGATTTTCCATCATAATTACTGTGTGTTTTAAGACAAGGATTTGGAGAAGATGATTGGATATGTTAAGAGTACAGGATTGCCTTTACTCCATTAAAGAATTGAACCTATCAAGCAAGATTAAGGGCAATTTATCTCACTCCTTTCTTTTAGAATCATTTTCATTTAATAAAGAGAAAATCTAGCTCCACCATCACCAACCTAGACATTCATCCTTTAGAGTCTTTAAATTTTGTTTCTTTTTCTATTTAAGGTTCTCAGTGTTGACTATTTTTATTATGAAGTGTGTAACACAAACAAGTATCTTTTTCAATTAGTAATCAAAGAAGTTCTATCCCTTTTACCTCATTCACATGATATTTGGGGTCCTCTATTATTGCTAATGTTTCTGAGGGAAAATGGTTTATTTCTTTTATTGATGATTGCATTCGTGTCACATGGATATTTTTACTCAAACACAAACCTAATCTTAGTACTGTCCACCCAAACTTTTGTTCCATGATTAAAAATTAATTTGGGGTCAATATTAAAAGGTTTAGTCTGTTAATGTTAGGGAGTATTTCAATCAAATCATAAATCCATACTTTCTAAAAGAAGGAAATTGTACATGAGTCATCTTGTGGTAATACTTCACAACAAAATGGGGGTAGAATGGTCACTTCTTTGAATCAACTCGAAATGTATCAAAATCCTTTTGAGGGGAAGTAACACTTACACCTATTTATCTTATTAACCACTTGCCTTCAAGAGTACTCCATTTTAAGAGTCCAATGGAAATCCTCTCAATATTTTATCATGATCTACAAACTACAAATAAACCATTTCTAGGGTAGTTGGGTGAGTCTCATTTGTTCGTGTTCATAGCCAAAATCATGAAAAGTTAAATCCAAGGGTACTGAAAAGGCCTTTCTATGCTATTCTTCAACTAAAAAGGGTATAAGTATTACCACCTTCTGTCAAAAAAAAAAAGGGACTTAGCAGATGTTACTTTCAATGAACACGGGTCTTATTTAACCACTCCTTATTTTCAAGGGAGAATTCAACAATAAAAGATAAGGATAAGGGGATCACAAGGATGCGCCACCTTCCTCTAATCCTATATATGAACTTAGACATTAAAATTAACAAGAAAAAGCAAATTCTACCCTTAAAAATGTGGGATTCAACAAGGTGTATTAACGAAGAAGACAGGAATTCCTAAATTATGCAAGTCCAATATTTCAACCCGAATCCTGAGAATAAGGTAACAATTTCTAAAGCATAGTGAAACTGAATCTCAATTGAACAATAATAATTAAGATCTTTCCATTACTATTAGAAAAGGGATTATGAAATATACCAAACACACACTATATCCTCTTGCTCATTCCTTTCTTTCAAAAGTGTTTCACCATCTCATTAAGCCTTCCTTGTTGGCCTAAACACTAGTGTCATCCCTAAAACCTTATCTGTATAAAAAAATAAAAATTTGGAGTTGGTGAAACTATTGGTTGGAAAGAAACCTGTAATTTGTAAATAGGTGTACACAGTGAAGTATAGTTTAGATGGATCAATTGAAAGGTATAAGATCATATTAGTGGCTAAAGGCTATACCCAAACTTACAGAATTGACTACCTAAAAACTTTTGCTATAATTGCAAAGATTAACATTCTTAAGAGTTCTCTTTGGCAACTAACTACGATTGGGAATCGCAACGAGTTGATGTCAAGAATGCATGTTTATAGGAAACTCTCAAGGAAGAAACCTACATGGAAGTGCACCAGGTATAATTTGGCTACTCAAATCATTTTTAAGTTGAAGAAGGTCTTCTATGGATTGAAACAATTGCCATAAGCATGGTTTGGGGAGATTCGCAAAAGTAATGATGGCTATACGATCATATGTTCTTCATCAAATACTCACCTTTGGGGAGAGTCACAACACTTTTAGTATATATTGATGACATAATAGTCACAAGGTATGAAAGCAAGGAAAGACAGTCTCTAAGTCAACATTTTGTTAAGAAGTTTGAGATCAAAGAGTTAGTTAGGCTGAAATATTTCCTCAGCATTTAAGTAGCTCACTCCAGGCATAGTATTTTTATCTTCTTATAAAAGTATGTTACTAATCTCGTAAGGCTATGTTTGGTTGGATTTAAGGTTTTTAATGGAATGGAATGGTTTATAATAGAATGGAATGTGGATGTAATATCAGAAAATTGTTGTTTGGGAGGGATGGAAGGGTTCATAATGTAATATAATGAAATATTGTTTATCATTTTACATTCCATCCTAAACTTCAGAAATCAAAGGTAATTTATTTTTACTGCTTAGGATGGAGTGAGATGTAATGTGAAACCTTCCCCTTCCATCCTATTCCATTCCATTCCACTATAAACCCTCCTCTTAAACAATGGAATAATATTACAATTCATTCCTTTCCATTAATAACCACTCAGTCAAACATAGCCTAAAAGAAAACATGCAAGACAACTTGGAAACTAAAAAATACTCTTATAGACTCAAACATTAAACTTGAAGAGGTAGAAGAGGATGTTGCAATAGATAGGGAAATGAATCAATGCTTTGTAAGAGGCTCATTTATCTCACACATTACCAAATATAGCATATGTAGTGAGTGTGATAAGCCTCTTCATGCATTGTCTGAAAGAAGTTCATTTGCAGGCAGCTTACTGAGTATTGAAGTATCTCAAAGGGACACTAGGAAAAGGTACTTTGTTTAAGAAAAATGGAGGTCTAGTACTTGAGGCATACATAGATGCTAATTATGCAAGATTGATTGCTGATAAGAAATCAAATTTATGATATTGCACCTTTCCTAAGTAAGAAGCATAATGTGGTAGTACGATCTATTGCATAGGTAGAATTTCGAGCAATGGGTCAAGGTGTATGTGAACTAATCTAGTTGAAAATTATCTTAAAAGACTTAAAGATTAAGTGGGATGGTACTATAAGACTATATCGTGATAATAAATCTGTAATCAAAATAGCTTATAACCTAGTACAACATAATCAAAAGAAGTGCATCAAAGTTGACAGATAGTTCATAAAAGAAAAACTGGAGACTGATTTGAACTTTCTAGAATATTGTATCTAAGCTAGGAATGGAGAATACTCATTCACCAAATTGAGGGGTAGTGTGCAAAAACATGATTATTTTAGGATTTTGTGTCTTTTTAGGATTTCCTATTTATTTAGGATATCTCGGGATATAATTATTGTATTTAGTTAAAATATCTAATGATCATAGGATTTGACTATTTTTGTTGCCCTTTTATTTGTTAGGGTAATTTGTATATAATTAACTCTCTTGTGTACTTAAAAACAAGCAATATAGAAAATATTCTCTTAAATCTCAAGTTCTATTAGCATATACATACAAGGGTAAGCATTGAGCAAAACAAATTAGCAATAAGAGGAATAGGCATTCAAATTATGTTTTTGGCCTGCAACAGTGAAGCTGCCTAATTTAGCGAAAATCATAAACCTAACTTTAGAGACAAGCACAAATTTATAAGAAGAAAATAAAGGAATAATCATTCTACTAAATGTCACAAATATTATACAAACCACATATTCTCTTCCATAATAAGAGTATATAAAACAAAAAAAGACAAAAAAACATAAGAATACATGTATAAAGGAAAAAAAGGACTATATAAAGCCATTACAATTTATGTTCCAACATAAAGTCACCTGATATTACCTCCTTGTTGGAACGATGATGAAGCCCGATCAACCCAATGGAATGCTCCAATACTGTGACAGCGAATAGGAAAAGTAAAATAAGACAATTAGAGATACTTTTGTTATTATACAAGAAGCCAACCCCACAATTAAATAAAGAAATAAATTTTGTTTTATTTGTAGTTGACAATTTCTATTTAGTAGACCTGTCCAATGCTGTAAAATGTTTGCTTCAATTGCAACACGACATATAATCCAAACTTAAGCAAAAAAAATTAGTGTGATTCTTTTAGGGAATTCTACAAAATCAAACACATGGAATACTAGACTTACATGGTTTAGTAAGGGCACCTATATCCGTGGCCAGACCATGAACTTTATTAGGTAGTTATTGTCATATGATACCAGAAGCAATCACTCCTATCTATATAGGAAATTAGGTAGGAGGTGTAGATCCTAATCATACAAAGTATTCCTCTAACATAAATCATGTTCATAAAGGGAATTGGGTCAGTTCCTTGATAGCAGGCCTCAACTAACCAAAATGAGTTAACTGAATGGAAAGACCATTGTTTTGGTGCTCCCTATTATGTGTAGATGCCATAAAAGTGAATCAAACTCCATATCTCTACAAGTAAACAATCATGACCTTTCTTCCTTTTAGACATCTAATCATTGTTAAACATAAAAACCCCACTTTGACATCATACTCATCGTCCAAGCAACACCATCATGGTAGTTTACAAACTAATCCTACAATTTTTTGTTCCAACCCTGATGGATAAAAATACTATGAAAGTCAATATTTGATGGCAAACCTATCAATCATTAAAATACAACCACTGATTCCTTGAGCTTCTTTCTCTTTTTGAAGTTGATAATGCAATGTCTGCAACTCAATAAATTAAAACGTTAAAATTGCGAAAATGTCAAGAAACAATTCAATCTTAGATGATTAGCAATCAAAACTAGGAAAAAAGAAAAGAATTAGACATCCAGCTTTATAAGGACAACATGAATTTGGGCTATCACACTTAGAAAATAAGGATAACATGAATTTGAGAAATAAACTAGAAGCTTTTCATTTAAGATTGTTATTGTAGCATGACATTTAGTTTTTTATGGAATTGGACTCAAACTTGATTTCCAGCTTATGATTATGCATTGAACTTCAACTCAAGAACCTATATGTTCCATATCATTTCCCATGCCACCAGATAATTTTCAAGGTTTACCATATACTCTATGCACCTATGTGTACAATACAAGTTATTTGGAGTTCAACTCCAGAAAGAACACTCTAGGATAAGAATCATCAAATTGGTCATAGCATCAATGTTTTAGTTATAAATCAAGTACACTAACTCTTTCAATAATTAGATCCCAAAGAACTTCAGTCATATGGCTTGTCCTACAAAAATATCTTCTAACTGGCAGTTGCATGCAAGTAATCTACTCCAATGGACGTGAAACTTAGATGTATGTTACATACATGTGGAACAAAAAATTTGTACGGGTGGTTAGACTAAAAGTTAGGTAAAAATATAGACAATGTGATTCAAAATATAGACAATGAGATTATTGTGTTCTTTATGCAAGTGCAAGCGTGTATATTATCAAATAAAAACAGTCAATAAATAGCAGTTACCTAGTGAAAAAAAGAGATTCGCACCTTTAGAGTGGCAAGAAACTCAACACTATCATAACAGCGCGTATAGAGAAATCGTCTCATGCACAACGCAAACAAATTTTGGTCAGAGGAAGTGGCATTGCTTTTGCTCCAATCTACAACATTCGATTCGGTAATTCGTTTGCACAATCGAATTCGAACAATAACTCAGAGAAGGAGAAGGAGGAGAAGCTTACTGTTATTAGCTTGAAGAATACGAATCCTAAGCAACTGAGAAAGGCGTAAAACATCAAAACGACAATCCAAGTCGATGAAAATGACTAACTGTTCCAATCCTCCGTAATGCACCCCATCCCACTCTTTTGGAAGAATTGAATTAATTGCAGCCTAAGAAAGGAGGGAAATGAAAAAGATGAAAATTTATCATGGAAGATGAAAGAATTCAAGACTTTGTATATGAGAACCTGAATGAGGACGTGGGTTTTGGCAGAAGGAGATGGACCCACAATCTCAACTACGTTACCGAGGCGCAGAGGAAGGTTATGAAAGGAAGGTGGAAGCAGCGAGAATGAGGCGTGGGCCAAAAGAAGCCTAGACACCATGTCCTTGGCGCTCTCATCTACCTCAATCCAACCTTTGACAGCCATTAAAATGATCAGTTCAAAGCTCCCCTGCTTAACTAACTTGACAGTAGACAAAGAAGCTTCGATTTGTACTATAAACTGATACTTACTATGTATTTTGGTCAATTTTTAAAATCAATTTCTTGCTCGATAAGTTTTGTTTTATTAGGCTCATTTAGTAACCACTAATAAAGAAATTGAAATAAAAAATAAAAAGTAAGAATCGAGATAAAATTGTTAGTTACACGTGTTTGGTATAGTATTAAACATATTTAATAATTATGTTAATATTTGATATTAAATATTAAAAATGATAATGAAAATTTTTAATCGTATTTAGTTATTATATAATTTATTTTGTATATATTTAATTAAAATATTTTATAAATAATTAATCAAAAATTTTAATAATTTATAAAATTATTAATTATGAATAATTTTTATAACAAGAATGAAAATATCATTGAAACAAAATAAAATTATTATTAAAGAAATTAATATAAAAGATTATAATATTCTAATAAGAATCTTGATAATAACTTCATAATATTATAATAATAACTTTATCTTTTATTCTCGATTTTTAATTATAGTTTATATCTACATCCTTCTTAATAATAAAAGTTTAGGATTGTTTTAGACTTATTCTAATTTTGTCATTCTCTATTTTATCTATTACCGTAACGAAACTACAAAAAGTTAGGGAATAAAGGTTATATTCTCATTCTTATCAAACAAAATCTTAGAGAAAATTTTTATTTGAACTTTTAATTTAAATAATGATCAAACCATTTTATTCAACAATTCTTATTCTTAATCAAAGTTTTATTATTCAAGGTGAACTTCTTCTCTAATAAAAATTCCCATTCTTTGTATTTTTAATCATCATGCACAAGCCCTTATCTTTTTTATAGACAAACTTTTATAATATTTTTTTGTATGAATGAAAATAATTCATTTAGCCACCTAAAACATAAAAGAGTGTTTAAATAAGCAAAATTGTTTCATTACACAAATTTGCTATCTACTATGTTACACCAATGAAGAACATATGTCATTCAATTAATACTTCAGTTGTCTTCAATTTGATTACTCAAAGACACTTTATTTTCGTATACACACAGATGAAGTCTGATTTTGCAAAGGAAATCATTGATGAAAGGTTTGATGTTTATGGCGTATGTCATTCCTCTCATCCCCCATATTCATCTCTAGGTTCTTTTGGTCTCCCAGAAGATGTCCACTTGGCGGATCCAGTGACTATTCCCCCTTCGTCAGGTGATGCATCCCCTTTTGGGGGGCTACAGTTAGCCTAGGAATTTGCTGCATTTTTAAAGGCAGTGATCGAACCCGAAATCACTTAATTAAGCGACGAAAGTATGCGCCACATACGTCCATCTTATACACCCATTTGGTTGCTTCCATTTTGTTTTTTGTTTTTGTGCTCCAATCAATGATGTCTTGCCATGTGCCTAGTGGATTCCCTATTATGCATTTTTGAATGATTGGTTTCCATGCCCCCATTTAATATATGCAATTGAAAAGCAGAAGATTAAGTGTTTCATGATCCGACTTGTATTGGTACAATCTTTTAGGGATTATTAAGTACTTGGATATTCTATCAATCATAAGAAATGCTTCTCTTTCTTGCCAACCACAATGAATAAGAAGTATGTGGTAAAGCATGCTTTATCTGAACCAATATGTGCCACTCAACCTCTTGTTCTGCATTACATAATAATTTTTAAGCTGTGTCATTAGAGAAATCTCCAAACTTATTACCGTAATTCTTAATAACATTGTTTTATTACAGAGGACTTGATGCACTGTGGCATTCTGGTAACATATAACTTTCAAGGGTTATAGGGCAATTTGTGCTTCTAGTTCCCCATAACGTATCCACCCATCTTTCTATAATGAACTCTCATTTCCATCATTAATTCTGTAGGATATTAATTAATTGAGCCGAACCCTGCCCTTAAGGATGTGTTGTATAATCGATGAAGCTTTACTTAGATAGCTAAAGCTATAGAAATTTATGTCTTTGATGTAATAACTATGTATCTACTTAGCCTACAACGATTTTTTTTTTGTCTTTGAGAATCCTCCAAATTCTTTTGGCTATCAATGTCATATTGATAACTTTTAGAGGGATGGACCTCAGTCCCCTTTAGTTTTTGGGAGGGCATATCTCCTATTTAATTATGGCTTTGTTGACATTCTCTATTCATCCACTTTCAAGAAATCTTCTAGAAGCTTTTCCTATTTGCTTGATAATGGTGACTGGAAATATCAAATGAGATGCTCAGTATATGCTCAAAGAACTCAAAATAGAGGAAATTAATGAGTACTTCTTTTTATTGATAGATATTTTAAGCTCGAGCTATTTATGTTGGGAAACCGGGTTAAGATCCGATCCCAACCACAGTGGAATTAATAAATTTTTCATGACTTTTGATTTTCCGAAAATCAAGATCTATTTCATTCTATAAAATGATTAACACGAATCATAATAAAGCAGAAATTTAATTCGTACATTTTTTCAAAGTTTGATCTTTATCTTGTTGTATCCCTCGAACCGTTTTTGAAACCGATCCGTCTCATCCACCGTAGCCGCACAAGTGTCCAACCTCTAACGATATCTATATAACAGGTTGAGAGAACTCTGTACCTCTTATAGAGAGGGTTAAGTATGAAATGCTAGCTTCATAGAGCTTAAGCCTATTTATTATAAGCTTTGGATGCTTTAGTAATTTAATTGAAATTAAATTCTAATTTCAATTAAACTTTAATTAGAATTACCAATAATTCTAATTAAATACCAATTATGCTCATATAAGATTCAATATCTCATATTGATCCTTATTTATTAAATATCTCGTATTTAATCAGAAAGGTTCTTAAATTTTACAATCAAGTCCAACTTGATTAAATTAACTTTGCTTTCTTCAACTCATTCTATATTTGAGACCCATCAGGTTCTCAAATATATTGACAATGATTATAAAATCTAATTTTAATTCATAATTAAAATTAGATAAATTAAAACTCCTTTTAATTTATCTTTA
>JANIJH010000007.1:33815064-33827312 GCA_024520975.1 Erythroxylum areolatum | reverse complement strand
GACTATTATTCCTTTTTAATTTTGATATAAAGGCACATGAATCTCATAAGAAGAAGGTAACTTAAATAAATTGAGAGAAAACTCACAATTGTAATCAAAGTCAAGATTAATAATAAAGATGAAATCTGGTTATGGTTCAATAATTAGAGTGAATTAGGTCCTCTTTACCTAATTCATAATTATCAAATTATAATATTGCTTTTGCTAGAAAAAGTTAGAGTTAAAGTGCCCATCAATAGGAGTAATTGATTCAGCAATAATAGAAGCAATCATGTTTTCTTGAGAATTTTTTTAGATTACTATCCTAATCCCAATCAAGAATATAAGGTTCCCTAGTTGAGACATTCCTCTAGTAATTTAACTAATAAAAGTTATAAGAATTTATTTAGATTCCATGCCTTCAGAACCAATTGATTTAGTTTGGTTTGGTGTAAACATCTTTCACCAAATATCTCATTTATATTTGGTTAGTAGTGATGAACAATCTAAGTACTCTAAATAGAATAAAAGGCTCTCCCTTTCCTAATCCCTACAATAGGTTTTGCTTGGTTGCCCTAAAAACTATAAATCACCTCTTATTTGAATGTTTATATGTTAATGAATTTTAAATAAGTATGCAAAACATCTATAACCACTTCTATTATGAAAATAGATGGAGCATAATTATACAATAGGTTGTTGCTCCTCATTAGTTTAGTATGGACCCTTTCAATCTTTTCAATATTGAATTTGGATGCACTAGTTACACAAGTTTATTGAAATGAAACTCAAGGACATTTAGGAATCAACAACTTGATCTGTAATTTGTTTCTCAGTGGAACCTAAGTAAGATTAGGTAAATGGAAATGATAAAAGTAGAAGGCCTTATTCTTTCTCTAGAAATGGTAAGTAGGTGGAACTTTTAACGATAAGGGGATTAATTTTGTTTCCAAAAGTTTTGGTAATCTTTTGTGGGAGATCCCACATCGGTTAGAGAGAGGAACGAAGTATGTCTTATAAGGGTACGAATACGTCTCCCTTACAGATGCGTTTTCTATACCCTAATGCACCGAATCCTATCAGAACTTTGAAATTAAATGTGCTAGGGCTAGAGTAGTATCAGGATGGGTGACCTCCTGGGAAATTTTTGAGAAAAATAAAAACCGTGAGGGCTTGGCTAGGCCAAGACCCAAAGTGGACAATATCTACAAAAGGGTGATATGGGTTGTTATAGTGGTATTAAAGCCAGTACCCGAACCGTTGTGCCAGCTAAGCTGGGCCCTAAGGGGGATGGAGAGTATGAGATTCCTCATCGATTGAAGAGGAGAACGAAGTATGCCTTATAAGAGTACAAACACCTTCATAGGATTTGTTCCATATTTGCCATTATTTTGCTTACTAATGATAGGTGCACTTATTTAATTAGTGAGTGATATTTATACGGAAAACTTTGGTATCACTAACATATAAGCATCTTATAAACTCACCAAGTTTTTAGTGCCATTGTCAAGGAAACAACTGATTTAGAAAATTTATTAACTATTTTGCTAGTTTTGTATAATTTGTTTTATTATTTTACTATTCTAGTTTTTTTTAATTCTCATTTATAACTTTTCTTATTTTGTTTCACTTCATTTCATTTACTCTGATTTTTGGCATATGATAAGAATCCATCAGGTTGTATTTCTTAAAGAAGATCTAAAACTTAATATAATATAATGTTAAAATAAAAGCAAACAAACCAAACTAGAAATTAAAGATACACTGAAATTACAACCTAAAAATATGGAAGAAGAAAGAAGAACATTGATAGATTATGGTAAACTATCCCTCATGGGAATATAATTAAGCATTATAAGGCCACAAATAAATGCTCATTACTTTAAATTCCCATTGCAACCCAGATACTTTATAGAATAGAAATTTGATAGATTACCTAGTAAGGATCCTAATGCATTCATTACCAACTTCTTAGAGAGTTGTGACATATTCAAATCGATGGGATGATTGAAGATGCCATTGGGCTTAGGTTATAAACTTTCACAATAAGGGATCGAGCTAAGCAATGTTTAAAAGCATCATTAATCATATCAATTACCATTTGGGAGAGCCCCATGGAGAAATTTGCTAAATAATATTGACCATATAAGACTATAAAATCAAAAAATGATACCCTCTCTTTCTAGTAGTTTGACAATAAAGGTTTGTATGAAACATAAGAAAGATATAATAATTTGCTGAGGAACTACTCACATCTTATATGGATGCAATTCCAAACTTTTTATAATGGTTTGTATGATTCTACAATATATGTTATAGTTGGCAACACTTTAAATAATAAAACTTTAACGAGAATTTTGGAGTTAATATAAGAGATGGTAATGAATAACTACTAATGAAAATCAAATAGAGTAAAGACCTACATGAATAGCTATAACTCAAAATATAGGTGTCATGACTACATTAATAGTTAACCTAGACACAATAACAAGAAAACTTGATATCCTAAGCTCACCATATAAGACAACTCATGCTATGAGTTATGAATTATGTGGGGAAAGACATTAAGTAATGGAATATCAAACTAGAAATCTTATGGCTAAATTGTTAAAACAAGTGGATTTTACAGGAAAAATTCTAAAGAAAAAATAATTCCCTACAATATGACAGATAATCTAGGTTAGAAAAATTGTCCCAATTTTTCTTAAAACAAGTAACCAACTCAAGGACTACCTTAACCAATGTTTCTATAAAAATATCAAAGGAAGAAGAAGTAAGATTTGGAAGAGATATTAATAGATTTTATACTAAGACCATCATCTTGGATGCAAAAATATGAGGCCTCAATGGAAAACCTATAAATTTAAATGGATAAATTGGCAAAAGTTATCAATAAAGGATATCAAGGAACAACATCTAGTGATATTGTGCTTGGCCTTAAGGAACACACTCAAGCGATAACCTTAAAGAGTAAAAAATAATTAACTAATGAAGTATAGAGAGAGGTTAATAAAAAAGAGTGTGAGATAGAAAGTAAATAAGAATATGAGATTAAATGCAAGGAACTCATATGAAGGAATGACAATTTGACCTGAGCCCAGCCCAATCTAGTGTAGCTCTAAGTTAATGGGAAATTTTCAAGTTAAGTAGAATTTATAGTGACTATATGACATATATCCAATATAGTTTATATAAGACCAATGATATTTATTTTTTGAACTATGTTAAAGATCACTTTACAGGTGAACATATTATTTTTATAGTATAATCTACTAAATAAAAGTGTCAATCCAAAAAAAACTATAAGTATTAGTACTAACCGTCTTTTTACTATCTAATCTAAAAAACGAATGATTAAATTAAAAGAAAATGATTAATGAAACTAAAATAACTAATTTAAAATAATAAAAAAGAAATGAATATGAATGGAATAATCAAACGATAATTAAGATCTAGATGTAGAATCCCTTTATAATCTTCCTATACTTAAATTTATCTTGATTTAATAATTAAACCTAGTTTGAGCCATTAAAAACTTTAAGGTTACAACTATATTCTTTCTCAAGAAATACAATCTCTATTCTTAAGTAGATTGATTGAAATCTCTTTCTATTCAAAACTCGTAAAAATGTATTAACTTGTTTTATGAATTTCCTTAATTAATTTGTCTTTAACCTAAAAGATTTATGTGGTCCTATATCTAGGATTCCATATAACTCTTATTATTCATGCTATGATTTATTCATACGTATGACTCCTCAATCCCTATATATGACATTTGAAATTGAATCAAAACGCTAGTATATTTTAATTTCATCAAAAATAATAATTATGAATAATTCACAAGATAACTTTAGTGTCTTTCATTAAGTCAAAGAATCAATCTAAAACATTGGTTTTAGGATTCATCCCATCTATGTCTATATTAATTTGGTCCATATTAATAATAAGCAACCCAAATCAATCAAGAAAAAACAAGATAAAGAGACCATTCTTGTTAATCTTAAAATCTTGATATTCTTTAGTTAAATCTTAATGGAATCCCCTTCTTTATCTCTAAACTTGCTCCTTTTTTTTATCCTAAGATGTTCTAGTTAGGTTTTAGATGACTAGTCTCTTCCTAATAGCCCTCCCTATCTATTTAAACATAAAAACCTATTTTTCTTGTAAAAATTAGCAATAACATAATTTGTGTTGCACTCGTTTTGGTTTTGTAATTTGGTACTACTGTCGCCTGCAACCAAATTCAAAAGAAATCAACTTCTGTCAATACAAAATAATGCAGTAGAGGTAAGCGGATATCGTTTCCACGAGGAATCATAACGGTAGGAATTTTAACGACAACGAAATTACGAATTCAATTGGAACAACTAATGAAATTGGGGGTGGTTTTAATTCATGCAATTTAAGAAAAAGTGTAAGAAAAATCGCAAATCGAAAGCAATAATTTAATCTGAAAAATTAAAGAAAAAAATACCTTACTTTCAGGTCACCGATGTTATCACACTAATATGGATCCTCGATATAAAATTGCAATCATTAACAAACATTCATTGGGGAAGTTTTCTCTTAAGAGTAATGACTAGAAACATGTATCCTAGCATTCTTATTAAACAACAACCTAGATACAATCGTAGGTGAAATTGAATAATAGCTTTACGAATCGAGAACCAATGATCAAGCGAAATACATGTACGACATGCAATCAATCAAGTGAATATCTCCTGAGAATTCTCCGACTCTATCGTAGAGAAGACAATCCTAATTGCTACTTGTGATTAGTGAAATTGAACGTCATATTTCGTTAATCTAACAGTTAAATACATTAATCCCTAATTGCGCACCTAGAAACCAACGAATTCAATTAGAAAGAGTAGATCAGAAGATATTCAATGTTTATTAACAACGTAAACTTTATTCAAAACATCTCACACAAACTAGCATGATAACATGGATCCCCTTAACCAAGACAAAGAGTTTAGCTACTCATACTAGAATCGAAAACGAAAGAAATAACAAAGCGTAAAGTCTCCATCCCTGGTCTTTACTAAAAAACACGAAAATACTAATGAAGAAGGTGCAGAAAACGTAAAAAGACTGAAAGGAAAACAGAAGAAATGAAAATCTCTAGAACTAGGCTTGCGTTAATAGTGATCTCCTCTCCTTTTATGCTTATTTTCCCAATTTTACTCCTATCTTTCCTTGATTCTCGTTCGATACTATATCCCCCATTTTCAGGTAGTCAATCCCCTTGAAAGATGGCAATATAATCTTCAAAGATTGTGAGAATCTCGATTTTGACTTTTGAAAGTTTATCTGCAAATTTATTTCATCCTTAGGCGTGCCCACGCTTAGTCACCGAATTGCTGTCAAATTAGGAATTTTGAAATTTCTTCATTCTTTTGCATCTTTTTGATTTAATTTTGACTTGAAGGTGTTGAAAATCATCTGTAAGCAATTACAAGGTAATTCCATTAATTTCAAATAATATTTTCAACACATTAAAGATAATTAAGTCCAAAATAAATGCAAATTGATGACTTAATAAATTCCCCCACACCGAACCTTTGCTCGCCCTTGGGCAAACATGTCAAACACTACACTCAATCAATTCATCCTTCACAAGAACAAGTGCACACAATCCATTAACTTGGGCTAGTAGGACTTAAGTTGCAACATATATCATAATTACTTTTCACCAATGCAAATAAACAAAGCCAAAATAAGACATCTTTGTTCAAAAGCAATCATGAAATCAAAATGAATTATTCTCATAGATTTCGCTCTTACACTCAAGTGTTTGAGGCAAAGTGTTTCTCTCAAATCTCACTCTAACATGTTGCCCTACCATAGGCTTGCAGTTTCACCAATTATCATTCATTCAGATCACATGAGCTAATAGACCATATGGACTTTATTCAAGGTTGTAATGGGGCTAGGTTCACAGGTGAGGTAAAAACATGGTAAAGGGTTCATCATAACCATTCATAAAGCATCAAGTTAAAAAAGACACATAAACTAAAATTCTGAGATAAACATGAATGAAAAGTACTGCAACTACTAATTACTAACTAGTACCACTATACTTTATTCTTTTTCTTTTTTCTTCTTTTTCTGATTTTTTTCCTTTTCTTTTCTTTTCTTTTTTCTTTTTCTCTTTTTTTTAATACACTAAGAACAAGGGAAAACAATAAAAACAAGAGAAAATAACAACATATGAGTAAAAGTACCTATAACAATATGTCAGAACACAATATAACACAAAAGTCCTAAATTAGTCAATGCTTCATTCAACTTGTGAAGGGGAAAGGCTAATGGGGTTTTTGGTTTTAATGTGAGGTGATTAATTGGAAAACAAGGTTAAAGGCTCAAACATGTTTGCAAAGGGAAAATAAATAGGTGGCTCAATTTTAAGCTAAGGGTGTAAAAACAAAGAAGGCCTTAATCATTTTTATATCCCATGTGATCAAATAAATTTAAACCGGTTCCATGCAAGTTCTGAAGGCAACATGAATAGAGGAGCATCACACAATTCAAAGAAATAACATGACGTAAAGATGATGTCATTTAGGCTCAAACTTTGCTCACAGGTTTAATTCAAGAATTCGCTTCAATTCCACACATTACCTCATCACTCAAATGTCAAAATTTTGACTAAGTCTATGAGATCAGGTATTGTAATCAATCAACATGATTCACCTTAAAACACACTTAACCCAATTTAATTTCATGCACATACCCAATCTCATCCAAACTAATATGACCAAGCTTCATGGCTTAACATGCATAACCATATGCAAAATTCATTAAAAATCACAGAAAAATCGAAAATATTCACACATCAAAAGTCCAATTCTTTCCCCCACACCTAGACCAACATGGTCCTCAATGTTAAAGAAGTATAAAGATAAAGGAAAAAGTGTCGAAATCAAGGTGTTGGTGGAGGTGGCAGTCGGTGGTTCGGTGGTGTGTGAAGGCGATTGTAGTGGAGAAACATCAGCATCAAAATGTATGGGTGTGCCAAGTCTACGAGATTCACTTTGCTAATTTCTTGGAAGACAACCTTCAAAAGAAGAAGACAATATCGCAAATTCCAAAAGCACAAGTTAGGGTGGATGGGTGAGTTGGCAGTGAAGACTATGGGTGGCGTGAATTGTTAGTGATTAGGTGAAATTGATGAACTAAGGAGAATGTGGGTAGAGTATCGGTAGCTGGAGAGTGAAGATTAGAGAAGGAATTTGGGTAAAACAAAGAGGAAAAATAAAGAGGGAAAAACAGGGGAGGGCGGTAAACCTGAAATTTTTGTTTTATTTATGCTCTTTTTTTCATTTCAAAATGTTTTAGAAAAAATTAAAAAGAAAAAGAAAAATGACAGAAATTAAAAAAAATTGTGAATTGACATTCCTAACTAAATAAAATAACATAATGAAAATAAAAACTATTAAAGAAATAACATAGACAAAGTTGAAAAAATTACGGGTTTCCCCCGAACGTGCTTCTTTAAAGTCGTTAGCTGGACCTGTGTCGTTACTTACTAAGTTAGAAATAGGTTAGAGGTAGCAACTCTATTTCTTCCACTTGCTCGATCGAAAAATTTTCATAATACAATTTAAGGCGATGTCCATTAACTTTAAATACCTTAGAGGTATCTAAACTCTGAATTTCTACCGCACCATGAGAAAAAATGTTAGTAACAATAAATGGTTCAAGCCAACCAGATCGTAATTTTCCTGGAAATAACTTAAGCTTTGAATGATAAAGAAGAACTTTTTGTCCGATGGAAAAATGTTTCCTAGAAATCATTTTATCATGAAAAGCTTTAGTTTTTCCTTGTAAATTTTTGAATTTTCATACGCCTCATTACGAATCTCCTCTAATTCCTGCAGTTGCAACTTCTAATTGATCCATATTCAACTGTTACTAACCTCTAATTGATCCATATTCAACTGCTTCACAGCCCAATAAGCTCTATGTTCAATTTCTACAGGTAAATAACAAGGCTTCCCGAAAACTAACCTATAAGGCGGCATGCCTATAGGAGTTTTGTATGCAGTTCGGTATGCCATAAAGCATCATCCAATCGTAGACTCCAATCCTTTCTGTTCGGATATACCACTTTTTTTAGTATGGACTTGATCTTTCTATTGGATACCTCGGCTTGCCCACTTGTCTGCGGATGGTAGGCGGTCGAGACTCGGTGTGTAATGCCACATCTTTTCATCAATGCTTCAAAAATCTTATTGCAAAAATGGGTCCCTTGATCACTAATGATAGCTCGAGGCATTCCAAACCTGACAAAAATATTTGATTTAACAAAATCAATCACTGTTTTAGCATTGTCAGATATAGTAGCCTTAGCTTTAACCCATTTTGAAACGTAATCTACTGCCAACAAAATGTAATTCTTACTAAAAGAAGAAGGGAAAGGACCCATAAAATCTATTCCCCAAACATCAAAAATCTCACATACCAGAATCTTCATTAGTGGCATTTGATTCTTTGATCCCAAGTTACCTGTTCTTTGACAACGATCGCAAGACTTGCAAAACATGTAAAAGTCATAAAATAACTTAGGCCAAAATAATCCACATTCTAAAATTTTACGAGCAATTCTTTTGGGACCAAAATGTCCCCCACATACAGATGAATGACAGAAATGCAAAATAGATGAAATCTCATCATCTATGACGCGTCTCCTAAAAATCTGATCAGAACAAAAATTTCAAAGGTGAAGTTCATCCCAAACATAATATCTAGCCTCTCGCTTGATTTTATCTCTCTCAGCTTTAGATAGATCACTGGGTAAAGACTTAGTTACTAAAAAGTTCACTATGTCTACATACCAAGGAATTACCTGTTGAATTGCGAAAAGGCTCTCATCTGAAAACTTGTCGTGAAGAACATCAGGCGTGGTACTCGATGTGATCCTGCTTAAGTGATCCATCACCAGATTTTCTGCTCCTTTCTTGTCACGAATTTCCACATCGAATTCTTGGATCAGTACTATCCATCGAATTAATCTTATCTTGGCTTCTTTTTTATTAACCAAATACTTCAGAGTTGCATGGTCGGAGTAGATGATCACCTTCGTTCCCAATAGGTATGACCGAAATTTTTCTAACCCAAAGACGACCGCTAAAAACTCTTTCCTCGTTGTAGAATAATTTTTCTGGGCATCATTAAGTGTCATAGAAGCATAATAAATAACATAAGGTACCTTGTCCATTTTTTGGCCCAGCACGACATCAACTGTATAATCCGACGCATCACATATCAACTCAAAAGACATGTCCCATCGCGGTGGTTGAATAATCGGTGTTGTAGTGAGTTGCTCCTTGAGTTCGTCAAACGCACTTTTGCATTGTTCATCAAAATAAAATTTCACGTCTTTTTGGAGTAATCTACACATGGGTTATGCAATTTTAGAGAAGTCCTTGATAAATCATCGATAAAATCCTGCATGACCGAGAAAAGAATGGACTTCCCGCACATTCGCGGGGTAAGATAAATATCAAATAACATCTATCTTAGCCCTATCGATTTCAATTCCTTTCGAAGAAACAGTATGGCCCAGAATAATGCCTTGATCAACCATGAAATGACACTTTTCGTAATTTAAAACCAAATTAGTTTCAATGCAACGTTTTAGCACTTTTTCAAGGTTGACAATGCGCGTTTCAAAAGACTCCTCATATACCGTGAAATCATCCATAAAAATTTCCTTGCAATCTTCCACAAGATTAGATAAAATACTTATCATACATCGTTGGAATGTCGCGGGAGCGTTGCATAATCCAAATGGCATTCGTTGGTAAGCAAAGGTGCCAAATGGACATGTGAAGATTGTCTTCTCCTGATCCTTAGGTGCCACCAAAATTTGGTGATATCCTGAATAGCCATCTAAACGACAATAGTGATATTTTCCCGCAAGTCTTTCAAGCATCTGATCAATAAATGGAAGCGGAAAGTGATATTTTCTAGTAACTGAATTAAGCTTCCTATAATCTATACATACCCTCCAAAGATTGTGGACACGAGTTAGGATTAACTCACCATTTCTATTTTCAATTACCGTTACACCAATTTTCTTCGGAACTACCTAGATTAGACTTACCCACTTACTATACAAAATCGAATAAATGAAGCCCACGTCAAGAAGCTTCAAAATCTCTTTCTTCACTACTTCCATCATGGGTGGGTTTAGATGACTTTGCGGTTGCCTCACCTCCTTCGCCTCGTCTTCCATCAAGATTCGGTGCATACAGATAGTGGGATTAATACCTTTTAAATTGGCTACCGTCCACCTAAAAACTTCTTTATTCTCCTTTAAAACGTTAACCAGCTGACTTTCCTGCACATCCAAAAGTTGATTAGACATAATAAGAGGCAATATATCTTTCTCACCTAAAAAGATGTATTTAAGATGACTAGGTAAGCTCTTTAATTCCAATATTGGTGGGTTGGTCAATGACGGTAGTATCTTGTCCAAATTTTTGGGCATTTCTATGAACGTGAGCTATTGGAGGAGTGGTGGTTTGATCTCCTTCATTTGGTGGAATAACGTTTCCACTTTTTTATCAAGCAATACCGAATCCTCACTTCCATTCCACTGTGACGCTTCTTCTATGTGTTCACTACATAATGTTGTTTGCTCCCTTTCTTTCCAATGTGATGCATTGTTTAATTGTTCCATGGACAACACAATTTCCTCACCTACTTGCCAAGTTAACGTATTCTCCTTTGGTTCACCAGATAATGTAGGTTCCTCACTTCCTTGCCACCTTGATGCCTTTTCTATTGCCAAAGTCATTTCAACTTCATCTTTGTCCTCCAAAATCCAATTCTCTTACATCCATGTATCAATAAAATCAACATAAACAATAGATTGTTCATCATTCGAAATTTTCATGGTATTATAAATATTGAACTTAATTAAGTCGCCATCAAATTCCATAGTTAAAGATCCATCATGAACATCTATTTTTGTTCTAGTCATTTTCAAAAATAGCCTTCCAAATAAAATCAGAGTGGAGGAGGATGTGTCATCCGTGTCCATCTGCAAAATATAAAAATATGCCAGAAAAAGCATGTTGCCTATTTGAACCAATATATCTTCTAACACACCCTTCGGGTAAACATTTGAGTGATCCGCTAATTGAATCACTACGTTAGTTTTTTTAAAAAGTCCAACATTCAAAGATTTATACACATTGTATGGCATAACATTTATGGACTCACCTAAATCTAACATAGCCCTTTCAATTCGCAAATTACCAATTTGTCACGAGATAGTAGACATACGTGGATCTTGACATTTCGATGGGAGCTTCTTCTTTTGTAAAATTGCTGAAATGTTCTCTCCTAATTGAACTTTCTCATCGAATTTCAGTTTCCTCTTTGACGTACAAAGCTCCTTAAGGAATTTAGCATATCGTGGAATCTGTTTAATTGCATCAAGGAGAGGGATATTTACCTAAACCTTTCGGAAAGTCTCCAAAATTTCCTTCTCTTGTTCTTCCTTCTTTGCTTTTGCGAATCGACTCGGAAAAGGAGGTGGGAACACCTTGTTTTGCACCCCTTTTTGCATCAATTCAGGTCGGGAATGTGCTATGTGCTGATTTCTTCCTCTACTTCTCTTTTGGAATTTTTTTAAAGTGGTTCCTGTAGTTCCTTACCACTCTACAACGTGATAGCCTTTACAATTTGTCTAGGATTAACCTCCAGTTGTGCTAGAAAATTTTTAGAAATTTGTGCTTCCATTCGATTAACGATAGCTACAATCTGACTTAACTAGTTTTCAAAATTCCTTTGTTGATTTTTCAAATTTCGGATATTTGCTTCAGTATTCCGTTGAAATGTCAAAGTGTTAGTGGTCAAAGTTTGCACTATATCTTCCAAAGAAGACTTACCTTTGACATTTGATGTCATATTTGGATTTTGACGAGGCACGTATGGTTGTCTATACGGTTGAAAATTTATGGATGTTTGTTTTCCCTAAGGATTCCCATATCGCAAAGTCGGGTGATCGTGCCACCCTGGATTATAGGTATTGGAAAATGAGTCGTACTTCCTTTGATTTGGCCCAGCAAATCCTCCCACTGCATTCAATTGCTAGGCATTTTCTTCCTACAAAATCGAACATAAATCAGTAAAATGTCCTAACATTGAGCATATACCACATACCTTAGCTTCTTCTTTCCTCGTGACCGCCAATTGTCGCACCAAAGAAGTGAGGTCATCCAATCTCTTTTCCACCGAGGTCACACTAA
>JANIJH010000007.1:33615284-33631561 GCA_024520975.1 Erythroxylum areolatum | reverse complement strand
ACTACATTTACTAAAATGGACCAAATATAATGTAAGTGACCATCATCATTACAAAACTCTTGGAGAGATGAAGTCACTAGATAATATCATATATGCACATATAATATCTAGACAACATTAGACCAAACATAATCACATAGTGTAAAAATGTAGTTATACCTATAATTATTGAATCAAAATAAGTACCATAACAAGTAGTATTTGAGGAGCAAATAATGGATAAATAGAAATTGATTTGGGTTTCGAAGGAATTGCCAACTTTGTTAAAGAAGAAGAAATGTATAGTATATGTTACAAAGAATTAAAAAACAGGCCTTCAATTTAACTTTAATTTTCTCTTCTTTCAAAATTTTTAATTAATTTTTTAAAAGGCAGTATAATTTATCTATATCTTTAATTTGAAGTCTAAAAATTACTATCCTTAAATTCAAATAAAAGAATTAGATTTAAATATGTAGACTTAATGAAATTTAAATTTACAAAATATTAAAATAAATCACGTAATAATACATATAACATATTTCTTTTAGTTCAATTCAATTCAGAAAAATTCGATACATTTCAATTCGATTTTTGATTTAGATATCACAAAATTCTTATCAAAATATTTACAATACATATCAATTCTAAATCTTTTTCTTTGATTGTTTAGGTTCGATTCAGAATATCAAAGATTTGTGTATAAGCATACCAAATTCATTCATATAGATAAAAAAAAAAGAAGATGGTACACGGTTTAATTCATACAAGTATAGTATGTTACTAAAATTCTAAGCAAAATATATATTTTTTAAACAAATAGTGATGTAGATTTAAAATCAGAACTTTCTTCATATTAAAAGAATGAAGCAAATCCAATAAGAAACGACAAAACTTTGAAATACCCCATAACAAAATTAAAACAATATAGTAGTGAAGCTAGTTTTCCTATAAACTTTTTAATTCAAAACGTTGAAAGTTAAAAGTGACACTGAAAAGGATTATTAGTCACCTCAATCTTAAGCAAACAATTGGCCATCCGCGGGACATACTGAAGTGTAAAAGTAGTACTTTTACACCTCAGTGTTAAATAATTTTAACTTGTGTTGTTAAATAATTTTAAATTGTGCACAAGTTAAAATTATTTAACAACACTGAGGTGTAAAAGTACTACTTTTACAGTTCGGTATGTCTCCGCGGATGGCCAATTGTTTTCTTAAAACAATTTATCAATCATTTAATTAATTTATGCTTAATTTTAAATTGTTTGTTAAATAATTTATCAATGTTGTATAAGATTGAATAGATAATTAATTATATTTTTGTAGTTATGTTCTAATAAAAGTATAAAACTGTAATTTATTATAAAAAAGAAAATTAATTAAAGGCCTAAAACTGATCTATGAAATGATTTGATTTATTTTAAATAAGTTTATAAATTTTACTTAAAATTTTGATTCAAACAAAGCCCAACCTCGCTTAAAGTCTTACAAATTCGTACGCAAAGGAAATTTAAGTTTCATAGAAGGCAAGTATATATTCAAATTGAGCACCATGCAGCTTGCCATTTGGTGACTGACTCAGAGAAAAGGCATGGCATTGGGTGGCTCTGCTGCTGCCACGAGTCCAGTTGAAGTGAAGGTGAAGGAAAATTGCGGCTGCCTCTAACGTGTGAGAAGTCTTTGTCAGGTCAGTATCTTGAAAATATTTCCGATTTAGGTGGTAATTATCTATGGTTGTTTGTAATAGTAGATAGGAGGAAGCTGAAAACATTGGCTTCGTCGCTAAACTAAGCAATCCCAAGCAGCTGTTTAACATCATAGGTTATAATTAGTTTTATAAGACCGAGGCATGGAATGGAGGAGGCGAGGCGGTTTTTAAATGGGATACGGTATCGTCTATTCGGAGTCTCGGACTTGGAATGGAGGAGGCGAGGCGGTTTTAAAATTGGATACGAAATCGTCTACTCGGACGAATATCTTATAATAAATAATTAAGAGTCAGTTGATTTAATAAATGGAAATGTATTGAATAAAGGATGAGAGATTAATAAATAACCAATTAAAATATTGGTGGGGAGAAAGAAGAAGAAGAGGGGAGGATGCTGTCAGCCGCTGCAGGTGTTGGTGTTTTATTATACACACGTGAAGGAGTAGGAGGCGCAGGGGTTGGAGGGGCTGTGGGGACTGGGAGCAATAAGTCAACGGTCAATACCTCTATAAAAAATCATTTACGATTCAAGAAGTTGAGTTCCATTTGCATCAGAACATCGACACTGTTTGCTTGTTGCAATCATCGGATAGGGATGGCTTCCAATTACCTCAGACACGGCGAGTCAATTGTCAATTTTCCCTCCGGCGCCGGTAAGATCTCTCGTATAAACGCTGTTACACTTGGCGAGTCCCCTGCTTCTGAAGAGAACGATCTCGTCTTACCCAGCGACGAATTCTGTCGCCAAGCTCTGATTCCCAATCCTCAAAAGGTTTGCTGCTTCCTGTCTACTCTTCTAAATCCTTCATTTGTTTTCCACTATACAAATGCTTGCTTCATAGCATTGCTTAATTGCAAGATATGTCAACGATCTTTCATTTGCTCTACTGAATCTACTTTATCAAACTGACTTGATTTATTAGTATAATAAAGAGTATAGACCTTTTATTTGCTCTGATCAATCTATCTCATGATAATAACTTGATTTATTAGCGTCAAGTTTTTTTTTTAAATAATTATGGTCTGTCCAGTACTTGGAGTTGTATAAAAGATCTGTTGAAGATCCGGCGGGGTTTTGGTCAGACATTGCATCGGAGTTTTACTGGAAACAGAAATGGGGCCAACCTGTCTTCTCTGAGAATTTTGATGTTCGAAATGGCCCTATCGACATTCAGGTTTTTTTCTTTTTCTTCCCATTTACCATTTTTATTGTTCATATGCTGTTCTAATTTTTCTTTTTCAGCAACTTTCAAGCATAAAACAAATCAAAGTGAATGCATATTTTTATTATTTTGCAATTAGATCAACTTCCCACCTACATTATAGTTATTTTTATTCTTATTATTTTGAAAGTGATGATGAGGAGAATGAGCTGACGATCAGCAGCAAGCAGTATCCAAATAATATTTATTTTATCAATAATTGTATGCAGTGGTTCAAGGGTGGTGTAACCAACATTTGCTACAATTGCGTGGATAGAAACGTTGAATCTGGAAATGCTGACAAGATTGCCATTTATTGGGAAGGCAACGAGCCTGGTTTCCAGGACTCTTTAACTTACTCCCAACTTCTTCAAAGAGTTTGTCAGGTCTTTGGTTTTTATACACTCGTGTGTGTTTTATTTATTTTGGCCATCAACTTGAAAAAGATTAACCTTAAGCTACAATCTGTCTTCTTCTGCAGCTAGCAAATTACTTGAAGGATGTTGGTGTTAAAAAGGGTGACGCTGTCATAATTTATCTTCCCATGCTCATGGAACTCCCAATTGCTATGCTTGCATGTGCCCGTATTGGTGCTGTTCACTCGGTACTTGAACAAAACTGTGCAACTTTTCTGTCTGTTTCTTACATGCACACAGGGACTTGCTAAATGCCACTTGCCCTTTCTATACTACCAGGTTGTATTTGCAGGATTTTCAGCAGATTCTCTTGCTCAAAGAATCATAGACTGCAAACCAAAAGTTGTAATAACTTGCAATGCTGTTAAAAGAGGCTCCAAGACTATCCAACTGAAAGACATAGTTGACACTGCCCTTGCTGAATCCTCAAAAAATAGCATTTCTATAGGTACTTAAGTCCTTTTTTTTTTTTTTACTATCTTCTTCAGTTTTCATTAAGCTAAAAGCTATGTTGGACTGTATGCATTCATGTTGCCGAAATTTTCAAATTTGGGACTGCTATTTAATTTTTCGCTTTAGAAAGAAGATAACCCATCTACGTACCCACTTTCAAATCCTCTTTTCTTCACAGATCTGTGCTTGACATATGAAAATCAATGTGCCATGAAGAGGGGGGACACTAAATGGCAGGATGGAAGAGATGTGTGGTGGCAGGTTAGCTAACAATATCTTTCCAAATATACCAAATTCCACCAGGGAAAAGGAATTCCCATTTTTTATCTCTTGCATCAGGATCTTCGTAATATTTCTACATGGAAAGAAAGCGGTACAATTTGATGGAACGGATTACTTGCTTATTTAGTTTCATGTCTCTATTCCCTGTTGTGTAACTCTGTGCTTCACACCAACAATGTTTCTATGTAATTCATCATTTGATAGTGCAAACATGAAAAGCTTTTATTTTCTGAAGTTGTGATTAGTGAGTTGTCTTCCAGGATGTCATCCCCAAGTATCCAACTAGCTGCATGGTAGAGTGGGTTGATGCTGAAGATCCCCTTTTTCTCCTCTATACTAGTGGGAGCACTGGGAAGCCAAAGGTGCTTGCAATCCTTTTCCTAATTTATATTACGTACATTTATATTTCATATGTTCTAATTAGAATTTATAAAAGGGTGTTCTCCATACCACTGGAGGGTATATGGTCTACACTGCCACAACTTTCAAGTATGCATTTGATTACAAACCATCTGATGTCTACTGGTATGAAGAAGACTCCAACTTGTGCTTACTGCTTCTTAACTCTATTTAAAGAAGCTGCATAATTGCTGAAGTCTTCCCTGTGATATCAGGTGCACAGCTGACTGTGGGTGGATCACTGGGCATAGTTATGTGACATATGGACCAATGCTCAATGGAGCAACTGTTGTTGTTTACGAAGGGGTAACTTGTTGTGAATGCACAACTTTGTTTCTCTTTTATATTACAGCAGAAAAACTTGTTTTTGGCCCACTTTTCGTGGGATTGACTAGGATAATGGACTAATACTTCTAGACTTTTGCTAATGAGACGTAAGCATGTTAGCCAATTCAGAATATCTATACATTGTTCAAAGTCTAGAGGCTTGATTAATTAAATTGTCTACGAGCAAATTCTCTTTTGCAAAATTTGTCTATCTTATGCTCAATCTGCATGCCACATTCAGGCTCCAAATTATCCTCACCCTGGACGCTGTTGGGATATTGTAGACAAATTTAATGTGACAATATTTTACACTGCCCCAACGTTGGTGCGATCCCTAATGCGTGATGGTGATCAGGCAAGCTACTTCCCTTGCATTGCTTCAATCTCTGTTATTAAAGGCATTGATGGATATCACTGCTGATTATGAATAGCTTTAAATGCCCATGTTCCTTCTCAAAGTACAGTGCCTTAAAAAAAAAAGAAAAAATCAAATCTTTCCATATTTCTTATGATGTCTATCTTGGCTGTCATCTGCTATTGCAACTTCATTCCATCTAATGTTGGCTGTGTGAGGTGAAGAAACTGATATTGGCCTCTGATCTTTTTCTTTTTTTTTTGGACATATGGTGCATGAGTTTTAAACGTCTAGTAAAACATTGTCCCAAGTAACTTGACACTTTTTTTTATCTTTAATGCCTATTTTTCTGCTTCTGCATAACTGCAATACAAACCAGATCTGATCTTGTATATTGATATCAACTATGGATGATCATGCAGTATGTTACTCGCTACTCACGCAAATCCCTGCGGGTTCTTGGAAGCGTAGGCGAGCCTATTAATCCAAGTGCATGGAGGTCCTAGTCCTATCCAATTGTTGTTCTCATAATACATAACACCTTATAACACATCCATGCCCCTTACAGGTGGTTTTTTAACGTAGTTGGAGATTCAAGATGTCCTATATCAGACACGTGGTGGCAAACTGAAACTGGGGGCTTCATGGTATTGACATTCTTTTGTCTTTAGCTACCTTTTATCACATTGCTTCAGCTCTTTATGATCCTAGTAGTCCTTGACTACCTGAAATTGGTTGTTTGTTTGGCATTATACTCTTGTATGACTTCAGCATGCTTATGTTCTGAATGTTTTCTTTTGAATTATTTTCTTATTGTTCTCATGATTATTCATCAGATTACTCCATTGCCTGGTGCCTGGCCACAGAAGCCTGGTTCTGCAACTTTTCCTTTCTTTGGTGTTCAGGTTGCTATGCCATGACTCATTAATTCACCAACCACCAACCCAACTATGTTTAGTTCTGCATCATTGATCTTATCTGATAAAATTGCAGCCTGTCATTGTGGATGATAAGGGCATTGAGATCGATGGGGAGTGCAGTGGTTATTTATGTGTGAAAAATTCATGGCCAGGGGCATTTCGCACTTTATATGGTGATCATGAAAGATACGAAACTACATACTTCAAGCCATTTCCGGGCTATTATTTTAGTGGTGATGGCTGTACCAGGTATCTTGTTTCTATTTCTAAAGTTGCATCATTTTAACCATCTTCAAGGGTTGACTTCTTGTTCCCTATTTGTTTTGTGTGGTTGAGGATGAAACCAACCAAATGAATAATGGTTTTTCATCTATGTTCCAGGGACAAGGATGGATACTACTGGCTTACTGGAAGAGTTGATGATGTAATTAATGTGAGGTATGTTTTGGATTTTTGTGAGGTCTTATTCTTGTTGTTTTGTGAACCTCCAGACGAATATTTAAAGAAGTCCTGAACTCCATTATATTTTTGACGTTTGAGACTAGAGACTGAAGTTTGTCAATGAAGCCACATTGGAGATGTCATTTGTATTCTGCAATTATAATTTGAATGACCTTGGTGTGTAATTGGCAGTGGTCATCGTATCGGTACTGCAGAAGTGGAATCTGCTCTTGTCTCTCATCCCCAGTGTGCAGAAGCTGCTGTGGTTGGTTTTGAGCACGAGGTATATGTGCTTGTGTGTGCACACGATTGATAATTTGTACAACTGGAGTAAACATGATAGTGCATTTTGATGCTATCTTCACTTACCACCTCTGAAAATTTATTGTTGGTAGGTTAAAGGACAGGGCATTTATGCATTTGTGACTCTTGTAGAGGGTGTACCTTACAGTGAAGAACTCCGGAAAAGTCTCATACTCGCAGTACGAGAGCAGGTAATATATTCAAATACCTAATGCATGCTCTAGATATTGAGATCCCATGTAACTTACAGTTTATGTACAGATGTCACAATCAATACTAAAGCTAGTGTAATTGACCAAATTCCAAACATCTAATTGGCCAACTTATGATGGAGTTGAATTTGAACCTTTAAATTAGAGCAGCCTTGTGATGGTTAAGAACTAAAAAATTGCGGAAGTATATCGCATCCTAAAAGGAAAAGAAACCTGAAAAGGGATATTTCACTACAGGCTAAGTAAGAGATTGGGTGTTTGGGGAAGTTAGACATAGAAAAACGTGAATACATTGTGATCTAATTGATTGAAAGCCTTTTATTGATCTTAACCTTCCAGATAGGAGCGTTTGCGGCACCTGATAAGATTCACTGGGCACCAGGCCTTCCAAAGACGAGGAGTGGAAAGATAATGAGGAGAATCCTGAGGAAAATTGCTGCTAGGCAGTTGGATGAACTGGGAGACACCAGCACACTTGCGGAGCCAAATGTTGTTGATCAACTTATAGCACTTGCGGACTGTTGAGGTCAGGATACCCACCAAGTTCCATATGCAGCTTTTGGTGTAACCAGCTTGGTTCGAGTAGCCTTCATGTTTGTGTGCCTCACAGCACTTTTAAAGCTTCTCGTCATTCCTTTTTTTTTTGGGGGTTACTGTTATTAGCTTATCAGTTTCATTTACACTAATTCCCTGATCGTTAGGTTCACAATCCAAATATAAAACATCAGTTCTAAACATTCCTACAGTTCCTCTCCTTACTGTTTTAATGGTGCATTCTCATGGAACGTCTGTCAACAACATTTGGTCAACCTGACCTATATTTCATTTTTCCTACTTTTTTCTTCGACCTATCGTCTAAGATGTGATTTTGGCCTCATCAATTCTGATGCACCAAAACGAAACATGTGATTGTGGTCTTTTATGCACCGCCCTTGGTCTGCAATTGAACTGATCTGGAAATTATATATGTGGACTGTTTTTGGGTTAATCTAAATTATGAAAATTTTCATTGAAAAATTATCGCAACTTATTTCAACACATATAAATCTATTGATTCATATGTTTCAACTCTATGCTTAGACAGCAAATACATGACGATGGCAACAAAGAAACAAGGATTTTAATGTTATAAGAAAACATTTTTTTATTTTATTGCATATGAATGACTAATTTTTCTCATTTTCTACAAATTTGTTTGATAATTTAAAATTAAAAAAAAAGATATTTTCCAAAACAAGTTACATGGTATCTATTTTAAGTAATAGATTAAATGAAAGAACAAAAATAAACTTTGGCCTGGATGAATTTATAAGTAAATTCAGAAAAGGTTCTCCAAGGAAACATTTTAGGCCAAAAGTGTATTTTAGAACTTAACATTTACATCAAAATGCAAGTTGAACTTTAATGTTTCAAAATTTTCAATTTAAATCTCAACATTGACAAAATGTTTAAAATAGACTTTATGAGGATGGAAATTTTTGTAGGGATTATAATTTGTCGGTTTTTTTTATATAATTTTGTGCACAACAATGGGATTTAACTAATGCTGAAGTGTGTGTTTTTTTTTAAATTTTGTGCACAGCAGTGGGATCCAACTAATGTTGATGTGGTTTTTTGTAATTAAAATAAAAGTGAGACCCAACTAATTAAAGATCACCATTTCTCATCACCTAAAATCTCTAAAACCTTAACTCCCACTTTGGTCAAACATTTGCAGAAATCCCTAAATTCCTAACTCACTTCATTCAAACATTTGTAGAAATCCTGCACGATCTTTTGCAAGTTCAATCGCAATAGCAAGCTCAATTGCAGCATAACGTTTTTGTCAATTCCCACATGCCTCTATTGGATTTTTAGGAAACAATATAGGCGCAATATGTAGTGGTAGATCCATTCTTTTGACCGGGTTTTAGTTTATGTTTATTATATATTGTGGTCTCCTATTCCTTATTGATTTGATGATTCTTTTGCCTGATTTTGTTGTTTATGTTTCTCGTATATTACAGTCCCCTATTTTTGACCTAAGTTTGAAATGCTTGTTGAGCTATTTAACGTATGTTGTGGTTCCTATTCTATCATTTAGTTGTGAGCATGTCTTTTTGGTAGTGCATGTGTTGGTAAAGTTAAAAGTAACAGAGTTATAATGAATTTCCTTTGATCATTAAATTAAGAACAAACTAAATATTAAACAATAATTTTCAAAGTTAATTATGACTATTACATTCAATATTCTGTTGCATATTGGATGTTTGACAATAATTACATAAGATTCAAGATTCCACTTCACAAGGAAAAATAAATTTATTACTCTTTAATACTTTTATGGTATTGATCTTCGTCTAGTCAAATCATACCTCCATTTGTAGCTTGTTTTGGATTTAGTTCATCAATGCTTTGTTGGCACTTCTTTAAGTAAGTTGATTATTCTTCTCCTTTTTGTATGAATAAGAGGGATATTTGCCTTAAGAAGTAGTGTAATTTAAAGGTGGAACCACCTAAGCAAGTTTATCCCTTGATTGTTTTTTTATTTCAATTAATTATAAATATGCAATTTAAGTTACAAATCCTTTAGCTTGTAGGAATTAAAATATGTAGACAATTCATTTGATATATACACAAGAATTAATTATACATAATTAATATATCAACAACTTAAACCTTATAACTTTAGCGTGCAAAATTTTATCAATAAAACCATCTTAATATGTGTAGGATATTTGAGTACCCGAAGTAATTGAATACCTAAAATAATGCCATCTTAACAGAAAATTCATATTGTCATTCTCAATAGTAAAATTAGATTAAATGAATATGCTTTCCACCACATATGAGCATGAAATGTTGATAGCGATGGCATTTCTTGAAATGTATATGGTCTATTATTTGTCACACACAATGCATAAATTGAACCTGCTTATCTCATGAATTCAATCCTTGATTAGAGGTTCAATTACGAGTATTTTATCTAATAAAGAGGTTCAATTATAAGTATTTTTAACCCATTAATAGTAATGAGAAGTTTATTTCTTCTTTCAACATGAACTTGATTAGTGCATTTCCATATAACTTGACATGTTTGTGTTTGGGTGTAATTTCATATGCATGAATTAGAAAAAGTTGACAACAGAAAATTATTCTACTTTCTTTTAAGTTTAATCTATGGACTTAATGATTTGGCTATATTCAAGTGCATTTTCCTTTTGATTTGGCTATAATTATTTCCCTTTACTTATAAATAGGTGGGTGATAGCCTAATTTGGTAGTATAGGGTTGTTTTATGGTGAGAAGTTCATAGTACAACCAGGCTTGAAATATGTTGATGGGCAAACAAGTTTTCTTTTTGATAAAGTAAACCTTGATTATATTAGCTATAGGAAAATATGTGAGATGGGAAAGGAGTTAGGATACCTTCAAGTGTACAATGCCTATTATAACATACCCAACTTTAAGTTAGTGAGTTGTTGAGATTTATTAAATCTAGTCATAGTTGCATAAGGCTTGTATAAGGCTTATTATCCTTATAAAAATCTACCAAATCATTGATTTTTTTGTAACTCATTTGTTAAACACCACAATTGTTGAATATAAGATATTGCTTATAACTAAAGAAAAATGGAGATAATGAAGGTGAAGAGGGAAGTTATGGTATTAGGGTAGACTATGATGATGATGAACATGTTGAGAAAGCCGGTGAAGAAGTTAGTGGAGTTGGTGAAGGAGTTTATGAAAGAGTTACTATAAAAGATGGTAAATGAGTTGGCAAACGAGTTGGTATAGGAGTTGGTGAAAGAGTTGATGTAGGATTTAATGAAGAGATAGATAATCATGATAGAGATCAGAACGGGGGTTTTATACAAGTTAACATTCATGATGATAACCATCCAGTAGAAATTAAATCAATCGATCATGATAGTTTTATTGATAGTTATGCATATTTATACGGAGAAGAGTCGGATGAACCATTGCAAAGACATTATACTAGAATTAGCAATAATCCATCTTAAGTGGCTACATATTGGAGATTGGGGATGAAGTGTGGATCAACTAAAGAATTCAGACATGTTGTTGTAGATTATGCAGTACAAACAGAATACGATGTCAAGTTAAAAAAAGGTGGAAGTCATAAGATCAAGGTTAGATATATTAAAGGATGCCTTTAGGAGTTGGACGTGACAAGAATGAACAGTACTTCAAAGTGAAGACATGCAATCCTAAGAATATTTGTTTTACTACTAACAAATCTAAATTGGTTTTAGCTAAGTTCTTTATGAGACATTTTAGAGAAAGAATACTTAAAAAGCTTAGTATCTCGATGGCAAAGATGGTTAAAGAATGCAGAGAAAAACTTAACATATTTGTTAACTCATGTATGTATAGAGCAATAAAGAGGAAATTGAGAAAAGAAAAGGAAACCAATTATCTGAATGATTATACCAAGCTATAATGATATATACATGAGTTGAGGATTAGCAATCCAGGATCAACAATAGAGTTACAACTAGCAAAGAATGAAGAAACTTATATGTTACAAGTATATAAAGTAATATTTACACATATCATCGACAACTATATTTATTCATTTATTTGTACATCTTTATCTCTTTTATGTAGTTTAAAATATTATGCATTTTTTTAATGCTATAAAAAAGATAGAGACATTTAAGGCTAATTTTTTTTATTGATGGTTGCTTTCTAAAGACAAAATTCCAAGGCCAACAATTGAGTTCATTTGGGATGGATGGTGATGGAGGGATATATCCATAGCTTGGGCTATTTGGAGGTAGAGAATATTGATTATTAGATATGGTTTATGGATCTGTTGGCTTCTAACTTGAAATTTGATAACGGTGAAGGGCTTACAATTATATCAAATATGAAAAGTTATTTTATTCTTCATCTATTTATAATTTATTATTATAGAAATTTTATATTAACTTAAATTAATTATTATAGGGTTTGATTAGGGCTATGAAAGAGACATTATCATATGTCACTAATCGGATGTGTGCTAAACACATATACCATAATTGGCATATGAATTGGAAGGTCAAGGATTTGTGAAAGCAATTTCAGAATTAATGATCAACTTACATCAAATATTTCAACGAACAATAGAAAAGACTGGATAAAATGAAACATGGATGTGCATCAGTATTGCTTGCATATCATAAAGAGAGGTGGGCAAGTTACTACCAATATTTAAAATCAAAATGCCCGAATATTGACAACGATATGAGTGAAACTTTTAATAGGTGGATTTTATCAGTAAGAGACAGGCCAGCTATCTTGAAACCATTAGAATCATGGTGATGAGGCATTGCATGCCTGGAATTCAAATGTTAAACCAAGGATTATGAAGAAATTGGAGAAGAATAAGAAAGATGTAATGCAGTGGAGAGTAGTTTAGAATGGTAATGGACCATATGAAGTATATAAGGGTGATGGCAAGCATATTGTAAGGATTGGTAGACACCAATCATGTAGTTATCAGACATGGGAGCTTTATGGATATCCTTGTAAGCATGTTGTAAGTGCTATTTACTATTTGAAGCAATGGGTGTGTAAGGACCCAATATATACCCTAGAAGCATTATAGTATATCTAGGGTGTATTAAGAAGTGAACAGAAAGAATTAGGTGTAACAAGCATAGCAAGGGACAAATTGGTAATTAATTTAAAAGATAGGGGTAAATCGGTAATTTCTTCATTTTGACATGGACGTGAATAATTATATGTGAAATATGGACTATAATGAAACGAATTGATGACTTTATATTCCAATGTGGGAACTAAAGGAAAAAGAAGGACCAAATGTACAATTTTGCCAACAATTAACATATGGTCCAATGGGATTGAAACATATGTCTAAGACTAGAAACTTCATGAAAAAGGGAGTAGAAGAGAGGGGAGAGGGAAGTGTATATAGGGTTTTAACTCTAGAATTTTCTCTTCTCATCTCATTTCCTCTCCATTTGCGTAAGGAATCAAGCTAATCCTAAGTGATAATGAAAGTAAAAATTAGTGCTTTTTCTTCTCATCTTCATCTTTTCTTGCTTTGTTTATGAAGGGTTGAAATTGGGATTGAGATATGTATTTATTGTGTTCTAGTTGGTGAATCAAGCAGAGAAAAAGGGGAAGAGAAGGAAAAGCATTAAAAGAAGAGCTAATTGGCAAATTTCAAGGTTTGGGATTACACTTAGTTTAATTTCTATTTGTGTGTATTTGAATGGATGAAAAGATTCATTTAGATATGGAATGGTGTCTTGGTATTACCTGGGTGTCGCTTTACATGAAATTGGTTGAATATGCAAGAGAGTAGCATGTAGTGGAACGTTTGAACCAGTCCTATTGTTTTGGCCATAACTCAACCTATAGACCTCAAAATTAGGAGATTTTAATTGTAGATGAAACTAAAGACATATAACTAAATATCTATAAAAGAGACCCCAACCTAATTCAAGCTTACTGACATCGGAATTTGAGTTTGAAAATGGTGACCTGATGTTGGCCCATATCAGAGCAGCTTGTGATGATTGGGGCATGTTTCATGATTTAAAAGTCCAAATGGCCTGATTTTTGATGCTATGAAAACTAGAGACACAGGGAAACAAATTTGTATATGATCTTAATGCCTAATTTGAACATTAACTATGCGAAGATTACAGAACAAGTGGAAATATGAATTTTAGGCAGGGGACACAAAGGAAGGAAATTGCACTATTTTAATTTTGTTTTCATTTCCAATTTTTACCGAATCATATCAAAACCTTTTCAGATGTTTATGAAACTTTGAAAAAAAACTTTGAAATAAATAAAATATGACTTACCATATGAGAATTTGGTGATTAAACCTTGAAATTTAAGATTAATCATAATGTATGCTAAAGGAAATTTACATATATCTAGATGATTTATATGCATATTTATTGCTTATATGTGTATAACGTAATTATATAAGTGTGATTTTGATACCCTTCTAATGGAGGTAAGTTATGACCTATATGTATAAAAATAGGGATTTTATGATTTCAAATGAATATTCTATGATTTGTCAATATATGAATTATGAAATAGGAAAATGGTTAAAGGAAAATGTTACGATGCCTAGCTTATTGTCTTGGTGGTAGATAGATAGGCAAGCCTATAAGGTTATAGTGTAGTTGTTACAGTTTGACACCATTGATGTCTTCATTTCGAGACCATAGTGTCTTTAGAGTTCGATACCTTCGGGTATTTATAGTTTGATGCCTTCGGGTATCTAGAGTTTAATACCTTCAGATATCCACAGCTCCTGTTATCCACACCCACAAGAATGTGCACGCCTAACACAGAAAGGAAATTTAACATTTATAAATAAGTGATACGACATGACAATATGAATAATTTGTATTGATGAGCTTTAGAAATCAATGTTTGGCTTATACATGTGAATTTACATCTTATGGATAATATATTGAAGCATATTTACATTATATGCTTTGCTTAATTATGCCATTATTGTTTACATAAGTTTATGATATTCATAAATGTGTATGTGCTTGGTGGATGATTGTTGTGAGTGGTCATCCAAACTAAAATTTTCCCCATTAAACTTTCAAGCTTAGCACGGGTGTTAATCCGTGTAGATCCAAATAATAGAAGTAAGGCACAGGAATCATCTGTAGGAACTAAGACCAACCGTTAAAAGTAAAAGTACCTTTGGATGTGCCTTTTGATTAAAGAATGATTGCATACATAATGAAGGAAACTGTAGTTTCTTAATAGTTTGTAATTAAGAATTTAAATTTTGTGAAATATCTTGTTATGTATCCTAAATTTGTCCCTAGTTTTATAGACCTATTAGGAGTATTCTATTGTGTTAGGAGTTGTTATTTTTCGAAAGAGTAGGAGTTCTTATTTAGTTAAACTCAATTATATCTCTACCTATTAGGAGTAATAGTTGTTATTTAGTTAAATATTTATTATGTTATTTGGTTAAATTAGGACTATTTAGTGTACGCCTATTTAAAGGCTAGTGAATTATGAATAAAGAGAGTTTTTTAAATTTATTAAAAACAGTATATTGCCTTTGTTATATTTCTTTGCTATATTTCCTATCACCATATCTCTAAGAAAGTCCACAAGCCGTGGACGAGGACGTGGAGTGATCCAATGCTTAACAATTTGGTATCAAAGCTAACACTACTCTGTCAAGTCCTCATGCCATGAGTGGTGACTCCAGTATTATAGTGTTTGCCTAGGGTTAGAAAAGGTCTAGCACATAGTCAGCCCGTGAGTGCTTAGATTGTGGAGTGTGATGGAATGTTACGGTCTAATTGTAAGATATTAGACTTGAGTCCTACATCAGTCAAATAAGGGGCTGATATGGGGTTTATATAGACTTATGAGCTCTCCCATCCTTTGAGCTAGCTTTTAGGGTTGGGCTCTCCTATAAAGGGAGAAAAGAAAAAGGAATGACTTGAAATTAAAAAGGAACTTCCTGAGGTATTTAGAGAATCTATCGATTTACCACCATGGTGACCCATGACCATTAAATTCCTCTTAAAGAAGGGACTTGTTAGGAAATATCCAGCTAGATATCTTCTTGATAAGATTGACTCCTAAATAGTTAGCAGATCAGATCTAATATTAGAAATCAGATTTGATATTATATACAGATATTAGGAGATTATGTAAAGATATTGGTTCCTTCGGATATCCCTATCTATTTCTATATATACTTGTATCAATGTACTAATGTAAATTACGTGAAATACAAACAATATTGAAATTCTGCATAGTATCAGAGCTATACCTGGAAAGTTAAACCCTAGCCGCTACCTACTGTCCCTCATACTACTTCTAACCCTATCCACTCCACTTATCGTCCTAATCCTGCAAAACTATGTCAACCATGTTTGACATTGGTGAATCCTCTTACCCAATCCATACACCTCCTCCATACACTTCCTCAGATTCTCATTCCATTTAGATCACTACTATATGACTGAATGGAGATAACTTCCTTCACTGGTCCCAATTAGTGAGAATGTACATCCGAGGGAGAGGAAAGATTGGATATTTGACTGGTGAAAAAAGCAAACCCACGACAGAGGATCCTACATATGGAATATGGGATGCTGAAAATTCTATGGTGATGACATGGTTGGTAAATTCAATGGAGGAAGATATTAGCTCCAACTATATGTGTTATCACACAGCTAAGGAGCTATTGGACAATGTGAATCAGATGTACTTTGATTTGGGAAATCAATCCCAAGTCTATAGACTTACTGTGA
>JANIJH010000007.1:33551391-33565182 GCA_024520975.1 Erythroxylum areolatum | reverse complement strand
CTCTTTTGGTCGTTATGGTTTGACTTCATTATATAGACACATGGATCCTGGCTTTCGGGAAGGTCCCGGAACAAAAAATTTTTGTTTTCCGCACCGTATGCATGTGATGCACACACCGGGATTTTCCTACACAGGATACCGCTCGAATGCCAAGGATCTTGCCAAAGAGAAGTTAAAATACCATTCCCAATTCTAAATCAAAATTGGTCCCCAAGCTGGTCTCTAACAGACAAGATCTTCCGCTAACTCCATGAATGACTATTGCTAGGAGAAATAGACCAAAAAGTTTTCCTACGCAAAATAATAGTGTGAACCCGTTTGACCCATAAAGCTTCCCTATCAGTAAAAAGAAACCAAATTATTTTCCCAATTAACACTTTATTCTAGCTGGGCAAATGTTTAAAATCTAGACCAGCTTCTTTTTTAGGCCTACAAACGTCATTCCAATTAACCCTACTTGCAGCTTTTTTCTCGACCGAACCTGACCACAAGAAATTCCTAAGCTTTTTGTCAATTTCCTTAAGGATAGAGGAAGGGAGAATGAAGATACTAGCCCAGTAAACCTGAAAGGAAGATAAGACCGAAATCACTAATTGGACTCTACCCGCATAGGAGAGATGTTTGTGGGTCCAGTTATTGACTTTGCAATCAATTTTGTCTAACAAAGGAAGACACTCCCTCCTAGACAACCACTCAGATATAAGGGATAGTCCCAAATATCGAATGGGATGGCGTCCTAGTTTAAGCCCAGACATGCTTTCAAGTTGAGGGACCAAGGGGCTCAACTTCGGAGAAACAAAAAACGGACTCTTATACAAATTCATTACCACACCAGAGACTCGAGAAAAAACCCCTAAACAATCTAGAAGAATTTGGACCGAGACCAAATCTCCATGACAAAACAATAAGAGATCATCAACGAATAGGAGATGAGTGAGCTTAAGAGCTTGACAACGCCAGTGATATTGAAAGGTGGGACTACCCCTAATGGAATCATTTAAGCTTCTAGTGAACACCTCCATACAAATGATGAAGAGAAGAGGAGAGAGGGGCTCTCCTTGTCTCAACCCTGATTTTCCTGGAAAGAAATTTGTGGGGGCACCATTGATAAGGATTGCATAGGCTAGAGAAGTAATACACTCCTTAATCTAATGAATAAACTGGGAAGGGCACCCAATAGCTTCTAACACATTATGAAGGAACTCCCAATGTATAGAATCATATGCTTTTTATAGGTCCACTTTAAAAGCACATCTCTTATGATTATTGGCCAGATGGTAATGATTAAAAATCTCCTGAGCTAACAAAATGTTATCCCCTATTCGCCGATTTTTAATGAAAGCACTCTGATTTGAGCTAATAAAGCTAGGAAGTATCTCCTTAAGCCTGTTAACCAAAATTTTTGTGATCACCTTGTAAATAAAGTTACAACAAAAGATAGGCCCATAGTCTTATACTGTGGAGGGATTTGCTTTTCTGGGCACCAAGGTAATGAAAGTGGAGTTAATCTCTTTGAGGAGACGCCCATGGAGGAAAAAATCTCTAATAGCCCTAGTAACATCCTCCCTAATAATATGCCAGGTATGATTAAAGAACACCCCATTAAATCCATCTGGCTCTGGAGCTTTATTCGGATTAAAGGATTGGATTACTTCCCTAATCTCTTAATTAGAGATGTCTGCAGTGAGAGAACTAGTAAGAGAATCATTGAGCCGATAAGGAAATAACTTTCCCACAAACTCTTTGGAAGAAGGGAGGCTCTTACGGGACCCAATCGTACTTTGAAAGTAGCCTAAGAAACGGTTTTAAATCTCATCAATAGCTACAAATCTAGTCCCATTCTCACCTATAGTCGAATGAATGGTATTTCGATTCCTATTTGCCAAAATGGAATTATGAAAAAACTTGGTGTTGGGATCCCCCTCTCTTAGCCATTTAACACGGGAAGATTGCTTTAGAAAAGACTCCTGGCTAGCTAAGGCTCCTAACAAGTTATTGATGGCCTCAGTTTCCTGAGCAGCCATCACTGAGCTATTGGGCAAATTACACTTTTGATCTTGGATAGAGTTAAGGTCAGATTGACACTGCGCTACTCTCAGATGGACATCTCCCACTTACCTAGCATTTAGAGATTTGAGAGCTGACCTTACTATTTTAAGCTTAGAAACATCACAAAACATTGGGGTACCATGGACCTAGGAACTTCAATTCTCTTCCACTATCTGAAGGAAGGAAGGTTGAGACACTAGGAAATTGGAAAACCTAAAAAGGGAAGGTCTGAACTATCCCAAAAGAGTTAGGGAACCTCAAAATCCAGGCACCATTAACAAGAGCTCTATCAAGCTTTATAGCCATAAAAAGCTCTCCACGTTGCTTATTAGTCTAAGTAAATCTCGGACCACTAGAGTTCAGCTCAAACAACTCACACTGGTCTACACAATGCCTAAAATCATATATGCTACTAAGAGTCATTAGACTGAGAGGATCAGCCTCATAAGAGAAAAGAATCGAATTAAAATTGCCCACTATCAACCACGGATGAGAACCTACAGAGTTTTTGAGAATGGACAAAGCTAACTAGAGAAACTTCCTATGGTTAAAATTGTTAGACCCATACACATAAGTGACAAAAAAACCTTCATTACTATTGATAGGAGTAACCTCTAAATGGATGAATTGATCGGAAAACAGCTTAGGAACACACAAAAGCCTTTCTGGATTCCATGAGATTACTAGCCGAGCATTGGAACTTTGCTCTAGATTACTAAAAAATCGCCAATTAGGAAACAAAGAATGACAGACATTATTCAAGAAGTGCAAATGCTTAATCCTAGTCTCAATCAAATAGACAAAAGCCACAGACATATTCTTCAAAGCAGCAGACACACCTAACTGCTTTCTAGAATTATTCAGACCCCTAACATTCCAAAAACCAAAATCCATGCTAGCAGCTAACACAACAGAACAGAAACACTACTTCATTTTTCATCTAGTTTTCCTGTTAGTTCAACCTGTTACAGCCCCCTCAGTCCCATCCAAATTCCCTGGACTATGAGTTTCCAACTCAGGACCCAATTCAGATTTAGAAAGGGATAGAGAATTACTTACTTGTCTCGGTGGCAGGGTACCAGCATCCTCAAGGCGCCCACTGACTTCATCAACCTGTTGCTGATCTTTCAGAGCTGTGGAACTATCTGAAGAAGTACAACCCTTCACCTCCTCTGTGGCCCGTTCCCTTAATTGGGCAATCTGGAGGGGGGCCGAGTCCTTACTAGATTTATTTGGAGTCTCCACTTCGAGCCCCTCAATATTACATTGTCCCTCAGACCCATCTTTGTTAACCACCAGCTCCGGCACTGGAACACTTGATAAGACAGGTTCCTTTCCCAACAATTCCTATTGTAGTCCAGTTTCAAATACTAACCCAGTAGGAGCCTAAGTTTTCTTTTGTACCAGAGTATCTGGCATCCATTGATATTCCACAGCAATCTCCTTGAAAGCAAGCTTACCATCTTTAGTGTAAGTCCCTAATTGAAATGATAAAGGCCAAGACTTGCCCAATTCCAGCTTAACATACATACCAACATACAGAATTCGAGACATCTTGGCAATAGGTGTGTCCATTAAGAGAGGCTTAACCACTGCACTCACAATCCTACCAAGCCCCTCCGTAGTCCAGTACTCCACTGGGACATTGTAGAACTTAACCCAAACTAGAGCAGCCCTGATATCCTCAAGCTCTCCACCATTCAAACTCCACTTCTGAAGGAAAAGAGGCTTACCTTGAATGTGCCATGGTCCCTTCTCCAAGACCAGATTCATCCCTTCCGCAGAATCAAATTGGAATAAAAAGTTTTTGGCACTAGTAATCAACACATCCGACAGACCAAAAGTTGCCCAAGACTTGGTCAGAGCCTGTTGCACTAATGGAAACGCAGGCCTTTCCTAAAGAAAAACCCAAGTAGAGTATGACGCAATTGAATGGCACCTTGTTTGGCTAGTTCCAGAGGGTGAATGACCCTAATATGATCATTGTGCATTTCCGGAGGATAATAAGTTAACGTTGTTGACAGCGACTTAGTAGCCGCGACCTTTGCCACAACATATTTCCATGTTCTAGGGGTGCCAGAAGGAGGCTTCGAAGGTAGAGGGATAGTCACATGGGATTTCAAGGGAGGAGAAGAGGAAGGAAGATTAGGGTCGAAATTTTGGTAAGAGGAATTAGGGATTTGGACCGAAGGCAAAGGGGGGAACTGATCAGAGGAAGGTCGCGAAAGAGAAATGGCAGTTAAAGGGATTCGGGGAGGAGAGGAAGAAGAAGATGAGGCCATGAAAGCAGGAGCTAACACGCTAGAGATCTACGAAGCTATAGAGTTCTCCGCCGACGCTCGACGCTCATCGCTCATCGCTCAATAGTCAGAGTGTCTCACCTTTTAACACATTTCACTTTTAGTTGTGCTTCTCATTCATAGACAGATGGTTAGAATGAAGTAGTCAATAGAACAGTTGAGATGTACTTGCAATGTTTCACCAGTTCAAATCCTAACGATTGGACAAAATGGGTAGCTTGGGCTGAATACTGTTATAACATAAGTTGGCATTCTGCCCTTTGGTGCAGGTCATTTGAAGTAGTTTATGGTTGGCTGCCACCTTCACTTCTACCTTATGTACTCGGAACAGCAAAGGTGCAATTGCTTGTTTATAGGCCTCTAGTGTTTAGTTTAGGCTTAAGGTTTCCAGCTATAGGATAGAAGCATCTCAAATTTAGTTAACTCCCCTGCTTCATTTTCTTTTTTCTGTCAATTGCTTATCCCTTTTAACTTTAATACATATACAAGCATACTCTAGCCTATTTGGTTTAGAAATTTATCTAAATAAAAGGGCTTACCTAAGGAATTGGCAAGATAGATTAGTCCCTCTATAGTCAATTATTCTAAGGATAATGAATGAAAGTTGATCCATAAAAGAATGAATTCAAGCTCCATACCTAGCTGCCATTTTTTAAGAAACATAGGTTGTCCTCCTATTTGTCATGGATCTTGTTGTATGATAGAGATCAGATTTTTATTGCTTTATTGTCTGTGAGCAAGGTTTTCTTCAAACATTGCTTATACCACTTAGTTGAAGCCCAATATTGGACATGACGGATAGATGGTTTCTTTCCTAGGAAAATTCGTATAAAAGAAGATGACAAAGAAGCTACCACGCCTACAAAAACTCTATCGGATGGAGGGGTGAAGGCACTATCCACCAGAGGGGACTTATGTGAGCAAGCTTATCCTTAGTGGAATAGGAAGCTACTAGCTTGCTACAAGTGAATGTTGGGGCTAGAGAGGACTTCTCTACTTCAAATGCCAATGAACAAGACTTTCTCTTTGCTTGACTAGCGGAGTAGAGACTCCCTTCTTTAGTAACATAGGAGTCCTTGCCTACCAAGTTGGAGAGGGATGGAAAGTTTTCCTCCAATATGCATGCCACACCTATATCGACTTCAGGCGGACTCTTTGACGATAAGGCAAAAGCTCTACTTGAGGACTGCAAAACGGAGAATTTCCCCATAAGGCAAAGCCTCTGAGCAGGATAGAGGGATAAGGAATCAGCCAGAGGAATTTGACCAAAAAGCAGAAAACCATATTGAACGTAACAGGGGCATAACGGTAAAAGATCAAGAAAGAATCAAGGCAAAGAACATTTCTCAATCTAAGACACCCTTATTTTTATGCTTATTACAACTTTCTCTCTTTTAAGTTTGTATGTCAAATAAGACGAAAGGAACATTTTTGGTTCTAAGATGTGCACAAAATTATAGTTTATTGTTGCTTTTTCCATTATTATTATCTCTAATTAATCATGAGGTCCCAATTTCTATTTATGATTTCCTTATGCTTTAATAAATTTCTTGCAGCAATGTTTTTGTGATTTAATGTATTTTATTAATTATCCTTAAATTTTTGTTAATTTATTATTTCTTTTATCTTTTAGGTCCCACATATTATGTTTACGCTATTGCATTTACGTATTTGATCGTTGGATTTATATGATCAAGCTAATTCGTAGTTTGACATACTAAATTTATAATTTATAATGTAAATTCTATTTTTATAATAAAAATATTAAGTATAATTTTTTGATGAAATTTTCACTTTAATATTTAATTAAAATAATCTTTACAATGTTAAAATTTTATTTGGAAAGTTACTAAATATTAAAAATTAAGTTACTTTTTATGCAATTCTTAAAAGCGAAATGACTCTTTACCTTTATTTGAAAGAAATCAATCAAGTTCTATTTTTCATAATCCACAGACGACGGCAAAGAAGCTTGTAAGGGAGGAAAGCACTTTCTTTTTTCTGTTGAAATTGCCAGTAATTCTAATTGTTAGCGACTAATAACAGAGGATATGAATATGATATTGTAGGAGAGGAGAAATTGCCGGCAATTCTAATTTTTTAATATAAAATTAAATTAAGTCATGAAAGACAGCATCATAGTAGTTACAAAACTATGCACAATTCCATCATTATGAGATGGGGATATCTAGAATCAAAGAGAAAAACAATATTAAGAGTTAGTTATACATGAAATAACTATTAGCACCACATATTGATAGCATTGGAGTTAAATTGAATTTGTCATTAAACAAGTTGATGTGCAGCATGATTATATTGAATAAATCTCTAGAAAATATCTCCATTCCTCTTTCCATATTCATTTCATCCCAAATGGCCTGAACTGGATAGGATAAAGCAATATAGAAACGCCATCTGTTGGCTTTGTTAATGTATGATATATTGGAGCACCATAAAACAACAAGTTGCCATTAAATGGGAGGATCCACATGAGAACATCTTTGTAATATCATCTTCCAGGGTGCATTAGTAAGTTGACATTTGAAAAATAGATGTGATTGCATAGCACACACCAGTTTGGGGTAGCTAAAAACTTTTGTTTAACCCTTTCAATATGAAGCAATCTATTTTTAATAATCCTCCTTAAAGTTACTGATGCTCTACGTAGCATAACTTTGCAACATACCATCTAATACCTTGTAACACAACTGGGATTCTCTTGAAAGAATCTCTTGCAAGACAAGCAGAAGATATGAATGTGATATGGGAATCAGAATCTAAACCTATTTTTCCATCAATGCTCAAAGAATATATTCAGAGTGATTGAATTGAAATTGATGGTTAACATTATTATGACTAGATAAAGGATGCTCTTTAGAAGATTGTATGATTTTGACCAAATCACTTGGATTAGTTGGTTTGCAAGGTCTTTAGCCAGTAAAAGAGAGTCTGGTAGTCAGAAAAACAGTTGCTTTCGTTTTTCAAAACTACGATTCAGGCTATCTATTGTAATTGTCGATTCCAATATATTTTCTAGGATGAAATCATTAAATTAAAACCTTGATCTAATTTTGAAAAAATAAAAGCAACATAATATTTTCCAAACGATACATCTCTTACGACCGTTGGATATGTTTAATATATATATATATATACACATCACAATTAAAATCCAACAACCTGCCTTTGTCCCTCAATCAAGAGAAACAAGGTCTTCCACCTTATGCCCATCCTCCAATCTAAAGAAACCAAAAATCGCTAATAGTGAGGACATACCCAACGGCGAAAAGAAAGAAACGAGTTCCCAAACAAACAAAAATGAGGTAGACAGAACAAGGCAAGAGCCTATGTGAATATGGCTATAAGCATTCGTCAGAAGGGACGATGATCTGAATTCCACAACCCCCAAGAGGAGGAGGGAAGAAAGTAAATAAATGCCGGCAAGGAATAATCATTGGTGTTCCATCTTGCAAAGCAAAGACAGCAAAGCTTGGCTTTGAGTTATCATGTTTGTAAAGAAATGTCCTATGAGATCACCTCATGTGTAATTAAAAGAAGAATCATCCTTGGCTCCTTGCGGACTGAAAAGAACTAAAAGGTGAATGGCAAGGCAACCTGATCACCTTAACAATTATGGACCCGCCTGAAAATTTAGCGTCATGAGAACAGCTATCAAATCCCATTTAGACTAAAGAAAACTAAGCACAAACGCAGAGTAACTTGTATAATATCGAAATCCCAACAACTAGTGGTAGCCAAGAAACTAGGGGGGACTAGGAATCTAACTTGAATCCATAAAAGGAAAAACAACTATTAGGTCCTTGCCAAAATCCCACGTGGTCTAACATAATGTGAAATCGCTTAAGCATTTGACATATTGGCACAAAATCAAAATTGATACAAGAAAAAGGGGGTGTATTACTTCATCGAACAGATCAAGTAAAATTTAAGGATGAGCAGCCAAACAAGATAATGTAAAAGCAGCAAAAATCAAGTGTTATGCATCAAAACATATTCAAGACACCCCTCCATTCACAGCAGGCTTGCAATGATTAGTTGTCCGCAACATCACTTGCAATTATCCTAATCAGAATCATCATAAATTTCCCCATCATCAGATGCCTCATCAAAAGATCTTATGTCGAGCTGGTACCGAAGAATACCTCCTATTCCTCCAAACCCTCGACAAAATTGTGAACCCTCTTGAGATTTATTCGTAACAAATTCAAGAGTACAACCAAAGCGCTTGTACTCATTAGCGAACCACTCAAGCAAGGGCATCTTTTCCTGAACTTCCAATTCTGCAGAGGTGGCTGAATCCAGGAAGTTAGTCTGATCAGCCTCTTGATCCTTATTTAAATGCTTTATGACAATTTCACTGGTAGCATTGTTTTTCAACACATACCGATTGATATCTAGATTTTCCCAGACAATAAGAGTTTCAACGGCACCCATCTCCAAGGCCTTCAATGTGTCATCGACACCAAAGACATACTTCCCAGTGTCCTGGCTAATCTCCTCAAAATATTTTCCAATCAAGCGCTTTTCCTGAATGAACTTCACATTTGATAAGATCTCTGCTGAAAGCTCAATAGCTTGGTTGAAACCATTTTCCCCACCATAGGAAACATCAACCACATTCAATATCTTGGCTTGCAGGCGAGGATCAAACATGTCGGACTGGCTCAACTCAGTTTTGAAGTCAGCTGATCCAGCGAGTATCAACCCTGCAACATTAGGCTGACTGGTAGCTGGATTAATAAAAAACTGTGTAGCAAGCTCTGCAGTCTTCCTGACATAGTTGTGGCGTTTTTCCATCCGAAGTCGAGCAAAACGCAGTGCAGACTGTCCTCCTCTGCCGTGCTTCTTGGGCAAATCAACAGTAAATTTATGCAGAACTTCTCGTGTATTCCCACTTAGTGTCCCAAAAAGGGTGCCATTTCCATCCATGACTATGAAACCAAATTTATCATCAGATTCCAAGAGCTCATTCAGTGCTTCTGTGTGAAATTTGTTGTCACAGAGGTACAGTGATGCGTTAATGGGCTTAAAAGGCTCAAAATCAATAGTTACCTTCTTTTCCTTTCCATCTTCATTAACAACAGTTCCAGTGTACAGAACCAATCCATTAGGGGGAACCTTGTTATAAAGCTTCAACCTTTGTTGAGCAGATGTAATGGCAGCCAAGACAGACTGACGGTTGACTCTACTCTTAATATTTGACGCGGTTCCATATTCATCACCAAGCATTTTTGTGACACGAGATATTTGATCACGAGGAGGCATGATAAGTGATATCATGCTAGTTCCATTACCCCTTGCAGACTCCAATGCCTTAATCAGCTTTTTGATTTTCCATATCTCAATGTTTTTATCAGATTCATGACCGTCTGCCATTTTCAGCAACTATGACTCAAAAGTGTTTATATCCTGTACACAAATAAAATTGTAAGACCAAAATATTGCAGTTCCTTCCCAGTTGAAAAGATCTAAACAATCCATATAGTTAAAAAAGATGAAATAGCATCTTCAAGCATCATCCTCAAATTATGAGCAATTTAATATATGGAGTAAAACATAGAAACAGTTAAACATGCATGGGTACATTCCAAGAATTAGCAATGTCATGAATCCACAAAAACAACTATACTGATTCCAATATTATGAAAACCTGGCAATCCATTAATAGGGGTGAACAAAAACATTTTTTGTCGGTATGATTTAAGCGAAACCAGTAGAAACAGTTTCTCTATTTTTAGACCAAGCAAAACCATAAAAAGACAAAACCCATTAAGATCATATTCATTGCCGTTTAAAACTTTTGCAAACAAAGATAGTTGTTATGCATTCAATTAACCATAGAAGATCTAGGCAGATTAAAATTAATCAAAACCAGTAAAGTCAATAGTTTACTATAATGTGGATTCAACACGTCGAAATTAATGTAGCTCCCGAGCACATTAAAACCACACCAAAGTCTATCCAGCTCAAATGTCCAGTAAAACTAATCAGAATTACCATCAATAATCCAGCTGCATAATACTATAAAGCAGCAATGTAATAATTGATAAAAATATAAGGTAAATTTCAAGAATTCACTAAGCAATATAAGGAAAACAGGATAACATATGATAATAAGCGAAAACAACAAACAAACAAACGACATGAAATTATTAATAATTCACCTAAAGATGATCGTGAAAGTTTCACAGCCATTACTATAAACAAAACCAATAATTCTAGAAATTAAGCAAAAAGATCCATAAAAGTCACATGAAATTTAAACCTGATTACAAGTTCCGATAGCATAGTTAGATAGATGAAGAACAGAAACATGAATTGAAAGCCTAGATTTGTTAAATTTAGGAAGCCAAAAAGTAAAGTCCTCAATTGCAATCGCGAAAGCTAATATCTTCAGATATGAATTCCTATTTACCTTGGATCGTTAAAGAAGGATAGTTAGTATGAATAAATTGTTTAGCCACCGACTCTAAATCAAGAAAGGAAATGAAACTATCAAAATATGTTTGTATAACAAAATGTTTTATTGGTGCACCTGAAGCAAAAGCTGGTGGATATGGTGATTGGTGATTGTTGATTACGGGAAACGGCGAGTCGGCCAAAGAAATGGCGGTGGCGGCTTTGCGATGAGAGTTGAAGAAACGAAGACTTACGAGGGACCGTGTGAGGGCTGACGATAGATAGCTTTAGCCTTTAGGTCTTTTACTTCAAAACGACAGCGCATAGCATATGGTTCAGTTTGATTCAATTAGGTTTAGTTCAGGTTTCCGACACAGACCAAATACAACCCATCAAAGATTTTCCGGTTTCGTCGGTAGGGTGTTTTTAAACACTTCAGACAGTTTCCACGCCCGCATGTAAAGCAAATTAAAACCAGAAAAACATACGATATGGAATAGGTCAATTTTTAATAGTTGTTTTACTATTGAGTAATTTTAGGTATATTAGTTTTCACTATAATTTTTAGTTTATAATTTTATTTTTAAATTTAATAAAAATATATTTATTTAAATATTTATTTTTAATTCTTAATTTTAGTTTCTTCCACGTTACAAATTGAGCATTGATTATATTATTCATTATAGGGATTATGATCCCTTGATTGTAGGACTACATTCCCAACTCAGTCTTGTAAATGTGTATATATACTCTCATATACATTGATAATTAAGAGAAATACAATTCTTTCTCAATTTAATATGGTAGCACAGCAAAGCACTTGACTTTTCGTGTTCGTCAATTTGTGGTTGCCGTTTTGCCCAAGTGAATAGAACATTGCATCTCTTACGAACGAGCAAACCCTTGAAGTTCGGTCATCTAAAGCTCCGTGCGTGCGTCACGTGCACAGTACACTGACCAAAATCAACGGTCTCTTTTTTTTTTTTTAATCAACGAGGTATTTTAAGAGAGTTTTAATTATAAGAAGGCAGTTGTAAGTTATTTATTTTTAGACTAATTTTTACTCAAATTAGGTAGGTCCCTTGTGAAAGGTAAAGCTCTAGTCCTAAATTTTAAACAACTGCATATATAAAAGCGATTTGAGCCTACAATCTCTTTAATCAATTTCGTTAAATAATCAAACAGTTAATATATTTGCCTAGGAGCTGGATGAGTTGACAAACAGTTAATATATTTATTTAGTCAAGAGTTAGTTAGTTAAAAAGCTACGACTCAAAGCTACGAGTCGTAGCTTTTCAACTAACTAGCTAATAAAAATTTTACTAAAAGATAATTGTGTCCTCAAATTTATGTTTGATCTATCTGAAATATATGAGATTAACTATAATTATTATTTATAAATTTATTAAAACGTCTATATAATAGTTTAAATTGACAAACAAGAGATTATTCTAATATATAAAACTAGAGATGAGATTAGATTTTATTGCTTTTATTATTATTATTATTAGATTTTGTTATTATTGTTATTATTATTATTATTATTATTATTATTATTATTATTATTATGTGTTTTATATTTTTATTAGAGTTATAAACTTAATTTTTGTAGAATTAAATATCTAAAATCTAAATTACTATAAGAATATTCAACAAAATACTAAATTCTTACTCTTATAAAATTGTTTAAAATCATATCTTCATAAGTCATTTTACACATAAATAGTTAATATTAAATAGCTAATTTTACCTAAATATCAAATGATAAATAGTTAATACAATTTACTGATTAAATTAGCTAATATAATTAATTATCAACTAACAACTAATGCAACCAGTTGAATGCTAAATTTGTTGTCCCTGCACCTCTAGCTCGTTGGTGTTTTAGTGTGATTTTTACGTGGATTTGTCGCAAAAATATTAATTTTTGTATTACTATTAGCTTTTGGCTTTATCTATTTGTGTGTGTTTTTATAGAATATTCAGTGCTTGTGTCTCTACGCTAGGACTAAAGCGACCGCTAGGTTGTCAAATGTTTGTTTCACTTGGAATGTTTCTAATTGGACATCTGACTCATTCACATTGATTTTGGCTATTGTTAGGTTTATGATTGACGAAAACAAAAGTTTCGTTGTCACAGTTATCAATCTTGCGATATCAAAAATCACAGAACATAAGTTGACTGGCTTTGACTATTTTGATTAATAAGGCTATTCAAATTAATTTATAGGGTATTTATAAGTATCATCACCTTATTGATGATCCTCCATTGGACCATACACATAAGGAATAGCTATGCGACGATGCTCGTTTGTTCTTATAAATTCAAAACCTTATTAATAGCGAAGTCATCAGTCTCATTAATCACTGCAAATATGTCAAAGAATTAATGGATTATTTGAAAATTTTGCTTTTTGGAGAAGGAAATATTCTCTCTCTCTCATTTATGTGCGACATTTTCAACATTTTCTCCTCTAGATCTCTCGATGACGTGCCTTTCTTGAGAGACTTCCTCTTTAACGCAATCTTTTAATGTTTGTTATTTTCTTTTTAATTACATTGTAATTTTCGACTGTATCTCTACTCTAGTATCTTCCATATCAAAGTAATCTATAAATTTCATTCTCATTGATTTTGGCTTAAAGATCTCATTTTGGATTCTTGGTTTTGTTTATTGGTTTAGGTGGGCCCGCACTATTTGGGTTTTGTCCTCTTTGGTTAGGTTGTCTATCTTCCCTTTTGTGTCTCCCTGGGGACATCCGAGAGTCGAACCTGTGACTTCAGGGTTTTGTTGGGTGCATGACCCACGCCTCTTACCACTGAGATATGTTTGAATTGAGTTAAGTGGTCTTCTTGAAAGTCATGGAAGATTTCCAAGGTTTACAGTGATGTATATCATGCAATTAGCGGATGTGAGAATTGGAAGTTATGAAATTTGGAATTTCGGATGTGTTATAGGTTGACCTATGTTATGGCAGAAACTTTGACTGAGAAATTGGCCTAGTAAGAGGTCGAATTAGCT
>JANIJH010000007.1:33273713-33284418 GCA_024520975.1 Erythroxylum areolatum | reverse complement strand
GTGATACTTGTGGGTCGGTGATGCACATATCAAGTGTATGCCCTGGAAGATATGAAGAGGTGTCAGCAGTGTATCCAAGAAGAACTAATCAGAAGTGGGATCCATACTCCAACACATACAATGAGGGATGGAAAGCTAATCCAAGGTTCAATTGGAGGAATGAAGAGGGCAGGGCTCAAAACAGATTTCCACAAGGGGGAGGAGCTGGTACTTCCACTAACCAGTTCCCCAACCAACAACAAGCCCTAATGGTCCCACCAAAGGAAGACACCAACCAATTGCTTCATAACATGATGACACTGATGAAGGAAGAGAGGGATTCTAACTCTAATCAATTTAATGCCATTGCTTCTCTTATTCAACAGGATTCTTCCAAGATTGTTGCTAGGTTCAATGCTTTGGAGAAAAGAATGGAACAATGGGAAACAAAAGCAGAGAACATAAACTCATATGTCACTCAGCTGTCCAACAACATGAGTGAGAATCAAGTAAGAAGCAGTGACACAATTCCTTCAAATATCGTGATGAATATGAAGAGCCTCAATGCCATTGCCCTCCGAAGTGGAAAACAAGTGAGGTTTAATCCTCAAGAAGAAGAAAATTGAATGATTTTAGTGTCACCAGAAACTTAAGACAATGAGGAACATTTTTATAGAAGAAACTATTATCAAATTTCATCATTTACTGGATCAGAATGATCATGGAAAATTGACCTGAAGGTTTGGATTTATGGAAGGGTTTTAGTTTATGAAGCTTAGAAAATGCATGGGTTTAAGTACTATAAAATCATTTTAGTGAATGTATTTTCTTAGGATTCTCAAATTAAAATTCCTATTAAATTAGGAATTTGTTATTGTTAAAGGAAATCAAGAAGGGGATCAAGAGAGGTAAGAGGAGCAAGAGGAAAGACATCCTTAAGCTAATTTCTTAAATGAGGAATTCAAGGTGGGTACATGCTTAAAATAGAATAAATAAGCCACTAAATGTTTTCTTTGAATCAAGGATGTTGCATTTATTGCTTCTTGAATAGATTGTGAAATTGTTATATGTTTGATATATGAATTGTGCCGATGATTTATGAAAAGACTTTGAAAATGATTCTTTTTCAAAAGATACATGTTTATAAATTCAATTTTTTGAAAATGATTTTCAAAATATCTCATGTTCATGAAGAACAAGTTTCCAAAATGCACCATATGGGCAAACTATTTTCAATTCATGAATTACATGATATCTAAGTTTGGTGTAATCCTTTCAAAAATGTCATGCGCACGTTGACCAAGTTAAAGGCTTCTCCTGCCTACCTGCTAGTGGCACGGAGTTCTTTCATTAACTCCCTCAAGCTTACGACTACGCAAAACCACTATGTAGAATTGCGATAATGCGTCAAGTTTATGACTACACAGGACCATTATATGGAAAATGTAGTTCGTCTTGTTCATGGATTTACCCAAACCATTATAATGTGCTTATGTTCTCATGATATATTAACCAGTTTGATGCATACATGATTTGAAATTTGTGAATCTTGGTTAAGAATTTGAGAACAATATGTTTTATAAATTCAATTAGACTTTGTATTGACAAATGAACATTTCAAAAGTTTTGCTTATTTTTCCTTTGTAAACTATTACCCACGAGCTTTAAGCTCACCCCCCTTATCTGCCCCATCTTCAGGTAAAGAGCATGAGATCGAGTAACCAAGAGTCAAGGTATCACTCCACTTTTGCAATGTTTTTGTATTTTCAGCTAGTTTTGTAAAACAAGGCTTTAGTTGCATTTTGAGTATTTCTAATTTATGTAAACTTGGTATTTTTTGGATTATGATGTATTGTGGCTCGAAATGACCATTAAAGAACTCTTATCTTTTGATATTATTGGAAAATATTTCGTTTTGCTCATGGTTTTTATTGTTGCAAGGTATTTTGATTTAGAAATAAGATTAAAGTTTAGAAAGGTTGTTTATGTTTTATGTGTATTTTGTCCTTGAGATTGAATAAATGAGGTTGGTTGAAAGATTTTAAGTTGCATTAAATAAGGTAGGTTGTGAAGGGTTTTAGGTTCTGTTTTAGCGGGTTTCATCGCGGCGAAGATATTTTCCAAGGTTTATTATAGCGAAGTACAATTTTTTGTCTGCAGCGTAATTAACTCAAAGGGAACATGCTAGATTTCTCCCATATGTTTGCCGTGGCGAAACCGCTTTGCTTCCAAAGGGTTTTCGTTTCAAATCCCAAGTCTTCCTCCACACTCACATTCTCACTACTTCGAAGTTGAGCTCTGAAAACAGGGTCCAACATGTTATCATATCATAGCGACTAGGTTTAGGTCCAGGTGTAGGACTAGGTTTAGGAGTATCCTAGGTAAAAAATGGGTAGGTTAAGATATGAAATGAATATGCATTGTTTTAAATTGTTTCATATGATTTGAAATTGTTTTATATGATTCTAATTGTTTTACATTATTTGAAATTGTTTTGCATAAATTAATATGGTTTCAAATTGAAGGAGTGAGTATGCTGCCTCGAAAGAGAACTCAAAGAGCTATGACTTGATCTCGCTCTTGCCAAGGGAGCACGGATGAATCCTATGTCCCACAAGCTGCAGGGACACATTCTACTCCAAATTCTGAGGCACCTAGTGTGCAACAGTAGGTGCCTCCACTGCCTCCTCCTATGCCTTAAGCAAACCCCATAGATCTGTGATTCTTTCAAGCCCTTGCTCAAGCTTTCACTTACGCCATAGGTCAAGGGTCTCAAGTTCTAATGCAAACTTAAATGGATAGGAGTGGGCAATATGATAAGCTCCACAGGTATGGAGCTGTAGATTTCAATGATACCAAAATCTTGAAGAGGTCGAAACATGGTTAAAGAGGACCGAGAGAGTCCTGCTTCAAAAGAAGTTCTTCAATGAAGAGAAGTTGGATTATGAAGTTAGCTTGCTACAAAGGGATACACTTCATTGGTGGGAATCAGTCCCCAACAATCAGGTTATGCCTCCAGTGTTATCATGGAGAGATTTTGTGGAACTATTCAGGAAGAAGTACCTCTCTAGGGTTTATGTAAAAGAGAAGGCTAGGGAGTTTCTGAATCTCACACAGAGGGACATGAGGGTGAGTGAGTGTGAGCTGAAGTTTACCCAACTTTGCCGATATGCGGCCAACATTGTGGATAATGAGGAAGACAAATGTCGTAAGTTTGAGGGAGGTATCCATTTGGGGAACAGGGAGAAAGTCTTGATCCATAATTTCTATGACTACTAGCAACTGCTAGATGTTGCACTCCAGGCTAAAAAACTAGAGAATATAAAGAATGAAGTAAGCAGGAAGAGGAAGAACAAGGAGCAGTCTTTTAAGAAGGGAATGAGTTAGAGCTCCAATACCTGAGAGGAGTACAAGGAGTTACCACACATAGAGTGAAGTGGGAATAGGTGGCTCTACCAAAAACAAGCAGGCAAAGGCAGTTTCAGGGCAAACCTCAAATGTAGGAGGCACTGGAAGGATAAGGAGTAAATACACAAACCACTAGTGTGAACATTTTGGGAAACTTCACAAGGGAGAGTGATTTGAGTTACTTGGAGCATGCTTTCAATGTAGGGAGATGGGACACATGATTAGAGACTGTCCCTAGGTACCGAGACAAGAGGGGTCGTAGTTGCACGCCCCAAGGAGAGCAGAAACAGTGAAAACTAGGCTAGTCAATGAGGTGGGCAGTTCTGGAGCTGTAAAGAAGGCTATTCCTCCAAGAAGGTCAAGGGGTCAGGCGCGGGCAAGGGTGTTTGCCATGACCAGAGAGGAAGCTACAGCTGCACCTGAGGTTGTCATAGGTATGGCTCAGTTATTTAATTCAACAATATATTTACTAATTGATTCTGGTTCCACACATTGTTTTGTTTCTGCAAGCATGGCATTACATGGTGTGAATTTGATGCCTTTGGATAACTCTTTGATTGTTAGGACCCCTTTAGGGAGTAATGTGATAATAAGTCAAGGATATAGAAGTTATGAGCTCTTTATTAATGGTGCTAGACTAGTAGTGGACTTACTACCTCTAGACCTAAAATGCTTAGACGTTATACTTGGAATGAATGTTATGGAGAAATATCATGCGAAGTTGGATTGTGGCCTTAAAGAGGTGGAATTTGATCTGGGTAATAGTGAGAAAGGTGATTTTTAGAGGGGATAGGAAAACACCATCACTAAGAATTATTTCGACTTTGCTAGCTGACAGGATGATGGGAAAGGGGTGTGAAGCCTTCTTGGCATATGTTGTGGACATTGATATAAATGAAGGGAAGTTAGGGGATTTTTTTGATTGCGAGGGAGTTTTTAAATGTGTTCCTAAAGGACTTACCTAGTTTACCACTAGTGAGGAAAATCGAGTTTGCCATCGACTTGATTCCCGGAACCACACCCATTTCTATACCACGGTATAGGATGCTCTAGTTAAATTGAAGGAGCTTAAGGAAAATTTGGAGGAACTGTTAGAGAAGGGGTTTATAAGGCCAAGTTCATCACCATGGGGAGCACCTGTTTTGTTTGTTAAGAAGAAGGATGGAGCATGGTTGATGTGTATTGATTATCAAAGACTCAACAAGGTGACTATTAAGAATAAGTACCCTATGCCAAGAATAGATGATATATTTAACCAACTGTAGGGAGCAAGGGTTTTTCCAAAATCAATCTTAGGTCAGACTATAATCAACTCAAAATCAAGGAATCTGATGTAAACAAGACAACCTTCAGGACACGGTATGAACATTATGAATTTTTAGTCATGTCGTTTGGGTTGACAAATGCTTCAACTGTTTTATAGATCTTATAAATAGGGTCTTCAGGGAGTATTTAGATCAATTTGTCAACGTGTTTATGAATGACATTTTGGTGTATTTTAAGACTGAAGAGGAACATTAGGAGCATCTCAGGATAGTGTTGCAAACACTGAGAGAGAAGGAGCTTTATGTTAAGTTCAGTAAGTGTGAATTTTGGCTTTATGAGGTAGTATTCCTTGGAAGGATGGGGTACACGTTGATTTGAGAAAAATTGAAGTAGTGGTGAATTGGCACGCACTAAAGATTGTGACAGAAGGATTTTCTATGATAGATGCGCCAATGACTAAATTATTGAGGAAGAATCAGAAATGTATCTGGAGTGAGGAATGTCAGAAAAGCTTTGAGGAGCTCAAGCATAGATTAACAAGGGCTCTAGTTTTTATTTTTCCTATTGAAGATGAGGGTTGTATAGTGTATAGTGATGCTTCAAGAAAGGGTTTGGGTTAAAGATTTGGAGACATTATCTGTATGGAGTTTAGACGAAGATTTTTACAGATCATAAAAGTCTCGAGTATTTATGGAGTCAGAAAGAACTGAATTTGAGACAGTAAAGATGGTTAGAGCTAATCAAGGATTACAATTTGTTGATTAAGTATCATCCAAGATAGGAAAATTTAGTAGCGGGTGCCTTGAGTAGGAAATCATCAGTAGCCCATGTTCAGACAATTTATTTGCCTTTATTGGAAGAGATGGCTAAGCTTAGAATAAGTTTGAAATAGGAGTAACCTGAGTGTATTGTTGTTACTTTCAGAGTGAGACCGATACTCAAAGAGAAGGTTAGGGAGTTACAAGCACAAGATGCAGAATCAAGCAAGCTTCAAGAAGAAATTCAGAATGGCAAGAAGTCTGAAGTGGTAGTGAGGGATGATGGACTCATGGTTGTAGGAAGAGGGCTTTATATTCTGAATGTTAAGGAGGTGAAGGATGAGATACTAGATGAGGCACACAATGCGCCTTATGCCATACACCCAGGTAGTACCAGGATGTACAGGAATTTGAGAGAGCATTTCTAGTGGAAATGCATGAAAAGGGATGTAGCAGAATATGCTAGTAAGTATGTAGTGTGTCAGTAAGTCAAAGCTGAACACCAGGCAACTTCAGGTAAGTTAAGGTCATTGTCTATTCCTGAGTGGAAGTGGCAAAGAGTAACCATGGATTTTCTGACGGGTTTGCCAAGACCAATAGGAAGCATGATGCCATATAGGTTATTATTGATTGTTTGACGAAGTTAGCCCATTTTATGGCAATCAAACAGACTAATTCCCTGCATTTGCTAGCAAAGAAGTATATTGATGAGATATTAAGATTATATGGGATTCCAGATTCTATAGTTTCTAACAGAGATCCTCGGTTTACTTTGAGATTCTAGGGAAGTTTACAAGAGGCTCTAAGAACTAAGTTGAATTTTAGCACTGCTTTTCACCACTAGACAGATGATCAATCTGAGAGGACCATTTGAACCCTTGAGGGAATGCTCAAGGCATATGCGATGGATTTCAAAGGAGTTTAGGACGAGCATTTTCCATTGGTCGAATTTACTTATAATAATTTGTACCATTCGAGCATTTAGATGGCTCCTTATGAGACACTATATGGAAGGAGGTGTAGAACTCCAATATGCTGGGATGAAGAAGGAGCAAGGAAATTGATAGGGCCAGGGTTACTTCAGATGACAGTGGACAGGGTCAACTTAGTTAAGCAACGGCTTAAGGCAGCTCTAGATAGAATGAAGAGCTACACTGATGCACACCGAAAGGAGATGAAGTACGAAGTGGGTGACAAAGTTTTCCTGAAGACATCTCCTTTGAAAGGAGTAATGAGATTTGCAAGAAAGGCAAATTGAGCCCAAGATATGTGGGTCCCTATGAGATTGTTGAGAGGATTGGACCACTAGCCTACTGGTTGGCACTGCCACAGGAATTGTCTCAGATATATGATGTTTTTCATGTTTCCATGTTGAGGAGGTATAGATCGGATCCCTCCCACATCATTCAGACCACTGAGGTTCAGTTGAGAGATGATCTGAGTTATGAGAAGACTCCAGTTTAGATTTAGGACACTAAGGAAAAGGTCCTCAGGAATAAGACAATTCAATTAGTCAAAGTCTTGTGGAGAAACCATTCTATGAAAGAGGCCACTTAGGAGTCATTGGAAGCTACAAAAGAGAAGTATTCACCCCTCTTTGATGACTTGGGTAATAATTTCGAAGACAAAATTTTTTTAAGAGGGGGAGAAATGTTGTGCCCCAAATTTTTTTTATTTATTAAGTATGATTTGAATTAATTTTAGGGTCTTGATAGATTTTATTTGGAGTTTAATTACTATGTCAATGTTGGGAGGATTTACTGCATGGATTGATGGAATTAAAGTATTAATGTTATAAGAATGTATCAAGGGCAAAATTGGCAAGTCACTTAAGGTTAAAAGACATAAGGCTTATATTAGAAAGCAAAAGGGACATTTTATGATTATTAAAAGTATAAAGTAGAAGAAGAAAAATTGTTGTCTTGTTTGAGAAGAGAGAAGCACGAGAATTAGAGAGAGAGACGAGAAAAAGAAGAGAAGAGCTAGGGTCTTGGAGATTCTTGAAGAGATTGAAGAATTTGAAGCTTCAACAAGTAAGTTATGCTTTAAATTTCATGGGTTTGGTTAAATGACACTCAAATGAAGTTGAATGTGTGTAGAAAGTTGTTGACGAATGATATAGGCAAATGTTCTCTTTTAGGGTTAATGATCAAAGACAGATCATGATGTATTTATAAATGATATAGGGTTGAAATGAAGTGGAAAATGAAGTGGAAGAGATGGTTTAGGTTTAAGATGGGTTATATGTTAAATGTGGGAAGTAAAAAGATGGTCAATGTAGCAAAACCTATTCTAGGAGTAGCGTGGTGAGATTCTGGGTTTCGCCACGGCGAAGTCAACTTTCCTACATAGATTATGCTTTGGTATTTTAGGCATAACTTTTTATGTAGTTATCCAAATAGAGTGATTTTTGATTTGGAGTAAACTAGAGACATAAAAATACAAATTGTATGGTAAAATGGATTTCTAATTCAGTCTCTAAGGATTTTAAGTTTTCAATGGAAATTGAACAAAGAATGTTGTTTTAGTACAAGAACAACCCGAAAATATTTGGGGTGTAACTTTCAGAGTACTGAACCAAATTGAATTATTTTGATGTCATTAGAAACTTAAGACAATGGAAAAGGTTTTCTAGAAGAAAGTGTTATCAAATTTTGTCATTTACTTGGTCAGAATGATCATGAAAAATTGACCTGAAGGTTTGGATTTATGGAAGGGTTTTGGTTCATGAAGCTAATTCATGGGTTTAAGTACTCTAAAATCATTTTAGTGAATGTATTTTTTTAGGGTTATCAAATTAGAATTCTTATTGAATTGGGATTTTGTTATTGTTAAAGGAAATCAAGAAGGGGATCAAGAGAGGCAAGAGGAGCAAGGGGAAAGACATCCTTAAGCCAATTTCTTAAGCAAGGAATTCAAGGTGGGTACATGTTTATAATAGAGTAAAAAAGCTACTAAATGTTTTCTTTGAATCAAGGAAGCTTAATGATTTCAATTGCATCACAGATGTTGCATTTATTTCTTCTTAAATGGATTGTGAAATTGTTAGATGTTTGATACATGAATTGTGTTGATGATTTATGAAAAAACTTTGAAAATGATTCTTTTTGAAAAGACAAATGTTTATAAATTCAGGTTTTTAGAAATGATTTTCAAAATATCTCGTGTTCATGAAGAACAAGTTTCCAAAATGTGCAATATAGGCAAATTGTTTTCAATTCATGAATTACATGATATGTGATTCTGGTGTAATCCATTCAAGAATGTCACGTACATATTGACCAAGTTAAAGGTTTCTCCTGCTTGCCCACTAGTAACACAGAGCTCCTTCATGGACTCTCTTAAGTTTACGGCTACACAAAACCACTATATGGAATTGCGATTGTGCATTAAGTTTACGACTATATAGGACCATTATGTAGAAATTTGTAATTCGTCATGTTCATGAATTTACCCAAACCATTATTATGTGTTTATATGCTTATGATATGTTAACAAGTTTGATGCATACATGATTTGAAATTTGTGAATGTTGATTAAGAATTTAAGAACAATACGTTTTATAAATTCAATTAGACTTTGTATTGACAAATGAACATTTCAAAAGTTTTGCTTATTTTTCTGCTATAAACTGTTACCCTCGAGCTTTAAGCTCAGCTCCCTTTTCCATCCCATCTTCATGTGAAGAGCATGAGATCAGGTAATCAAGAGTCGAGGCATCACTCCAGTTTTGCAATATTTTTGTATTTTAGGCTAGTTTTGTAAAACAAGGCTTTAGTCATATTTTGAGTATTTTTAGTTTATGTAAACTTGGTATTTTTTGGATTATGGTGTATTGTAGCTCGAAATGCCTATTAAAGCTTTGTAAAACTCTTATCTTTTGATATTAATGGAAAATATTTTGTTTTGCTCTTGGTTTTTATTGTTGCAAGGTATTTTGATTTAGAAATGAGATTAAAGTTTAGAAAAATTGTTTATGTTTTATGTGTATTTTGTCCTTGAGATTGAATAAATGAGGTTGGTTGAAAGATTTTAAGTTGCATTAAATAAGGTAAGTTGTGAAGGGCTTTGGGTTTCAGTGGGTTTCGCCGCATTAAAGTCAAGAGTTCGTCGCGGCGTATTCAACCTGAAGGTATTTTACCTTCATACGGTAACTTTGCCGTGGAGAAGCAAAAAGGGTCACTATAACGAAGATATTTTCCAAGGTTCGCCATGGCGAAGCACAATCATTCACCATAGCGTATGTTGGGACTCGATTTTGGAACCGGACCCCAACCGAAAAAACGGATACATAAACGGAAACAAAGCAGCAGAAATCTAAAACGAAGGCAATCTGATGCGGAAACAAAATCCAAAGCAGAAATCGAAAGAATGGATTTACAAAAATCTCGAAATCAAAGAAACCAAAACGATCAATCATATTGAAAGCCAAATTCTGACATCCGAGAACGCACTTTTTAAACAAAACAAACGTTCAGCGTTGGAAACCTATAAGACAATCTTGGCCTAAACTAAACCAAATCGGTATAAATTTCTTTTTCTTTTTCATTTTATTCATCTTTATTCAATGGCGTGCCCACGTTTCAAAGGCGTGCCCACGTTTCCAAACAATACAAAATTCTAAATGGAATTTATCAATTCCATTGGAAACCGATAATCATTTTATTCTTCAAATTCATCATCCCTCGTCTTTTAAACAAAACATATATCTTATTTTTCTTTTTGCCATAAAAACAATCACATATGTCCATATGCTATCAATACAAACATAATAATAAGCACTTCCATATTTCCAGCTCAATCAACACAATTCATCGGACCTCCTGTCCGGAATTCAAACGCAAATTGAACTCCTACATAACCAAAGCACTTCAATAATTCTCAAACATTAGTATCATCGGACCTCCTGTCCGGAACTCATATCACATTCAATCCCATTCATAATCATTTGCAATTCCCATTCATATCTTAATTCAATATACAAAATCATAATTCATACACATCATGAAATAAATGCTTACAAAACATTAAGGCCTCGTTTGGTTATCACGGATTGTTGTCAGGGAAAGTAATCTTTTTCCTAAAATTTAAATTATTACGTTTGGTTTGTTTTTTTAGTTGTTAGGAAAGTAAAAACTTTCCTAATTTAGGGAAAGTAGTGGCACTTTCCTTGGAATCTAAATCCCAATACCCCCTTGGTATTTAGATTACTTTCCCCAGGAATTTAATCTAAAAAATACACTAGACAATTTAACCATTCCTTCTCTCAACTCTGCGACTTTAAAATATATAAA
>JANIJH010000007.1:33257744-33273613 GCA_024520975.1 Erythroxylum areolatum | reverse complement strand
AAACACAATACACAATACCTCATCTTTTTATCAAACATATGCAAAACACAAGGAAACTCAAATGACTTTCATTTCATTAAATGCTTATAAATTCATTTATACTTTTCATTCATTACAAAGAATCATACCATATTTCCTCATTTAATTTCAGTTTATAATTTTAAATTTTCAAGAAAAGTTCGGGGTCTAACAACATAATTAACCCGAAGGGAACATGCGAGATTTCTCCCATATGTTCACCACGGCGAACCATCCGAAGGGTTTTGGCTTCAAATCCCAAGTCTTCCTCGACGCTCACGTTCTCACAACTCCTATGTTGGGCTCCAGAAATAGGGTCTAACAACTTGAAAGTTACAAAACCAAACAAGTTTATTTCATGTGTATAATAATTAGTCAATCATATTTACATGCATCAAACATTTCAGACATTCATTGTCCCGAGGTTCAGAACACAATCAATATAAAATACAATTCAATATAGTATTAAACAAAACAAAATAAGATATGAGTGTCCTAATGGTTACTGACAGTCACTTTCTTTTTGCTTAATGTCTTGAAGTTCCAGCGGTATCCGGAAATGGCCGCTCTACTTGATCTTCTATATACAATCAAACACAATTTCATATTACCAAATGGTTTATGTAACTGAATAAGCACACTTAAGAATGTATCATGTAACATGCATGTTCAATGACATATTCCCGGGTATATCTCCTTACTAAATTGATGTAAACATCAATTGTATTCCAAAAGTTCTATAATTCATACACTCATTCATGATTCCAAATTTTTCCTTAAAACAAACATTTAGGTCTACTTTGGATGATCATTTAAATCAAGCAAATGGAATATTTAACCAACATTTCCTTCTAGAAAAATTTCCCCCTTTGTCCCAGGTTTCCACTTATTCCAAGATCAAACAATTTGGTTTAATATACTAAAAGTTATACTCAAAAGACTTCAGACTATTCTGAAACTACAATAGAATTCTTAACTCAATGTTCGAACTGATTTTATAATTCTTAAAACTAGAATCACAATTTGACCTCTTTAGGAAAATTGTAGCCTTATGTCTCTAGTTTAATCATAATCAATAATCAACTTAGTTGGAAATCTACAAGTCAAGATATAAGCAAAATACCGAAGCATGTTTAGTAAAATCATCCTAGTTATCATACTTCAATACAGTCACAATTTCATCTTAAATTATTCAATCAATCCATTTCAGATGGTCCTAATTTTTGTTGAAATGAAGATCAATGTCTTATGAGTCTATTGGTTCAATTCCCATGTCAATTGGATGTTTGGAGAAGAATTTACAACAAAAGATCTAGGTATCATCAAAAAAACAACCTCTTTTAGAAAGCATAAAATTCGCAATCATGCGCCTGCACGACCATGGCATTCCAGATGGACTAGCAATGTCACGATCATGCAGTAAAGTCATGATCATGTAGGAGCACGATTGTGACATCCTCCTTCTTCACCAAAAATTTTCTTCTTCTTCTTTCATTCTTGAAATCCTTAATTCTTCATTTTAATCCATCCTGAATTCATATTCTCTTCATTTTACACCCATGCAACTTATCTTATGATAAGACAACTCAAAATTCAAGATCAAAAATTCAAACTTTGAAAACCGAAATCATACACGTATTTTACCCTCTTTAACTTTCTCTCTCTAATGTTAAAGCTGTAACAATATCAGTCCATAAACCAAAACAGAACATATAGCCATACGGTTTTACTCATATTCTTGTCCATCTTACTCTCATACAACCCAAAACTCAAGATTCATCACAGTCACCAAAATCCAAAACTCACATACGGTTCTTTTCCTGCATAAATACTGTACTTCGTATTTTTCTACATGCCTTTAAATTCACTAAATCTCACTTAACACATTGATAAAATCACCGAAGCTATCCTTCTCACTCGCCTCTTTTTCTACTTTGGTCTACTTCACTAAGTTTCTCTTTAAACTACATGCAAATTGGTATTTCACTTCTTGCACATTCCATTGTACATTATTATCAACTCATCTTTCTCATCACTATCACCAAATTTGCTTCATTCATAACTTCTGCATGTATTCATTTCCAACATGTAAAACATCATCAAACTCATTCATAGAACTCGAAAACTTAAACTTCACTTTGCTTGTATTCAGAAAATCATCAGCAGTGAAAGTGAAGGTCAAAGTTCAGTGAAGAAAAAGCAAAGTCGAAGAGAAGTAAGGAGCTATAGAGTTTTTCCTTACATTACCATGATATCGTGTTTTAAAAACTCATTGACATGTGGCTTCACTGCATGTGAGCTATTTGTCATCCATATAGAAGTGCTACATGGAAAAATGCCATTGATCTATTTTCCTAGTCTAAAATCCAAATACTCCAAATTTTTAGACATTTTTCAAAATTCACCAAAAATTTTGAAATAATCATAATATGCTCTAAATAATTTTTGTTACTAATAAACCACAATTCTCATCTTAATCAAAATTTTAAAATCAATTATACCCGAAAATGTCACTGAATGCATGTACAAATATTTGTATGAGTCAAAAATACATATGCACATATAAGTGAGTACTAAAATATGTAAAGCATATAATGCACTGCAAATTCCTCAATATTCTAACCCCTAGTATGGGGTGTTACAGCTACACACTATTAGAACTCCCTAAATATTATATAAAGTGAAATTTTTACTGAGTTGTTGCTATTTTTAAGTTTTTTACTAATATTTATTAATAAATATTATATAAGAAAATAAAATAAAAATGTTTATTTATTTAGTCCATAAATTAATTTTTCTTCAAGTTTTATCTAATGTTTAATCATTATTAGGTATAGATTATATTCATATGGACATTAATAACTAAATTAGGTTTTATTTTTATTTAAAAATTTTAAACCAAAAACATAAAATAAAAACTAAAAATCACAAAATAAAACATAACAAAACTGTTTAATAACAGCCACACTTAAATTATCATTCTTCAATAAGATCCACTATAATGTCAATCTTACTTTATAAATTTTGATAGACTTTTGCATAGTGAAAACAAATCTTATTTCTACTAATAGAAATCAAATTTACTATATAACAAGGGTTAATCTCTTAGGACCTCTTAGGCTTTGACAATTCAACACATTAGCCTCTCATTTTTAAAAACTATTATATACTTCTATGATGTTTTAGTTAATATATCTTCTATCTCCTTTATGAAACATTTTTTCCCACGTAGCAATGACATCGTATAGGTTGAATTTGCCACGTAGACTCCTAAAACTTTAATTAACATCATTTTGCATAATAGAGTTTTTAATGGCAACTTGATGGTAAAAAGGATGGACGATGTATTACTAAAACATAAAGGAGTATGTGATAGTTTTAAAAATAAGAGATTATTATGATAGTTTGTCAAACCATAGAGGGGGTCCTACAAATTTAACCCTAATTACAAATTAGAGGATATCCATATCATTATCCTTTAAATTAATTTGATGCCATAAAGACAGCATTATAAACCAATTACAAAATATTATGAGACAAAATAAAGGAAATCATAAATAAAAGTTAACGGGGGACAAAAATTAAACAATTTCAAATCTCTATGAAACATAAAAAAAAAATTAAATAGCACATTACTTCTATAAAATTAATAACAAAACAAAGTCAATAATAATAACAACAATTAAAATCATTTTCTTATTCTCTTTGTTACACTAGCTTTTTCAGTGTCTCATTAATTTCTAGTTTTAATAAATAAAATTAATTTCCTCTTTCCTCTTTCCTCTTTCCTCTTTTCCTTTATTTTTTAATGAAAAAAGACCCAACATATTAAATAAAATTAAAAATAAAACACTAAAAATTGTATATTTTATCAAATATGTCCTTAACTTTTCATTCCAAACCACATTGCTGGATCACAAAAGGAAGAGGCATATAATCTTTTCTCTTAAGTTGATACATAACACAATTATACATTGTGTTAAACTCGTTGTAGGAATTGTAATTCACTTTAAAGGTTTGAAAAGATGGGTGACCAAAAATAGAGACAAATTAAGACTTGGAATTGTCAATTATGTCGAACTTATCAATTAATTATAAGTTTCTAGTTCATTAAGAGATTTACTAAAAATACATAGTTTATGGATTATTACATGCATTGAAAATTTCATTTAATATGCATCCAAAAGGTAATGGTTGCAAATGTAAGGGAGCCATGGGTCCATGCATCTCGTGCATGACTATGCAGTGGAAGCATTGGAATCATAATTCCAATACCACGACATCTATAGAAAATTCATAATCCATGTGCATGTATAAACAGAATGTAAGAACATGAAATTACAGTATATGTACCTTGCAAATGCTCCTCCTTTCTTGAATCTTCTCCTTGTTTGGGTTGTAGCAAACACCTAACACCTTCAATAGCCAGTGAAGAATATGCAAAGATGAAGAAATATCAATGTGTAAGGGTGGTTAGAGAATTTAATAAGATGAATTCAAGTAGATTCTCAATCAAGAGTAGATCATAATCAAGTTACATGCAATTAAACTTATGCAATAATTGCTTAAAATTGCATAAACAAACCCCAAGATCACTCCTCTCAACCTCCAGAACTCTGTTAGACCTTTAGCCTCTTAATTGAATGTGTTTTTTAGCTAAATTTCATGTGTACATATGTAAAGAACTCATTTGTGTACCACACATCATCAAGTGGGTAATGATCAAGACTTTCTTAAAATGACAGCCATACACACTTTATTTTTCATCCGATCTTTTAAACATGTGACCCTTAGGTTCTCGACTATTTTGGGCACTTAAATTAACTTTTAATCTGAGCATATCATAAACGGTTTTATGCCACTTGCATTATCTCTTAATTTAAGCAAATCATGAAGGGTTTCATGATGCCAATTTACTGGAATGTAAGTGAATTAACAAACAAACTCTTCAATAGTTAATTATTCAACTTATGAACCTTTCCATAGACAATTACCAAGCAGTTCATCCCTTAACCATCCCATACTCCACTTAGTTCAAAGTATTCGCTATGTGTCAACTCCCACTACACTAACTATGTCACATCTAGTCCAAATGATGTTAGTTCTTATCATAGGGATCTTATTACTCTAAAGTGTCATTAAAGACTCTCTTCATGACACATAACTGCTCTAGCCAAAGACTCCCAATTACTGACCCTAATAAGAGGCTGTGGATATTATCTCCTTCTATCAGGATTGTTGAATCCTTTATTGGCTACTCAATTACCTTTGAACACCAATAGTTGTACCCAATCACCACCCTACGAGCGACTTATCTTAAGGCAACAAGGAATGGTGTTAAAACACAAGATCAATATACAAAATATCCTTCAGTACCTCAAGTCTAAGGATATTTGCACCATTACTATGATGAGATTAATAACTGACATTTGATAGATCATCCATATGATAATCTCATAGCTAGTTATCCGATGTAGTTATTACTCTTAGTAAGCATCCATATGTTAAACTCTAAACATCTCATGCTTACAGTTTATGAGATCTACTGCTTGATCAAATCAAGGATTATAACATGTGCTAGTCTATCTAGATTAACAACGCCCTGTCTTATTAATCCTATTATTAGAGAAAATTTAGATACTAACATAATTGCACATGATAGGAGTCTCATTATCATGATTTCCTTCATACTATGTTTTGTATCATGGACTTCATTAATTCAATTTAAGATTAACTTCAATTCATAAATAAATGAATATCAAATTAATGAAAATTTTCTTTCACTTTATTAATAAAAATAAAGTTTCGATAAAAGTGCTAAAGGAAATTGCCTTTGTAGCACTACTCTAATAGCAAATTCAATTTTTATATGTTAAAAAAGAGTATGAAGGTATATTAAATAATCATAATAACTTCAAACTAGTATTCAAGTACTTTTTGATATGCCTATCTTTTCTTGGGGTTTCCTCTTAAAGGCCACATTCTCCTATTTTTCCTTTTTTTTCCCTAGTTTTTTCTTTGGGGATACTTTATCTATTCTCACTTTCCAATTTCTTATGGCTTTTTCACCTTATCCATAACCTACGCTCAAGTTGGTTTTTCCTTATTTCCTTGGTCTCTCAAAGGTCCCTTTTCCTAGTTTCTACTTTAGTTCTTTGTCAGGTTTTCTCTCAAAGGCTCTTTATCTCTTAGTCGTTCCATCTTCTTTCCCTTGGTTTATGTTTTGTGGGCGTGGTTTTTCCTTCTCACCTTTTGATTTCTCTTTGCATTTATTGTCTTTGTATATTATTGGCATTTTAGGTGGGTGTTGCTTATGTAGACTTGTTCAAGTCCATGGCCAAATACTTATCTAAATGTTTTAATCACATTTCCATTTAAGAAAATGAAGTGGACATTAATATTCTCTCTCACCTGACTTTATCTCCATCAAATCTCTTTAAAATAGAAGAGATAAGAAGAAACTCATCAAAAATCTAGTAACGTCTAGGGCTAGGAAATTTTTTGTGGCCTATAAAAAGGATGAAATAGTAAGAAAGAGAGCAGCAATGTAAGAGTTCTAAAAGGCTCTGTCATCCATTTAAGGCAATTGAAGCTAGGAGCTATTACAAAGAGGAATGAGAGTGAAAGGAGAACCAAATCCCACCTATTTTGAGCTAGTTCAAGGTTAGTGTAGGGACTTTTCAAACCCAAAAAGGCCTGGTCTGAGATCTGTCAACTTGGAGCACGTTAATGAGTTTTTCCATACCCTCATTCTCCTTGTTTATGATTTTCCATACTTTAGTTACAATTAGTTGTTAAATTCTAGTTTAGAGATGCAATTTTCACTATTTAGGATATTATTTTTTATTTAATTCAACTTATTACTAAGTGGATTTAATAATGCACAATTGCTGGAATTATTATTATGTTTATTCATGTTCTTATTTAATTGGATAAACTTGATTATTTGAATATGGTAAGAAGAATTAGTGGCTCATTTGGATTTGTATAAACTATTTGGTTATTGATTATGTTTCCTTGTGCATAACATGTTTTTGATGTTTGAATAGAGTTGGTTCAATTCTAAAGAGTGAAAAGGGATAGGTAAGTACTAGCTAGTTGGTTTTCTACATTTAAATTACTAAATGTCTCAAATTATCTTGGATATGTTGAAATTACATATCTAAACTAAAATTGGAAACTTGCTTGTTCACTTGTAAATATTATATTAGTGTATGTTTTATTTCTTTGATTTCTAGACATAATTTGAACCTCATCCCTCTACCTTGCATATATGTATTGGATTAGTTAAATTTATAGGTTTGGTTATTATGATTGTTTTGGTTAGGATTTCTTTTATATTTCAAGCCATTGATAAAGTTGATTTTCTATGTAAAACTAGTTGTATGAATATGGACAACCTAAATTAGTTGAGATAATTCTCTTTTGAAGCTAAATTACAAGTGTTATACATTTAATGCAGACAAAATAGGATTATTAGCTTCATATTGTGATTTGGATTTTTGCATTTAATAATCAATTGGTTATCCATTTCTTCATGTTTTTAATTGATTAAACTTAAAATTGTAAAGTTAATTTACTATCAATAACATGGTCTAAAATTGAACATAATGAATAATTTGAAATTTAGAAAATAACTGAAATTAAGAATGATTAAGCTAACAGTGATTTCATGCATTATGTGGAGTTTTCATCCAATTTGTCCAAAGTCTTCATTTTCCTTTAGATGTGCTTTATTAGGTATGTCTAACTTCTTTTCAACTCAATAAATAGCATAGCTTAATGTATTTTGCTCAAAAGAACTATGTAATGGATATTTCATACAAAAATGTTGATTAATATGGTTATAACAAATCTAGAATTTTTCTTTTAATTTTTCATTAGTTTCTAGAAAGTGGCTTTATTAGTTGAATAATGTAAAGATATGTGCCTTGATTAAATTCAGTATATAATTGGTAATTTGGGATTGTTTTGAAAGAATTAAAAGATGAAACATGAGTTGTCCAACCAAAAATTGTGAGGATTTGTTCAAATTTTGTCCTTGAAAAAAGTGTCAAATGCTTTACTCTTAACTGTGAAATCTTTAATCAAGTTGGCTTGAGTTTAGGCAGCAAATTATATGTTAAAATATCTATTTAAATTGATCTTATAGCTGTTAAAAATTTCATATATGTATAATTTGATTTCACCATTAAAAAATTCCAGTATTATATATATTTTGATGATTATGAATTATGTCAAAGGCAATAATTTCTAGCTTTTGAATATTGATTATGTAGTTCTAAGAATGTGTTATAAGTTTATTTTTTAAGTTTTGATGTTGTATCTTACTAATGTGGTTCAATATGACATTATATGATTATTGATGATGTTTATATTTTATTATGGAATTCCTTTTGTATGAGCAAAATTATTAGGATGTAATTGTCTCTTTTTTAAAAAAATTAATAGAATAATTTGTTGGAACATTTTTAATTATGATTAATAAACTAAATTAGTAAATTAACTTTCCTAGTGGAATCGACTCTTATTTGCTCTATACTAAATTGATTAATAAATTTGAAATTAAAATAAAGATTTAATTTGTATACGCCTAATGACACGTATCAAATTTTGGAGTCATTTTGTTTTGTTTGCCTAGTTTATTTATTTATTTTTGAATCATAACTAACAATTCTTTCATTTTTGTAAAGTTAGATAAAGAAGAGAGAAGGTGATTTTTATAAAATTAAGAGACAAAAAAGAAACTGAAGTGCAAATCCAATTAGAAAAGGAAGACAAAAGGATAAAAATGGCCGCAACCACCTTTAAGTAACTTTTAGAACAAAAATTAGAAGACCAACCTTTATGCATTGTCTTCCTCATCTTGGAAAAACCCATGAAGCTCAATTTAGGTTTCTTAAATTTATTGCCTAAATTTTGTGGACATGTAAGTAAGGATCCTTATAGGCATTGAAAAGAATTTTTGGTTGTTTGTTCTACTATGAGACCTAAAGGAGTTAATGAAGAATAAGTGAAATTACGTGCTTTTCTATTTTCATTGCATGATTTTGCTAAAGATTGGTTATATTATTTGCCTCCTAGATCTATAAATACATAGGTGGAATTGCATAGATCTTTTCTTGAAAAATATTTTCCTATTAGTAAAATAGAATCAATTAGGAAAGAAATATATACGGAATTAGACAAAACTTGAATGAGTTACTATATGAATATTAGGAAAGGTTTAAAAGATTGTGTACTAGTTGCCCCTAATTATCAGACGAGTGACCAATAATTATGTAATATTTCTATAAGTTAATTTTAGTAAATGATAGGAGCTTGATATATGTAACTTATGGCAGGGCATTAGTTGATAAAACTTATGTATAAGCTAGACAGTTAATCTCTATCATAGCTAAAAATTCACAACAATTTCGAACTAAAAATGAGATTAATCAAGTTAGGAGAGTTAACGAAATAGATATGTATGTCATTCAGGATTAGGAGAGTTAATGAAATAGATATGTATGTCATTTAGGATTAACTAAAGGAAAATTCTCAACAACTAGCTCATTTGACTACTTTAGTATTGAAACTTATAGCTGTTAGTATTACCCAAGCTTGTGCTTATGGAATTTGCACTGATTTTACTCACATCACTAATGCACGTCCTTCTTTGTAGATACAAGATATGAATGTTATGGGTAGTTATCTTAGAAAAGCACAAAGGAAATATGATCTTTTTTTAAACAAAAATAATGAGAGTTGGAAGGTTGATCCAAACTTTAGATATGGACCTAGGACAAACCTACTTACTTTTGTTAGTAACTAAAACAATCCAAGGTCTTATTTTATACCTCACAAGGGACTAAGTGCTCCTTTAAGATTATAAGTAAGGTGAGAAGATTAACCAAACACAAAGGATAGTGTGCTTTGAAAAAGAAAAAAAATTCAAGTCATAACCAAGATGCTTTGTATGTAAAACTAATATACCCACACTACTTATAGGCTAACTTTACTAAGATGAGATATGAATATCTCTAAAGATTGAGGATAAAGTTGAAAATTTAAAGATGTTTTAAAAGATGTTAGGTTGATGTTTAAACCAATTGCAAATATCCTAAGAAATTATGATTTTCGTAAATAAATTTTCTATTTTGTTGTTCAGTTTTTCTTAATATAATTTCTTCTGTGTGAGGTATGGTGGTAAACTAGAATCATAATTTGCATTATAATGCTATCTTGAACGAGGACGACCAAAAGCTAAGTGTAGGGGAATTTGATAAGTAAAAGTTATAGTATATTTTACACCCCTATTTTATATTATTTATATAGCACATTTGGGGTCAAATTATTGCATTTTATTATTAATCATTCAAGTTATTTAATTTATATTTTATTTCTAAAAAGGTTTTAAATTGTTCTAAATATTTTCTTGTAGGCTTGGTGGAGTTAAGGAAAGGAATCTAGAAGAAAATTTGGCCCAAAATGAAATTCAACCCAGAAGAAAGTCCAAAATTAAAGAAACGACCTAAAATAAAGAAATAGCCTAGTAGAATAGTAGTAGCTCAAGAGTCAGCCCATCATAAAGAGGAGAAAAATGCAGACCTAGAGGAAGTAAAACGCAGAAGTGTAAAATGTAAGAGAGCAAAACGACACATCAATGTAGAAAGAAGGCCAAAATATATAAGCAAAATGAAACATAGCAACAAGAAAATGCTCCAGACAATAGCAAAATGCAATGCAGAGAAGAAGAGCAATGCAACAGCCAAAATGTAGTGGTTTGAGAGAGAAAAATGCAACAAAAATATGAGTAGCAAAACACAACACAGAAAAAAAAACCCATAAACCAAAATGCAACAAAACTAGTGTCAAAATAGAAGAGATAAGCAGAAACTCATCAAAAATCAAGTAAAATGTGAGGCTAGGAAATTTTCATGAGATTATAAAAGCAATGGAGCAACGAGGAACAGAGTAGCAAGCATTCACGTAAGGGTGAGATGTCTAAAAGGCTCTATCATTCATCCAAGATGATTGAAGCTGGAAGATGTTGCAAGGACCATTAGGAGTGAAAGGAGAACCAAATCCCACCTATTTTTAGTTAGTTCAAAGTTGCTAGAGGGGCTTTTCAAACCAAGAAAGGGCTAGTCAGAGCCTTATCAAGTTGGAACACATCAACGATTTTTGAACCCTCATTCTTATTATTTATGATTTTCTATGCTTTAGTTATGACTAATTGTTGAATTCTAGTTTATAAATGATTTTTTTTGACTATTTGGGATATTATTTTTTTATTTAATTCAATTGATTATCGAGTGCATTTAATAGTGTACTTGGAATTCTTATTATGTTTACTCATGTCCTTATTTTATTAGATAAATCCTTGATTATTTAAATATGATAAGTAGAATTTGTGATTCATTTAGAGTCATATGGGTTAGAATTTCAATGCTTTTCAAACAAGTTTCAATTGTTGATTTTGTTTCCTTGTGCTTAAAGTGCTTTTGATGCTTGAATAGAGCTGGTTCAATTTTAAAGATTGAAAAGAGATAGGTAGGAACCACCTGGTTGGTTTTCTACATTTAATTTGTTAAATGTCTCGAATTATCTTAGATATGTCAAAATTACATGACTAAATTAAATATGAAAACATGCTTGTTCACTTATAAATATTATATTAGTTTATGTTTTATTTCTTTGATTTATAGACTTGATTTGAACCGTAACCCCCCAGTTTATATATATGTATTGGATTAGTTAAATTCATAGGTTTTGTTATTATGATTGTTTTAGTTTCGGATTTCTTTTATATTTCAATTTATTAATAAAGTTAATATTCTATGTAAAGCTTGTTGTATGACAACTTAAATTAGTTAAGATAATTCTCTCTAGAAACTAAATTATAAGTGTTATACTTAATGTAGATAAAATAGGATTATTAGCATTATATTGTGAATTGGATTTATTCATTTAATCATCAATTGATTGTCCATTTCTTTATGTTTTCTAGTTGAATAAAGTTAAACTTGTAAACTTAACTTTACGTCAATAACTTGGTTTAAAATTGAATATAATGTTTAATTTGAAATTGAATAAAGAATTGAAATTAAGAATGATCAAGTTATATGTCTTGACTGAATTAGATGTGTAATTGGCAATTTAGGATTATTTTGAAAGAATTACAAGATGAAACGTGGGTTGTCTAACTAAAAATTGTGAGGATTTGTTTAGATTTTGTACTTGAAAGAACTGTCAAATGCTTTACTGTTGGCTTTGAAATCTTTAATTAAGTTGGTTTGACTTTAGGAAGAAAACTAGATGTTGAAAAATCTACCTAAATTGATCCTATAGCTACTAAAAATTTTAGATTTGTATAATTTGATTTCACCATTAAAAAAAATCAGCATTATTTATATTTTGATGATTATGATTTAGGTCCGAAGGCAACAATTTCCAACTCTTGGATATTGATTGTATGGTTATAAGAACATGTTATAAGTTTTTTTTCTTAACTTTTGATGTTGTATCTTACTAATATGGTTAAAGACAATAAATGAGTATTTATCATATTTATCACAACAAGGAAATAAGACATTACCGATAGAAAATTACCAATGGAAAACATTCTGTAGTAAATTAGCGACGGAAATTGATTTTCTGTTGGTAAATTTGTCTAGAAAAATTGTTTTTTGCGACTGCCAAAATATCCATCAGTAAACATGGAGGGAAATTATCCCCAAGACTTTCCCGAAGAAATATAGCAACAAAATAGTAAAGTATGTTGTAAAAATAGTTGGCAATGGTTGGTGGGAAAAATAAGTATCTAAATTACCAACAGAACCACAATTTTGTCAGTAAAATACTAATAAAATTGTTGTTCTGTCGGTAACTATCGAATTGTTCATAAATTAAAATGACATCATTTGGTTTTAATCCAAACGACATCATTTTGAACACCCATTTAAGCTACCCAAAACCCCTTTCTCCCTCCCCTCTGTTATTTTCTCTCTTCTTCCCTACATCAATGTCGTCGGTCTCTCCTCCTCCCAAGCTTCCACTGTCAATTTTTGCTTGCTGTGGTCCATCGTGCATCGTTTTTAGGTAAGTTTGCTCTTAGGTTTATTTTGTCTCCAAAAAATTCGTTGTTAAATGATAATATATATGAAAATGGGTGGGTGGGATTTGTTTTGATGGATTGTGGGTATTATGCATTTTTACCTAATGTGGTTAGTTTATTTGTTGTTTGAATGTGTTTTTATTAGTAAATAATGAAAAAATGCAGTGGCTTTGTTATTAGTTAGAGATAATTCGGGTTGCTTGTGAATTGTTCGATGAAATGTCTTATAGGGATGTTGGTGAGACTTAATTGTTTAATGCTAAACTTGGTTAATGCCTTGGAATCTAAGGAAAATGCATATAGTAGTTTCATAAGACTTGAAATGGAAAATGAACAATTATACAGAAGGTGCTTTGAAACTAGAACCAATCATTGTAATTAGGATTAGCAAGCCTAAAGTCAATTTAAAGAAGTTAATATATAAAAAGGGATATCATTTCATATGATAGAATGAAATTGGACAGTTATATGGAAGGTGATATTTGTGAAACAATTAATGAGAATTTTATGTATTAATAAGGCATGGCTTGAAAAGAAAGGTAAGTATAGTGTTTTTGTACATTTTGAATCAAAATTTACAAATTTTTCTTTTAATACTTGATGGAATGAATTTGGTTTTACCAATTATTTCTTAAATATGATGTAGGAATTCCTCATGACCCAAACCATAAACTCAAATGAAAATTTTAAATTTATGGGTAATTAAATCAAAGCTCAAGTTGAAGCCATTAGAACTTATCATTTGAATTTAGGTATTAGATATCATTTATACCTTTTCCAAACACTTTATGTTCTTACTATTTCTCAAATTTTAATTTATTTGTCTAAACTTGATAAAGTTGGATATTCCTTTAAGTTTTGAAATGTATGTTGTGTTTTATGTAATAATAACGATTTTATTGGTTTCATGATGGTTTAAACAAATTAAAGTTTGATTATCTTTTTGCTGAGACTTTGTTGGCCTTACATTAAATGTTGGTATTAAACATAGTTTAGTAGAAGAAAGTTTAACTCATTTATGACATAAACGTCTAAGTAACATATCTAAAGAAAGAATACAAAGATTGTAAAGAATGAAATCATTCTAATTTAGATTTCACTTATTTTAGTAAATATGTGCATGGTATTAAGAGAAAACATATAAGACATATAATTAAGAAAACAAACAGAAGAAGCACACAACACCTTGAACTTTTATATATTTTGGTATATATGGTCTTTTTGATATTTCATCTTTTAGTGGGCAAAAGTATTTTATCACTTTTATTGATAATTTTACATTATGGATATTTCTAATTGCTATATGAGAAATCATAATCAATAAATGCCTTAGAGGTGTTTATTGATGAGGGTTAAAATATATTTAGACCAAAAAGTGAAAGTTGTAAGGTTATGTAGAGGCAGTAAAATTTTTGGAAGGTAAAATGAAATCGGACAATGTCATGACCTATTTGTTAAATTCTTAAAAAAGCATAATGTATGTACGTAATACATAATGTTCGTTACACTAAAATAAAACAATATTACATAAAGGCATAAGCATACTTTAATGGATATGGTTAAGTGATAGGCCTCTTTTCTGATGACTAGGCAACCTACCTAGCACCCCATGAAAAAGCTCCAGTTGATATCCAATCTAATTAGATAGTTCCCCTAGAGCTAAGCTTTATCCCTTCTCTTCAAAATATTTTAATTCAATATAAAAAAGGTAGCCCCAAAAGTTTTTAAAAGTAACCTTTATCAAAAATATCAACGGCATAATAGCTGTTATTTAATAAAACTAAAAATTTTAGGTTCTTGAAAAGCAATTCAAATCACTCCTATCCACTTAACCAAAGCACTACTTCTGGACTTTAAGTCCATTCAGAAACAATATCAAAGGTTCAAACACATTCATGCGTTTAGTTAACGAAAGGAACATTTATAAATATCCATCTTTTCACAAAACCAAGATCGAGATATATTTACAAAGCTGATGAACTATACATGGTAAAAAAATTACAATCTATCTTTACATAAAAGATGTTCAAAGCATGTTCATAATTATGTAGTACATGTAAAACAAATGCATAAGCAAAACTGCTTACATAACCACACGTGGTGAAGGTAGCTACTCAAATAGTGGAGCCCCAGCTACTGAAATCCTTTAGCGTGTACTTAGGAGGTTGAAATTTATAAAACAAGAAATAGAAAATAAAGGTTGAGCTAAACGAGCTCAGTGAGTGTTATGGTTTCTATTTAAAATATTTATACAAACATTCTCCATAAAGAGCAAAGATAATTTCCTTTTCTTTCCAAGCAATAACTGATGTTCTCACATAACAAATTCAGATAATCAATAAACATGTAAAACACAATCAAGTTCCTTTTTTCTTGTAAGGTAAACAAAGATGACAATCGATAGTTTCATGAACTTTCTCTTTTCAAATTTTCTTTGTCATTTGATGCCAATAGGTGTAAGGTCACAGGGTTGGTTCCGCATTGCTTACCTATGCCTAGCTAACCTTTAAGAACGGAGCTAGTTCTGCATCGCTTACTTGCATTAGGTTAACCACCATATAGCAATTATTATGGAGCTGGTTCTGCATCCCTTACCCATAACAATGCTGACACTACATATAAATTAGTGGTTACAGAGTTGGTTCTGCATCGCTTACCCGCAATAGTGCTAGCACAATATATACTCCATACGTGTAGAGGGAAACTCACAAGACATACTAGTAGACACGTGACCACTCACAGTTAGTTACAC
>JANIJH010000007.1:33233607-33247833 GCA_024520975.1 Erythroxylum areolatum | reverse complement strand
TCCTTAAAGCATAATTTCATCTATAACATAATACTTAAACAAAACACTCATTCAATTTCATTTACTATTTCTAAATTTCAATTAAAGATCGGGGTCCAACAAAAAATTCCATGAACCAAGGAGTCATAACAAGAGCTTGCTTTCTTGATTCACAGGTGTAAATAATGTCACGTACTATAGTACTGAAATCAATTGTGGAAGGTCATTTTAATTGATTAGTACTTCATCTTCAATGTGATTAATTCAAACTTAGTATTAACACAAGAAATTCACAGGTTCAATAGACATGACAATTCTTCGCATAATAAGTCCCTAGGACGGTATGAAGACTGGAAACCCGTAAAGTAGCTCTCATTAGTCTTATTGGTGAAAATTTTCAAAAACCTAGGATTCACAGCAGGAACATGTTTTCTTGATTCAGAGGTGTAAACAATGCCTCACACCATAGTATTGAAATAAATTGTAGGAGGGAAATTCAATTGATTAATACTTCAACTTCAACGTGATTAATTCAAATATAGTATTAACACAAGAAATTCATAAGTTTAATAGACATAACAGTTCTTTGCATAATAAACACCTATGATGGTATATAGGCTGGAAACCTGTGATGCAACTGTTGTGAGGCTTATCGGTGAAAAATTCCATCAGCTTAGGAGTCACAACAATAACTTACTTTCTTGATTCATAGGAGTAAACAATGCCATATACCATATTATTGAAATGGATTGTAAGAGGCAGAAGGCAGATTCATTTGATTAATACTTCAACTTCAATACGATTAATTCAAACTTAGTATTATCACAAGAATTTCATAGCTTTAATTGACTTGACAATTCTTTGCATAATAAACCCCTAGGATGGAATATAGGTTAGAAAATTGTGATGTAGCCTCTTTGAGGATTATCAATGAAAAATTTCATTAGCCTAGGAGTCACAGCGAAAATTTGCTTTCTTGATTTGCAAGTGTAAACAATGCCATATACTATAGTATTGAAATCAATTGCAAGAGTTGGATTCAATTGATTAATACTTCAACTTCAACGTGATTAATTCAAACTTAGTATTAACAAAAGAAATCCATAGGTTTAAGAGACATGATAGTTCTTTGCATAATAAACCCTTAGGATGGTATATATTTTGGAAACCTATGATGTAGCTCCCATGAAGCTTATCGGTGAAAAATTCCACAAGCCTAGGAGTCACAGCAAGAACTTACTTTCTTGATTCAAATATATAAACAATGCCATATAATATAGTAATTCAATGAGCCTAGGAGTCACAGCAAGAACTTACTTTCTTGATTCAAATATGAAAACAATGCCATATACTATAGTATTTAAATCAATCGTAGGATGTAGATTCAATTGATTAATACTTCATCTTCAATGTAATTAATTGAAACTTAATGTTAAAATAAGAAATTTATAGGTTTAATAGACATGATAGTTCTTTTCATCATAAGTGCCTAGGATGGTATATAGGTTGGTAACCCACGATGTAGCTCCTGTAAGCCTTTTTGGAGAAAAATTCCGCAAGTTTGTGTGTCACAGTAAGAACTTACTTTCTTGATTTATAAGTGTAAACATAGCCATATCATATAATATTGAAATCAATTGTAGGAGGTGGATTCAATTGATTAATACTTCAACTTCAATGTTAATAACTCAAACTTAGTGTTAACATAAGAAATTCATAGGTTTAATAGACATGAAAGTTTTTTGCATAATAAACCCCTAGGATGATATATAATCTAGAAACTACTGATGAAGCTTCTATGGGGCTTATCAGTGAAAATTTTCATGAGCCTGGGAGTCACAACAAGAACTTGCTTTCTTCATTCATAGGTAAAAACAATGCCACGTACCATAGTACTGAAGTCATTCATGGAAGGTGGTTTTAATTGATTAATACTTCATGTTCAATGTGATTAATTCAAACTTAGTATTAAGACAAGAAATTCATATGTTTAATAGACATGACAGTTCTTCATATAATAAATCCCTCGGAAGATGTATAGGCTAGAAACCCATGAAGCAACTCTCGTGAGGTTTATTGATGAAAAAATCCACAAAACTAGGAGTCACAACAAGAACTTGCTTTCTTGATTCACAGATGTAAGCAATACCATGTACCATAGTATTGAAACTAATTACAGGAGGCAGATTCAATTGATTAATGCTTCATCTTCAATGTGATTAATTGAAACTTAATATTAAAATAAGAAATTCATAGGTTCAATAGACATGACGGTTCTTTCCATAATAAGTCCCTAGGATGATATATAGGTTGGTAACTCATGATGCATCTCCCGTGAGCTTTTCGACACAAAATTCTATGAGCCTATATGTCATAGCAAGAACTTGCTTTCTTGATTCACAAATGTAAACAATGACATAACCTATAGTATTGAAATCAATTGTAGGAGGCGTATTCAATTGATTAATACTTTAAATTCAATGTGATTAATTCAAACGTACTATCAACATAAGGAATTCATAGGTTTAATATACATAATAGTTCTTTGCATAATAAACACCTAGGACGATATATATGTTGGAAACTAGTGATGTAGCTTTTGTGAGGCTTATCGGTGAAAAATTCCATGAGCCTAGGAGTCACAACAAGAACTTGTTTTCTTGATTAACAGGTGTAACAATGTCACATATCACAGTATTGAAACCAATTATAGGAGGCAAATTCAATTGATTATTACTTCAACTTTAATGTGACTAAATTCAAACTTAGTATTAACACAAGTAATTCATAGGTTTGATAGATACAATAGTTCTTTGCCTAATAAGCTTCTAAAACCATATACAGACTCGAAACCCGTGATGCAGCTCCAATGAGGCTTATTAGTGAAAAATTCCATGAGACTAGGTGTCACTTTTACCTACTTTCTTGACTCACAGGTGTAAACAATGCCATATGCTACAGTGTTGAAGTCAATTGTAGGAGGCATATTTAGTTGATTAATACTTCAAGTTCAATGTGATTAATTCAAACTTAGTATTTACACAAGAAATGCATAGGTTTGATAGACATGACAGTTCTTTGCATAATAAGTCCCTAGGATGAGGATGGAGAGCCATGATGCAACTTTCGCAAGGTGTATCGAGGAAAAATTCCACGAGCCTATAATTCAGAACAAGAAATTCCTTTCCTGATTCGTAGGTGTAAATAATGCCATGTACCATAGTATTGAAATCAATTATAGAAGGCAGATTCAATTGATTAATACTTTAACTTCAACGTGATTAATTCAAACTTAGGATTAACAAAAGAAATCCATAGGTTTAAGAGACATGACAGTTCTTTGCATAATAAAACCCTAGGATGGTATATATATTGGAAACCTGTGATGCAGCTTCTATAAGGATTATCAGTGAAAAATTCTACAAGCTTAGGAGTCACAGCAAGAACTTACTTTCTTGATTCAAATATGTAAACAATGCCATATACCATAGTATTTAAATCAATTATAGGATGTAGATTCAATTGATTAATACTTCATCTTCAATGTAATTAATTGAAACTTAGTGTTAAAATAAGAAATTTATAGGTTTAATAGACATGACAGTTCTTTTCATCATAAGTGTCTAGGATGGTATATAGGTTGGTAACCCACGATGCAGCTCCCGTAAGCCTTTTCGGTGAAAATTTCCATGAGCTTGTGTGTCATAGCAAGAACTTGCTTTCTTGATTCATAGGTGTAAACATTGTCATATCCTATAATATTGAAATCAATTGTAGGAGGTGGATTCAATTGATTAATACTTCAACTTCAATGTTAATAACTCAAACTTAGTGTTAACATAGGAAATTCATAGGTTTAATAGACGTGAAAGTTCTTTACATAATAAACCCCTAGGATGATATGTAGGCTGGAAACCAGTGATGAAGTTTCTATAAGACTTATCAGTGAAAATTTCCACGAGCCTAGGAGTCACAACAACAACTTGCTTTATTCATTTATAGGTATAAACAATGCCACGTACCATAGTACTAAAATCATGTATGGAAGGTGGTTTTAATTGATTAATACTTTATCTTCAATGTGATTAATTCAAACTTAGTATTAAGACAAGAAATTCATATGTTTAATAGACATGACAGTTCTTCATATAATAAATCCCTCGAACGATGTATAGGCTAGAAACCTATGAAGCATCTCTTGTGAGGTTTATCGATGAAAAAATCCACAATCCTAGGAGTCACAACAAGAACTTGCTTTCTTGATTCACAGATGTAAACAATACCAAGTACCATAATATTGAAACCAATTGCAGGAGGCAGATTCAATTGATTAATGCTTCATCTTCAATGTGATTAATTGAAACTTAGTATTAAAATAAGAAATTCATAGGTTCAATAGACATGATAGTTCTTTACATAATGAGTCCCTAGGACGATATATATGTTGGTAACCCATGATGCATCTCCCGTGAGGCTTTTCAACACAAAATTCCACGAGCCTATGTGTCACAGCAAGAACTTGCTTTCTTGATTCATAAGTGTAAACAATGACATAACCTATAGTATTGAAATCAATTATAGGAGGCATATTCAATTGATTAATACTTCAAATTCAATGTGATTAATTCAAACTTAGTATCAACACAAGGAATTCATAGGTTTAATAGACATAACAGTTCTTTGCATAATAAACACCTAGGACGATATATATGCTAGAAATTAGTGATGCAGCTTCTGTGAGGCTTATCGATGAAAAATTCCACGAGACTAGGAGTCACAACAACTTGTTTTCTTAATTCATAGGTGTAAACAATGCCACGTACCATTGTATTGAAACCAATTATAGGTGGCAGATTCAGTAGATTATTACTTCAACTTCAATATGATTAATTCAAATTTAGTATTAACACAAGAAATTCATAGGTTTGATAGATACGACAGTTCTTTTCATAATAAGTGTCTAGAACCATATACAGACTCGAAACTCGTGATGCAGCTCCAGTGAGGCTTATCAGTGAAAATTTCCACGAGACTAGGTATCACTTTTACCTGCTTTCTTGACTCACAGGTGTAAACAATGCCATATGCTACAGTGTTGAAATCAATTGTAGGAGGCATATTCAATTGATTAATACTTCAAGTTCAATGTGATTAATTCAAACTTAGTATTTACACAAGAAATTCATAGGTTTGATAGACATGACAGTTCTTTTCATAATAAGTCCCTAGGATGATATATAGGATGGAAAGCCATGATGCAACTTTCGCAAGGCGTATCGGGGAAAATTTTCGCGAGCCTATAAGTCACAACAAGAACTTTCTATCTTGATTCATAGGTGTAAATAATTCCATGTACCATAGAACTGAAATCAATTGTAGGAGGTGGATTCAATTGACTAGTACATTTTCAATGTCATTAATTGAAACTTAGTAATTACCCAAGAAATTCAAAGGTTTAATGGACATGACAGCTCTTTTCATAATAAACACATAGGATGGCATATAGGGAAAACCGTGATACAGCTTTTATGAGGCTTATCAGTGAAAAATTCCATGAGCCTCGGAGTCATAAAAAAAATTTGGTTTCTTGATTCAGAGGTGTAAACAATACCGTATGCCATAGTATTGATATCAATGGTAGGCGATAGATTCAATTGATTAATACATCAACTTCAATATGATAAATATAAACTTAGTATTATCAAAAGAAATTCATAGGTTTAACAAACATGACAGTTCTTTGCATAATAAATCTGTAAGAAGATATATATGTTGGAAACCTGTGATGCAGCTCCTATAAGGCTTATCGGCAAAAAATTCCACGAGCTTAGGAGTCACAACAAGAACTTGCTTTCTTGATTCAAAAATGTAAACAATGTCATGGACCATAGTATTTAAATCAATTGTACGAGGCAGATTCAGTTGATTAATTCTTCATCTTCAATATGATTAATTGAAACTTAGTATTAAAATAAGAAAATCATAGGTTTAATAGACACGACAGTTCTTTGCTTAATGAGTCCCTTGGATGGTATATAGGTTGGTAACCCAAGATGCAGCTCTTATGAGGCTTATCGGTGAAAAATTTCGTGACCCTAGGTGTCATAACACGAACTTGCTTTCTTAATTCACAGGTGTAAACAATGCCATATCCTATAGTATTGAAATAAATTATACCAGGCCGATTCAATTGATAAATACATCAACATCAACTTCAACTTCAACTTCAATGTAATTAATTCAAACTTAATATTAACACAAGAAATTCGTAGGTTTAATAGACACAATAGTTCTTTATATAATAAACCCCTAGGACAATATATGGGCTGGAAACCAGTGATGTAGCTTCTATGAGGCTTATCGATGAAACATTCTAAAAGCCTAGGAGTCATAACATGAACTTACTTTCTTGATTCACAGGTGTAAACAATGCCACATACTATAGTACTGACATCAATTGTGGAAGGCGGTTTTAATTGATTAATACTTCAACTTCAATGTGATTAATTTAAACTTAATATTAACACAAGAAATTCATAGGTTTAAAAGACATAATGATTCTTTACAGAAAAAGTCCCTAAGATGGTATATAGGCTAGAAACCCATGATGCAACTCCCATGAGGCTTATCGGTGTAAAATTTCACAAACCTAGGAGTCAAAGCAAGAAGTTGTTTTCTTGATTCACAGGTGTAAACAATGCCATGTACCATAGTATTGAAATCAGTTGTGGAAGGCAGATTCAATTGATTAATACTTCATCTTCAATGTGATTAATTGAAACTTAGTATTAAAATAACTAATTCATAGGTTTAATAGACATGACATTTCATTGCATAACAAGTCCCTAGGACAGTATAGGCTTGTAACCCAAGATGCAGCTCCCGTGAGGCTTTTTGGTGAAAATTTTCACGAGCGTATGTGTCACAACAAGAACTTGCTTTCTTGATTCATAGGTGTAAACAATGTCGTATCCTGTAGTATTGAAATCAATTGTAGGAGGCAAATTCAATTGATTAATACTTCAACTTCAATGTGATTAATTCAAACTTAGTATTAACACAAGAAATTTATAGGTTTAATAAACGTGACAATTCTTTGTATAATAAATCCCTGGGGCCATATATAGGCTAGAAACCAATGATGCATATTCTGTGAGGCTTATTAGTGAAAAATTCCACGAGCCTAGGAGTTACAACAAGAACTTGCTTTCTTGATTCACAACTGTAAACAATGCCACGTACTATAGTACTAAAATCAATTATGGAAGGTGGTTTTAATTGATTAATACTTCATCCGAAATGTGATTAATTCAAACTTAGTATTAACACAAGAAATTCATAGGTTTAATAGATATGGCAATTCTTCGCATAATAAGTCCCTAGGACAGTATATAGGCTGGAAACCTATGAAGCAGCTCTCGTGAAGCTTATTGGTGAAAATTTTCACAAACTTGGGAGTCACAGCAAGAACTTGTTTTCTTGATTCATAGGTGTAAATATTGCCACGTACCATAATATTGAAATCAATTGTAGAGGCGGATTCAATTGATTAATACTTTATCTTCAATGTGATTAGTTGAAAATTAGTATTAAAATAAGAAATTCAAAGGTTTAATAGCCATTATAGTTATTTGCATAATAAGTCCCTAGGACGGTATATGGGCTGGTAACCTGTGATGCAGCTCTTGTGAGGGTTTTGTTGGAGTTATATAAATATAATGCCCTATAAAACAAGTGTATTTACATGTAACTTAATCTTCTTCAGTTTTAGTTTTGTAATGAAAATATTTATTGTTAATAAAACAAAAAAGTTTGGTTTTTATGAGCATTAGATATCTAGTTATAAGGTACCGAGATTCTTTTGTAAGTAATATAGATATGCATAGAGATGTATGGGAAACATGTATATTATAAGATTCTAAAATAATGGATTCACAATTGAATAATCAAGTTGGCCACTTGATTATGGTTTATACTATGGTGTTGTGATTTGTCTCCATGTAAGTAGAGGAGTTTACTTCAAAAGAATGATGAGTTTCATATCATGATAGTAGTCGACTATTGATAATGGCACTGTTAAATGAATCTGGAATCATGTATATTTTCAAGAATAAAGTAGGTCGTTACTTTAGTCTTAAAATATACATTTTAGCATTGCTTATTATGGACTACAATCTTGATGAGTGGTGAACTCATATGTGTTTCATTATAATTTTTGATATGATTGGAATAGATTTTTATAGAGAATTAATCCATTGTCTGCATGTTGGAATTATTAATTGAAACATGAATCAGGAAACATTTACTCAAATAAAGAGTTAATAGTGATATCATCACTTCTAGATGTTTTATAGAGATTAGTGACTAAATTGGCACCAGGAGTTTGATGGACTAGCTACCCATCAATCCTTAGCACCAAGATGAGATCTTCAATGTTAATCATCATATAGAGTAAAATGGGAGATCTAGAAGGAAAAACCAACATAAGGGCAAAATTGTTATTTTACCCTTTATTATGCGAATGACTATAATAAGGTTAATAATAGCTTTGTAATTGGACATATTATTTGAAATATGTGGTCCATATTTAGTAATTCAAGAGGTCAACTAATTTTCTGTAATGGAATGACATTTAGTTAATAAGCTAGAATTAATTATAATGAGATTAAATTAATTTTGGGCTTATTAGAGCTTGAATTATCTAAGTCCAATAAGATTTCCCACTTGGCTTCAAGGAAGGTTATCAAGCAAAGTAAGAAATATAAATGGATGTTTTAAAGCCTATGATAATGTTGGGCTTGCACTAATTAATAGTTAATTAGAAGCCCAAATGAACATTTAAAAATGGGCTAGACTTTAGTTTCATTTAATTAATTAGATTAATTATATTAAAACAAAATTCTTAAAGAAATGAAAGGGAATTTCAGTTTTTAATTGTTGAATGTGCAGCTGCACATTTATTATTGAATTGCTAAATAAATATGGTACTTGTCATGCATTATCATCATTAAATGGAGTAATGATCTTACCATTAAATGGTTTAAGGGTTATCTTTTAATAATGGCATTTAATGTAACCTTTTTAGCATTCATTTGATTAAAGATGAAAGAGGTGTATTCAATGAATGATCTTCCTTCTTTCATCACTAAAACTGAAATTGACATGTCATTTTAGTTTAGTGGTCTTTTCATATAGCCATCTTCAAACAAATGAGAAGAGTCTCATTTAATGACTTCTTTATGTTTGATAAAAGAAAGGTGTGATGCATTGGATGCTCTTTCTTCTTTCTTTTCATGCATAACCAAAATTGACAAGGTGAAAGAGAGGTGTTCTTGCATTTTTGGACTCTCTCTCCTTTCTTGCATGCGTTAGCCGAAATTTGCATGAAAGGTGTCTCATCTTTGGCATCTTTCTTCTAAGGAAAATCTCCTCAAAAGTTTTCTTCTCCTTTCCCGCCAAAGGATCTTGTTAACCAAGTTGTCCAAGAAGAACAAGTGGTAGATCGGATTGGTTGAGGATACAATATGGAGAAGAGGAAAAAATAACAAGAAGAAGAGGATACATCACCTTGGAGAGGATATATTGTCGAGGATAGGATAGTGTAGTGAGGAGTTAAAGCTATATCGAAGGAGTCAGTAATATTTCTACCCTCTTGTTCTTATGTTAAATATTATCCTTATACCGTACCATGTATGGATTGACATGTTGATTTGGTTATCTTGCTTTTGTTGTGTTATGATTTCTAAAAAAGTTTTGAAATCCACCGTTGAACCAAATCTTGCATGTTTTCTTTTCCAATCCAACAGCTTTTCGGTGAAAAATTCCACGAGCCTATGTGTCATAGTAAGAACCTATTTTCTTGACTCACAAGTGTAAACAATGCCATGTCCTACAGTATTGAAATCAATTGTAGGAGGCAGATTCAATTGATGAATACTTCAAATTCAATGTGATTAATTCAAACTTTGTATTAACACAAGAAATTCATAGGTTTAATAGACATGACAGTTCTTTGCATAAGAAAACCCTAGAATGATATATAGGCTGGAAACCAATAATGTAGCTTCTGTGAGGCTTATCGGTGAAAATTTTCATGAGCCTAGGAGTCACAACAAGAACTTGCTTTCTTGATTCATAGGTGTAAACAAAGCCACGTACCATAATATTGAAATCAATTGTGGAAGGTGGTTTTAATTGATTAATACTTCATCTTTATTGTGATTAATTCAAACTTAGTATTGACACAAGAAATTCATAGGTTTAATAGACATGACAATTCTTCACATAATAAGTCACTAGGACGGTATATAGGCTGGAAACCTATGAAGCAGCTCTCGTGAGGCTTATCGGTGAAAAATTCCATAAACATAAGAGTCACAACAAGCACTTGTTTTCTTAATTCACAGGTGTAAACAATGCCATATACCATAGTTATTGGCCCCTGAAATTTTTTCTTGATGAATATGCATGATTTAAATTAATTATAAGGTCTTTAAGGAATTATTTTGTGGAGTTAATTATTATGTTAATGTTACTAAGATTTTATGACATAGGTTGATTGAATTAAAGTGTTAAGGTAGTAAGATTGTACAAGGGCATTTTTGGTAGTTCATTTAAGGATAAAAACCATAAGGCATATAAGGAAAGGTAAAATAGACATTGCACACTCATTAAGGGTAGGATTGGAAGATGAAAATGTGGTCTTGCATTTAAGAGAAGGAGAAAATGTGAATTAAGGAAGAAGAATGAAAATAGAAGAGAGAAAGAAGAGAGTGCCGTGGAGAAGAGAGAAAAGAAGGAAGTCTGAGTTAGGTTTCAATTTTTCTTAGCCTTCAAGAGAGATTTTGAGGTAGTTCAAAAAGAGAAAACGGAAGAGGAAGATAAGAGCTTCCATTAGAGCCAAATCTCTCTTTATTTGGTGAAGAATCAAGGTAAGCCCATTTGGAATTTTTGGATTTTTGGAAGGGTTTTAGTTCAAGAAGCTTAGGAAATGCTTGGGTTTAAGCTTTCTAGGATCAATTTTAAGCATATGTTTCTTTGGGTCCTCAAATTAGAATTCCTATTGAATTGGGAATTTTGTCAATGTTACGGGAATCAAGAGAGGCAAGAGCCAGAACCTTCAAGAATGAAGCAATCGCTGAGGAGAGAGTGTATCTCGGAGTAATCTCCCACGTTAGGGAACTTCTCAGCCTACACACCGAGAGGAGGTAATTTTATAGTTTGGTTCTTCACTTATTTTTGTAGGTTATTTGCTCAGTCATTTCTACGTCATAGCATGCGCGGTTGTCTTTGGAAAGGCCAAGTCTTGCCTTGCCTAACCTCGGAGGTTCAACACAATCACTTCTTAGCGGCAACTTTCCCTTGGCCATCCAGGTGCTAAGGTTGTTCTTGAGCGGCATTCCCTTAAGTCTCTTTTGGCTTGCTTCTTCTGGGCTTGAAATATTTTAGTTAGGCTTCTCACATAGATTATAGATGCTTAGGTATTTTTGGTAGAGTTCTTTGTGTTTTTGATGTTGAATGGATGTACTTTGCTCCTTCCATAGCTTCTGAAATCCCTTAGTTTCTATATTGGATGTCCTGAGGCTAGTTGCTTATTTAAGTTAGATGTGCCTCCTGTGGCACTTGTACGTGAGTGCTTTGTACATATTTTGTTCCATTAATTAATTCTTCTGATTTACCAAAAAAAAAAGGAGAGGCAAGAGGAGAAAAAAGGAGAGGCGTCTTTGAGCAAGTCTTTAAGCAAGGAATTCAAGGTAGGTTACATGTTTATAACTGAGTTAATGAGCCATGACTATGTTTTCAAAAGCAAGAGAATTAAATGATTTCAATTGTTTTATAAATGTTTCATGATTGCTATTTGAATGATTTGAGAAATCTTTATATATTTGGTATATGAATTTTGTTAATGAATTGCAAAATGAAGATGGAAATGTATTGAAACATTTTATGGTATGCCTTGAAAAATGTCATGGCATTTTGTATGAATGAAACGAAAAAGCATGAAAGTATGAGCATATGATAAAATGAATTGAGCACGAATATGTGCTTTTGTTTAGGAAAGAGTAGAACCATTTCATTCATCATGTGCATGTTGACAAGATCCTTCTTCCAGCTGCCCACTTGTGGCATGTGAGCTCCGAAAAATAGACTCATTTTGTTCATGGTGTAAACTCTTGTTTCTCCATTTCGTTCCATGGAACCCTAGAGCTATTTTTTGTACATTGCATCATTGAATTGTCAAGAATAGTGCAAAATTAAATGTTATGCTTTGATGGTTAGATGTATATGCTATGTTTATGTGATGATGTTTGAATTATGAGTTTTGAGCTAGAATTGTGAATTTGGTTGATGTAGTGTGGCTTGGAATACCCATTAAACCTTGTAAAACTCCTTTTTTAAGGTTAATGAAACATGAGTTTGTGTATGGATGAGGTTCAGTTGGAATTAGGTATACTTGAGGAAGTTATCGATTTGAGATGATAAATTTTTGAATACGAATTGTTGTTATATATAACTCAGATGGGTTATGGGAAAAGAAAGATAGGAAATTGTGAAGAATGAAAATTAGCTATAAGTAATGAATTAAATGAATAGAGATTAGAGACTATGAGGAAATAATATTGTTATTTGAATTGTTATGAAATGATGTGAATTTTTATTGCATTTTCAAGTCTTTCATTAGGGTAAAATTTATGTTTTAACTTTCAGGGAAAAACTGTTTTGGTCTCGGCTGAATTACACAAAGTAGTCTTCTTGGAAGTTGTAGGTTATCTTCCTAGCATTCCAATGATATAAAACATGAAATTTTTGGACATCGGAGTAGAGAGATATGATCATTATAAGTTAGGGATGCTGCATATGATGTATAAAAGCCTTAGTCACAATCGCGAGGAAGCAGGGTGCGTTCCCACACCCTAGTAGTAGCCTTGGGTGTGATTGTGACAAGGGAATGGTGTGACCGCACCCTGGAAGTAGCCTCGAGTGCGATTGTGACAAGGAAAGGTGTGATCGCACCTCGTATCTTCACCAATGTTTCGCCACCCAAAGGGTTTTCCAACTCTAAACATATTTGATTCTTTTAGCCATAACTTTGTCATCTGACCTCGAAATGAAGTGATTCTTAAAGCATTGAATTTCTAACACATTATTCTACCTCTTCATAAAAATTGGTAGCCTTTTATATTGAATTGAAATAGATTGATGGAAAGAAAGTGATGGAATCAGATGGAAGAGCATGAATTGGTTATAAACATACTTTGACTTTTTGATCATATCTTGAGCTATAGAGCTCCGAATGAGATGATTCTTGTTGAAAAAGAAACTAGAGATATGGAGATACAATTGTTCTAAAGATGTTACTTAGGATGATGGGCACAATCCTCGTGAGGGTGCCCCATATTTATGATATCATAAAATGAAGATGAACCGATAATGGTTAAGGATAGTTCATTAAAGCAACCCTACAGGGTAATACGTACGCTCATGTCTTATGATATTCCAGATAGTTGGGCTCCAGAAATAGGGTCCAACATTAGGTTTACACCTTAATAACACAAATTCATTATAAGTTCATCACTCAATCGATCATTCCAACTTTTTCTCAAAAATAAATTTTTGAGTCAGTTTTGCATGGTCATTAAGACAAGGAAAATGAAGTATTTAGGCATCACCTTCTTCTAAAAAATGTTCCTCTGTGTCTTAAGTTTCCAATGACACCAATTTCATACAATTCAGTTCAGTATTCTGCAATTTATACTCAAAATACTTCAGATTGTTCTCAAACTGCAACAATACTCAGTACTCAAATGTGAGCCAAAATTTGAAAATCTTAGAGATAGAATTAAAATTTGATTCCTTAATGAAATTTCTATCCATATGTCTCTAGTTTAATCTAAATAAAAAATAATTCCATTTGGAGATCTACAGATCAAAATATGGCCAAAATACTTATGCTTATTCAGTGAAATCACTCCATTTAACAAATTTCAACACACTTTAGCATTTTTCTCCTAAATTCATCAATCAATCATTATTAATATTTTCCCTGTGAATTTAGATGGCCATGAAATTTGGTGGAGATGAAAGACAATATGCAAGGAGTTTGTGATCCAAATTTTAAGTCAATTAGATGTTCGAAGAAGAAGTTATGGCCAAAATAGTGAAAGGTGTCATGTTGGATCGGAAAAAGAAAGCATGCTTAGTTTGGAGAAACGATAGATTTCAAAACTTTTTAAGAAATCATCTTGC
>JANIJH010000007.1:33218339-33233507 GCA_024520975.1 Erythroxylum areolatum | reverse complement strand
GATTTAATTATTAAGGTGATGGAGTCAATTAAAGGTCTTAAGTCTATTGTGAATAGCAAGTTAGAGGATGAAGTTATAGGGGAGGGATAGAATGGTATTTCTCTCATGTGATACTGTATTTTTTTGGAAAAATTAAAATTTTCATTAATCTGATAAATTTATATAGTGGAGACTTAAACACGTGCATAATCTACTTAAATACAAAACATCAAAGAAACCTTAATACTACGACGTTCTATTGCATAGTTTACTTAAACACATGTTGAATGCATTTTCTTATTGGAATGGGTGATATTTTCTCTTAGTTTCTACATATAGTCATTAGGTTTTATACATATTTTACCTGCTAAATTGTTTAGTTTATCTAACTTTACATTTATAATGATTCATATTTAGTTTGTAAAAAATACACTTGAATTTGGTTAAAAAGGACCAAGCAATGGTTAAATGAAGGAAGCAACATCCAAAGTAAAATGAAGCAAAAAAAGAAGGGTTAAAACGATCCAAGCAGAAGCATTAAACGACAACTGCTGACTTATGAAAATTGTTTAGGTGAGAAACAAAGGCACAAAACACAAAGGCCACCAGCCTAAGGAGAAAACGATGGTGTAGAGTGAAGAGCAGGCTTGAAAGAGTATTTTTACAAACACAATTATTTAGTCATATCAGCTAGGAAACGACAACATGGGAGAGAAAGGAAAGAGGCATGGCTTGCGTGTCTAGAATTGGAGAGAACAAAAATGCATGAGGGGCTAGGTCTGAGGAAGGGAACGAGGTTTTAATTTGGAGGACTGTTACATCGAAGGGAGGCTAACGCACCATCAGGGGAGGCACGCAACGCACGCATCACGCAGGCACCAAGCAGCAGGAGACACACAAGAGACCCACCAAAACGATGCAACATCGAGCTAACGCACGCGAGGAGGAGCCAGCACGTAGAGAGGAAGAGACAATGCACCACACAGGAACAAACAACGCACGCAGTTGGGGAGAAACGCATCACCAGGAGACACACGCAAAACACACTTCAAATCTTTACTCAATTCAGATGAGCAATTGATTAAGGTTGCCACTGGCGATGAGGAGAGGCTCTGGATGCGGTGTTGGCTCCAAGGGATAGCAAGGTCTTCAATCTACTTCCAAACGATTCTTCTTCACAGGTAATCAGCTTCTCTCACGTTCATTATTTAGCGATTAGGGTTTCTTCTAAGAAATTTCTTCGTTTCCAGGAGACTCTTCGTGACTTCCAGGTGACTCCAATGGATATTCTATTCTCCAATCTACCTCCACCTAACTGTATTCCAAAGGTAAACATCTCCTTCTCGGACATCTTTTAGAGATTAGAGGTTTTTTTAATGAATCTCTAAGAAATTGCTTTATTTCTAGAGATGGAAGGGGATTTCTATCTGGGCTTAACATTCGGTGACAGTTTGAAGAGGAAAAAGAGGATTCAGGTTAGATCCTTTTTCATGAATTTGTCTATTTCTTCTTCCATATATCCCTGTTGTCGAATCTAGTATGTCTGATCTGATTTCTCCATTGTTGATTTGCTTCCTTATAGGATTATAGGGACTTCAACAACATTCCCGAAAAGGGGGTGGGCTAACCCCACCCAGGTATGTGTTTAGATTCTCTCATACTTCTCCTTTCTTTTCATTGAGATGAATTTGAACTGTGTACCTCATACTGTGTTCATCCCTGAGAAGGGGAATGAATCTATTCTGTGCATTCCTTAATCTCCTTTTGTGAACTGTGGTTGTGGTTCTGTGGTTGTAAATTAGTTTTTGCATAGTTGATTGCGTGGATTTAGTAGCTGCTTCGCTCCAACACATCTCAGGTAGTTAATCATGTTGTGTATCTATTGCAGGCTACTCTATTAGGGTTTGATATTGTCCTTCAACCCTCCAGATCTGATGTCAAAGGAAGGGGATCTCTACGGGCCTTGGCTTTGTAATACCGATGGGGGATGGTACTGGAAGGTAACATCTATTCAAGATTTGGTTTATTCCTTAATATCTTTTATGAAATCCTTTCGTTAGTCATTCCTGTGCTTCTCTGTTTGAATGGAGGACTTTCTTGGGTTGATGGACTTGATTTTGCAAGAGCTATAAACTACCAATTTCCATAGGTCAGATTGTTTGTATCCATGTCATATAAGAAGCATGTTTAAATATATTTGGTTATTAATGTTTGATTAATTTGGAAAATTGAGGAATATTTCTTAATGTTGTTTGTTCTTAATAGTTGTAATTCTGTAAAGTTTTTTTTCCTTGGCAGAACGGTAAACTAAAAAACAAATGCATGCCATTTTAAGAATTCTAGGTGCTTTTGTATTTACAGTCTATTTATTTTGAATGAATAAGATGTAAGATGACTTTGAATGTTATTCTGTAGTAGTTTGTTGGTGTAACCCTTTATGTCCTAATACCATCTGCAAGTAATGATGCAATCAACCTTATTACGGTCAGCATTGTTTGCAGTGGGTTTAGTCTTGTATTATTTTTTTCCCTTCTTTTGTACAAGTTCATGTATACTTTCCCTTTCTCATTGGTCCTTCCCTATATTTTTGGATATACAGTCACTTTGTTCAGAGATCCCTGCGAAAGGCCTAAAGCTGGAGAGGATGTGAAGGAAGATTACCCAAAGGATGTGACAAACATGAACACATTAGTGATAAATTTATTGTAACATATAATCTTTATTTATTGACAATATTATTGTAACATATAACTTTCATACTTGTGACGAAATATGTTAGACAATATGATCACTGAACTAAATTTCTTTTACTAATAATGCAATTCTATTATTGAATTGATAGTTTTATTTGTGACAGTAATAAAAACATTAGTGACAATATTTTTCTAAGATCAATTTTTCATTTTTATGAAAAAATGATGTTGACACTTTTTCCTTAAAATATTAGTGACCAAGAAGTAATGGATACTGATAAAAAAGCATAGGTGTCAAATATTTTTGTCACTATTTTCAATTATTTTAGTGGCGATAATGTTGTCACAATAAAATGAAGTGTTGTTACAACTTTATTTGTCACTATTTTATATTATTTATGTCAACAAATTTGCCATAAATATGTAAAGTTATTGTGACCATACAATTTTGTCACACATTCCATAGGTTTAGTGTCGGTACTTTCGTCATAATAAAATGAAGTACTGTTACAACTTAATTCGTCACTACTTTATGTTATTTGTGACGATAAACTTGTCATAAATATGTAAAGTTACTATAACTATATAATTTTGTCACATATTCCACAATTTTTGGTGTCGGAACTTTTGTCACAAAAGTGTTGCATAATTGTGACAATTTTCTAAATTAGTCACTATTTCATTATTGACAAAGGTATTTGTGACGAGAGGTGATGACTTCAAAAATTAGACACTATTAATAATAGTGACAAATATTACTACTTTTAGTGACAACTTTTACCTTCACTAAAAATACAATTTCTTGTAGTGATTGTCTAGGATCAATGGAGATCGAAGTATCATTTGTGTAAGATAAAAATTGGTGAATTGTTGGAGATAAATCTGTAGACAAAATGGGATGACTTTGATGATACCCACCTAAGCATATGTGACAATAATTATGTTTACTACTTCATTGAGTTTTGGAAACTAAAATATTATGACCGTGTAAGAAATGATAGAAATTGATCTTCTTGAGGTACTAAGAATGGTTGATAAGCAATGATAAAGACAGTTGATTGATAAGGATTACATGAACAGTATTGATGATAGTACCAAGAAATCTTCTTTCAAAGAAGAATTTCACCGAATTAGGTTAAGCATATCAGATAGTTTATTTTAGGAATGAACAATGAAAGAACAAATTAGAAATGAATATGTAATGAATTAAAAGTGAATATTAGAGTCATATCCTTAGCGGAGACTCAAGCATAAGGGGTAGAATATGCTACTGAGAATGTATGCATTTTATTTGATGTAAAGTATCCAACTATCTAATTGGATTCTTGAATTTGATGCGACATTCTTATTAGTGTGAGGAGAATATAAGCCCATGTTATATTCTGTGTAAATATGTTCAAGAGATACAAATTAGATCTGACAAATACGGTACCAACACAAGAATTTAAGATTGTAAATAAATTGAAATATGTGGAGAAACTAGTATGAATGAATAGAAATTAAAATAAGTCAATATGAAATCAGAGGAAATCGAATGAATTGAGAAAAATCATTCTAAAAAAGAAATCAATTAGGAAATTGAAAATAACATGGGATAATATTACCTCATTGAGGAATTAGTACTTAAGGAATTGTAAGGTAATAAGCAGTAAGGGTTTTCACTGATCTAAGCCCTTTGACAAAAAAATGTCTGAGGAAAAACGTGTAAGTCGTATAACTGATGAAGGTAAAGAGAATTTTGAGGAAGTATAACATCAATAATAACTATAACGTTTGGATTTGGAGATTTTGTAGTATACAATGATGTTTTGTACTAGGGATTAAGATGCAGTCTAATATAGCAAGATAAAATGATTTTGTATTCATAAAGACAATTAAGCCTCATGAGATGATATTTGATGTATGAATTGGAACTTGCTACAATAGTGATTGTTTTGAAAGTTTGGAGACATTATAAGTACATAAATATTTTGAAATATACAGATCACTTAATTTTGAGGTAAATATTGAGTTGAAAGAATTGAATACGAGACTAAGATAATAGATAGAGTTATTTGAAGGATTATGATTGTATAAATGAGTAATATATTGGTAAAGCTAGTGTTGTAATCAGGTGCACTGAATAGAAAATTCAATAGCAGCGTATCACAAATTTGGATATTGAGGTTATCAAATCTAGTGCAATAAAGAGTGTAGAATGAAGTTCAATTTGGGGCAAAATGAAGCATTATTAGCTACACTAAAAATTAAGATCAGTTTCACATGAACAAACCCCAAATTGAGGATTCAAAAATTGTGAATCTTACTAAGAAATTGGAAATGAATACAATTTTGAGTTCGAAAAAGAAGAATGATACTTTGTAATTGAAATAAGAAGTATGTGTACCGATAAGGATGATTAAGCAAAGAGATTGTTAGAGATGAATAAATAACAACCTATGATATACATCCTAGTAGGAATACACCGAGATAGCGTTTGATGGCTAAGGAGGTAGAAGCAAATGACCACATTTGTGAGTTGCCAATAGTCTTAACTGTTGTAGATATGCTTAAAGCTTATATTTTGAAGTTCATAGGAATATAAGATCAATGTACAGCTTTGACTGACTTTAAGCATAACAATTATTATCGCAGTGATGTCATTAGAATTTTGTATAGGGCATTATATGACCAAAGAAGTCATCTACCCTTACATTTAAAATGAATAAGATCTAAAATGGTTGAAGACCAGGATTGATTCAAAAGATATTATTGATGAGTTAAATGAATTTGTAATAGAAATTGAGTGATTCAAAAAAAAGATGAAGGAGTTGGTGGATTAACACTGAAGGTATGGAGTAAAGTGAGATGAACATAAAAATTAAGTGTATTAACACTGCAGTGATGTAAATTATTAAGTGAAAGATAAATTGTCTCTGAGAGTATCACCTTGCCAAGGTGTGCTTACATTAAGTACAAGATGTACTCAAGTTAGGAAAAAGGATTAGCTAAGCCCGATTTGAATTGGTCTATACGAAATTATTATAAGTTAGTGCTATTGATAAAAGATGTCTTAGATTCGTAATGTGATAAATATGAGTATGTTAAGAAATATTGATATGATATGATATGGTTGTTATCAACACAGAAAGTGGAAAAAATTGTGAGTAATCTGAAATATTATAAAGGACTAGTTAAGAAAGTGAATGACCAAACAAGGGATTGAAAGACTGAGTGAGTCTATTGATTGCGGTCATTTAAAAGAAATTATTCGAAGGATAAAGTTAAATGGGAAAAGGAGGAACATCCTACCTTTTTTATCAATTAGATAAGAATTTCGAGGATGAAATTCTTTTAAGAGGGGGAGAATGTTGGCCCCTAAAATTTTTTCTTAATGAATAAGCATGATTTTGACCAAAAAAAGAATAAGCATGATTTAAATTAACTATGAGGACTTTATGAAATTATTTTGTGGAGTTAATTATTATGTTAATGTTAGAAAGATTAGATGAAATAGGTTAATTGAATTAAAGTGTTAACAGAGTAAGATTATGCAAGCGTATTTTTGGTAGTTCACTTAAGGATAAAAACCATAAGGCATATAAGGAAGGGTAAAATGGACATTGCACACTCATTAAGGGTAGGATTGGAAGATTAAAATGTGGTATTGCATTTAAGAGAAGGAGAAAACATGAATTGAAGGAGAAGAATGAAAATAGAAGAGAGAAAGAAGAGAGTGTCGTGGAGAAGAGAGAAAATAAGGAAGTTTAAGTTAGGTTTCAATTTTTCTTAGCCTTCAAGAGAGATTTTAAGGTGGTTCAAGAAGAGAAAAAGGAAGAGGAAGAGGAAGATAAGAACTTTCATTAGAGCCAAATATCTCTGTATTTGGTGAAGAATCAAGGTAAACCCATTTGGAATTTTTGGATTTTTAGAAGGGTTTTAGTTCAAAAAATTTAGGAAATGCATGGGTTTAAGCTTTCTAGGATCAATTTTATTCATATGGTTCTCTGGGTCCTCAAATTGGAGTTCCTATTAAATTGGAAATTTTGTCAATGTTAAGGAAATCAAGAGAGGCAAGAGGAGTAGAAAAGAGAGGCATTTTTTAGCAAGTCTTTAAGCAAGGAATTCAAAGTGGGTTACATATTTATAACTGAGTTAATAAGCCATGACTATGTTTTCAAAAGCAAGAGAATTAAATGATTTCAATTGTTTTATAAATGTTGCATGATTGCTATTTGAATGATTTGATAAATCTTTATATATTTGGTATATGAATTTTGTTGATGAATTGCAAAATGAAGATAGAAATGCATTGAAACATTTTATGGTATGCCTTGAAAAATGTCATGAAATTTTGTGTGAATGAAAAGAAAAAACATGAAAGTATGAGCATATGATAAAATGAATTGAGCATGAATATGTGCTTTTGTTTGGGCAAGAGTGAAACCATTTTGTTCGTCACGTGCACATTGACAAGTGCCTTCTCCCGGCTGCCCGCTTATGGCATATGAGCTCCGAAAAATAGACTCATTTCGTTCATGGTGTAAACTTTAGTTTCTCCATTTCATTCCATGGAACCTTGGAGCTATTTGTTGTGCATTACATCATTGAATTGTCAAGAATGGTGCATAACTGAGTATTATGCTTTGATGGTTAAATGTATATATTATGTTTACATGATGATGTTTGAATTATGAGTTTTGAGCTAGAATTGTAAATTTGGTTGAGAATTTGAGAACTATGCATTTTATGAATTCAATATGAATTTTCTATGACAAATGAACATTTCAATGATTTTGGTTATTCTCCATCATAAGCTGTTACCTATGAGCTTTTGAGCTCACCCCCATTCCTCCTCATCTCCAGGTGATGAGCAAGAGATTGAGTGACCAAGAGTTAAGGCATCACTCCGAATTTGCATGTTTTGTTTTGTTGTCAAGTAATTTATATAAAACAAGGTTGTAGTCACATTTTGACCAATTATCGTTCAAGTATCTTTTGTATTTTTGGGTTATGATATGGCGTGGCTTGGAACACCTATTAAAGCTTGTAAAACTCGTTTCTTTTGAGGTTAATGAAACATGAGTTTGTGTATGGACGAGGTTAAGTTGAAATTAAGTATACTTAAGGAAGTTATCGATTTAAGATGATAAATTTTTTAATACGAATTGTTGTTATATATAACTGAGATGTGTTATGGGAAAAGAAAGATAGGAAATTGTGAAGAATAAGAATTAGTTATAAGTAATGAATTAAATGAGTAGAGATTAGAGAGTATGAGGAAATAATATTGGTAGTTTAATTGTTATGAAATGATGTTACACTAGAGGGAGTGAATTTGTATTGCATTTTCAAGTCTTTTATAAGGGTAAAATTTATGTTCTAACTTCTAGGAAAAATTGTATTGATCTAGACTAAATTAGACAAAGTTATCTTCTTTCAAGTTATAGATTATCTTTCTAGCTTTCCAACGATATAAAGTATGAAATATTTGGACGTCGGAGTAGAGAGATATGATCATTATAAGTTAGGGATGCTGCATACAACGTATAAAAGCCTCAGTCACGATCGCGAGGAAGTAGGGTGCGGTCCCTCACCTTGGGAGTAGCCTCGGGTGTGATTGTGACAAGGAAAGGTGGGACCACACCCTTGGATTATCCTTGAGTGAGACCGCGCAAGGAAAGGTGCAATCGCACCTCGTATCTTCACCACTATTTTGCCATCCGAAGAGTTTTCCAGCTCTAAATATGTTTGATTCTTTTAATCATAACTTCACCATTTGACCTCCAAATGAAATGATTCTTGAAGCATTGGATTACTAACACATTCCTTTATCTCTCCAAAAAAATGTTAGCCTTTTGTAATGAATTGAAAAAGATTTATGGCAAGAACTTGAGGGAATGAGATGGAAGAGCATAAATTAGTTATGAACATACTTTGGCTTTTTGATCATATCTTGAGCTATAAAACTCCGAATGAGATGATTCTTATTGAAAAATAAATTAGAGACATGGAGCTACAATTATTCTGAAGATGACTCTTAGGATGTCAGGCACAAGCCTCACGAGAGCGGGGTGCCCAATATTTATGGTATCAGAGAATGAAGATGAACCGATGATGGTTAAGGAGAGTTCATTGAAGTAACCCTACAGGGTGCTCACATCTTACAATATTCTAGATAGTTGGTCTCCAAAAACGGGGTCCAAAATAGTATTGAAAACAATTGTAGGAGGCAGATTCAATTGATTAATACTTCAACTTCAAAGTGATTAATTTAAACTTAGTATTTACATGAGAAATTCATAGGTTTAATAAATATGACAGTTTTTTGTGTAAAAGTCTCTAAGACTATATATAAGCTGGTAACCCATGATGTAACTCCTGCGAGGCGTATCAGGGAAAATTTCACGAGACTAGGAGTCAGAGCAATAACTTGCTTTCTTGATTCACAGGTGTAAATAATGTCATGTACCATATTATTGAAATCAATTGTGCGAGGCGGATTCAATTGACTAATACTTCATTTTCAATGTCATTAATTGAAACTTAGTAATTACCCAAGAAATTCATAGGTTTAATAAACATGACAATTCTTCTCATAATAAACACCTAGGACGATATATAGGCTGGAAAGCCATGTTGTAGTTTCTGTAAGGCTTATCGATAAAAAATTCCATGATCCTAGGAGTCACAGTAAGAACTTGTTTTCTTAATTCACAGGTGTATACCGTAGTATTAAAATCAATTGTAGGAAGCGGATTTAGTTAATTAATACTTCAACGTAAATATGATTAAGTTAAACTTAGTATTAACATATGAAATTCATAGGGTTAATAGACATGACAATTCTTTGCATAATAAACCCGTAGGATGGTATATATATTGGAAAACTGTGATGTAGGTCCTGTGAGGCTCATCGGTGAAAAATTACAAGAGCCTAGAAGTCACAACAAGAACTTGCTTTCTTGATTCACAGAAGTAAACAACACCAAGTACCATAGTATTGAAATCAGTTGTAGAAGGCGGATTCAATTAATTAATACTTCATCTTCAATGGGATTAATTAAAACTTAGTATGAAAATAAGAAATTCATAGGTTTAATAAATATGACAATTCTTTGCATAATAAGTCCCTAGGAAGGTATATAGGATGGTGACGCATGATGCACCTCCCATTAGGCTTTTTGGTGAAAATTTCCACAAGCCTATGCATCAGAGCAAGAACTTGCTTTCTTGATTTATAAGTGTAAACAATGTCGTATCCTATAGTATTAAATCAATTGTAGGAGGCAGATTCAATTAATTAATACCTCAACTTCAATGTGATTAGTTCAAACTTAGTATTAACATAAGAAATTCATAAGTTTAATAGACATGACAGTTCTTTGCATAATAAACCTTAGGATGATATATAGGATGGAAACCAGTGATTCATATTCTGTAAGGCTTATCGGTGAAAAATTCCACAAGCTTAGGAGTCACAACAAGAACTTGCTTTCATGATTCACAGGTGTAAACAATGCCACGTACTATAGTACTAAAATCAATTGTGGAAGGTGGTTTTAATTGACTAATACTTCATCTTCAATGTGATTAATTCAAACTTAGTATTAACATAAGAAATTCATAGGTTTAATAGATATGACAATTCTTCGCATAATAAGTCCCTAGGACAGTATATAGGCTGGAAACCTATGAGGCAGCTCTCGTGAGGCTTATCAGTGAAAAATTTTACAAACCTATGAGCCATAGTAAGAACTTGTTTTCTTGATTCACAGGTATAAACAATGTCACATACCATAGTATTGAAATCAATTGTAGGAGGCTGATTCAATTGATTAATACTTCAACTTCAATATGATTAATTTAAACTTAGTATTTAGCAATTTAGTATGGGTGCAATTTATACGGACAAGAGAGTCATATCACATCTGATTGCTTCCTAGTGGAAACGTAACAACGTGGAGCAATTCAACTTCAATGAAGCACAAATTGGTTGAGGAAGTAATCTTCCTTATTTAAACATGTACAATCTAGGGTGGTAGAACCACCCAAATTTCTATTAGTCTAATAATACAAGAACTCAAATGGAAATTCAAGGCTTGCTAAGATCTTATTAAGATGAATCTAGTTCATGGGATTCAAAATTGGATAAGATCAGGACAAGGTCACAGTATGGATAAGGCCCAGAAGACGAGGGGAAGTTTGAGCAAGTAATGAAAGATCATGTCTCTTCTATTCACAACCTAAAGGTTCAAATGGGATAGCTTTCTAAAGAGTTCTGTAAAAGAAGTGTGGAAAGCAATTTAAGGGTGTCACACTTAGAAATGGGGAAGAGCAAGAAAAACCAGCAAAAAACCAAATTGAACCCTACCTTATAGAGGAACAAGACATAAAGAAAAAGGATGAAGAAAAGGATGAAAACTATACCTATTATCTGACAATTCTTGGTATACCATGTGTGAACACTAGAAAAGCTTTGGTAGATGTCCATGAAAAGAACCTCATACTTCGAATTAGAGATGAACAAGTGAAATTTAGCATAAATAAGGTATTAAAGAATCCGAAGGAGGGTAGCCCATTTAGGAAAATTTACGTGTTTGAATCTTTAAACGATACAAGGCTGACTGAAGAAGAACAACAAAAGATCATCCTCATACAAGGTAAACTATTGGATCCAATAGCAGATTCAGGGAGTTTTGTTATTCCATATTTTGTTGACAGTTTGTTAGTACAAAGGACATCACTGAACTTAATTGATTTTCTTAATTTTATTAATATTATGTTTTTAATTATTTTCCAACTTGTAGCTTATTTACAAGCTATAAAGCTAAAGTTGGGTAACAAGGGTGGAAGCAAACCACTCATAATTGATTCCGATTGAGTTTTGAAGGAAGCAAAGTCAAACTAATGACTATAACTTAGCATGTTTAGTTATTAGAATTAAATTTTTATGTAGTTAGATTTTTTTATTTATATAAATAAGTTTGAATGATTTGGAATTTGTTGGATTAATAATTCTCTTACTCTCTTTTAAGCAATTATAAGATAGGACAACAATCTCGGTCATCAAATGCATTTAGTTTCACACACCGACATCATCACCACCTTAATCGCCATGATGGGTTCTTATATTCTAACCTTTGTCTTTTTATTTATTTATTTATTTTCCTATAATTTTGTTTTATTCCCACCTTATGTGTTGATTGTTCTTACGTGTTCTGCTCACATTGAGGACAATATATTATTCAAGTGTGGGGAGGTGTATGCGTTGTTATTTTTATGTTGAATGTGAATAGGTTATGTGCATTGTATGTTTTCACTTTGAGTGTGAATTTTGCATGTCTTATGCTAGTTTGTTTAGGTTTCATGATGTGATTTGTATGAATGTGTAAATGGCTAGAACTTAACGGAATTAATTTAGCTTTAAACATAGTCTTTTAAATTGCTAAGATTTATTAGCTTGTGAAATTAGTGACCTAGGTTACATTGGTTAAATATGCATGATAATTGCATTGTGATGTTAGTTTAGTCACCCTAGAAATTTGTCACATTCATGAGAATGATTAGCTAAAGAAATAAGGTAGGCAAAAAAGAAATGTGTGAAATCTTAAGCAAATAACTATTTTGCTGACCCTTTTTGTAACAAATCGGGTTATGAATAGAGTTAATAGCCAGTTGACAATGTGATATAGCCAAGTAATTGAGGGACAATCATCATAAATGATTGTCTTTGCGTCAAAAGGCTAAAATGACATTCCATCCAAGCTGTTTAATAAAAACATGGCCTAGTTAGTAACCAAATCGATATACATCACAAATGTGTGCCTTCAAAAGGCAAGGATCATGTCAATAAAAATTAACAAAATAGAGTGTTTATCAAATAGACCCTATCGATTTTGTGTATAGCTTGAATTTTCATGAAAACCTACTTACAGACTGTTACACTTTTGGTTGATTGAATAATTTTCAATGTTTGTATGCAAGTGACAGGGTAAATAAACTTAACATTAAGGTCTTAATTCGTATGTATATTTAGTCTAAAGTACTTAGACATAAGTTTCACAAGTTAATAAGTTAGAACAACTTGAGAGATGATGTTTGTAGTTAAATTTTTTTCTTTAAGTTTAATGCCATTGTCTCATTATTACATGTGGATATGTTGTGTGTTGGTGTGTTTTGTTTTGCTTGTTTTACCTTTACTTGAGGATAAGCAAAAGTTTAAGTATGGGGATGTTGATAGATTGCATAATGTTTTAGTGGGTAGTTTAGTATGTGTTTAGTTGTTAAATTGAATGATTAGTGCATGTTTAGGTTAGGATTGTGTTATTAGTTAGATATTTGTGTTAAGAGTGTTTTATGGGTTAGAGCATACTATTGAGCATAAATTTTGTGAATTTGAGGTGCCTTGATATGTTTGTTAGTGTTTGAGATTAAATATTGAAGAATAGAGAAGATTTTGGAGGAAGCCTGGCAGAAGATCTAGGCCTACAAATATGGCATATAGACCACAATTGTGATATAAGCAAAACCTAGGCCACAATCGTGTCCTGCGCGATAGCAGACGTGGATTAGCTTCAAAAAGACAACTTTACGAGGTTATTTCAAACTTTTGGGCTAGGGTAAAACTTAGATTTTACCCTAAATAGAAAATACTAAAGAGAGGGTAGAGAACCCTAAATTTTTTAGCCTCCATTTTGCCACTTGAAGATAGAACACAAGGAAGAGTGAAAAAGGAGAGAAGGGGAGAAGAGCATTTGCAGCTATTATCCAACCACTCTAACCCAGCCAGTTCAAGCTCTTTCCTACTTTCCCTTGTTTATTTACTTCATCTTAATGTATGACTTGGGTTTGAGAATGTTGAACATGTAGTTAATGATGTTCTAAACTCCTTTAGGGATTTTTTCTTAACTTAATGTTAATGTGATTTCTTTTTATGTTAATATATTAGGTATTATGATTATTTGTTGTATTTGCATGCTTTGGTACCAAATAGAGAGGGTGAGCCGATAGCAAAATGATTAGATTGGGTAATGAGAGTTAAACAATCTAATAGATCGTGCAAATAATCAAATCAGTAATTTATACGAAGAGAGATCTCATGTGAGGACCCGATAGTCTATTACAGGGCTTAAGATCTAATTGGATGTGTAGGCTTTTTGTTAATTAAGATATTGGAAATTCCATAATTCAATTAGGGTTTATGATTTAGGGTTTAATGATTATAACTCGAGAAAGAGTAATCCACCCTTCGAAAGTATAGGATTGATACCAAGTTAACTTAAAAGTAATTATGTTAGCATTTGATGGTAGGATAAATCTCCCTTCTCATAATTCTTTGATCTTGTTGTATTACGATATCTCAATTATTAAGTGGTTGTGCTCCATTTTGATTTATTTTTTGTTAAGTTTGGAATTTTATTCCATTCAACCGCTACTTGGTTGTTTAATTTTTTGTTTATCTTTATTTTTCATTTAAATCACTTTTTTACAACCTTATACAAAGTTAGGATTCAATTAGTTCACTAATTTCTTGTATGATCGACACCTCAACTATTACGCTTTTAACCCGTGCACTTGCGGAACATTAAGAGTTTTATAAATTGTAAAACTTGCTTAACAGATAACATATTAAAATTTGCACAATATGTAGATTCATATGATTCATATTCCTTTAAATTTGTTTTTAACCATTTTAACACTCATCATACTTAGTGAGTAAGAACCAAAATGAAAGAAAAGAATTATAATTAAGACAACTTAGTTTAGAACTTATCAAACTAAGTAACTCTTTTCGGTAACGACGCTAAAATTTGGTATGTTTTTGTTAAGCTTATACAAATTAATACTTTATTTCTACCATTAATTAATTAACAACTTAGTATAGGGTGAAATAAGGTCGATCCCACAAGGAGAGTATTGTTTATTAAAATTTCATTCCGAATGCAAATGAATGTTTTTACTAATAAAGATCGTTAATAAGTAAATGTATGTATTTAGAATTCCAAATAAACTAAAATTCGTTTAGAAAAATTCAACCTACAAAAACAAGGTAAAAACGCCTATAATTTGATGTTTAAATTAGCTCAAACTCATACAAAACCTGCACCTATGTTATTTACCAAATTTTAGCCCCTTGAATTAGAAAATTATGATCATCAACCCAATAAATCAGACTTGGAATTTGCACAAAAAAACAACATGTAAGTCACTAGTTTCGCCTCATTAAACTTTAAATATCGTATTATACTTAAATCCCTTTAATTACCTAACACATGAGTTGTCGTTTATCATGTCTTTGGCACTTCAAACAAACTAAAATAGGTTGGAATGTCAAAAAAACAAACTTATGCACAACTCAAAAACAGGATGCAATAATGTAAATTTAGTTTCTTTAAACATTCATAAGTGCTTTTTTAGGTTCAATTTAATCTCATCATCTTTCACTTGAATTTTCTAACATACTAGACTTAAAATTATGTCAAAATCAAGCTATGCAGACAAGAAAATAGCAACA
>JANIJH010000007.1:33141787-33174943 GCA_024520975.1 Erythroxylum areolatum | reverse complement strand
GGAGCTAGCGTCACTGCGTCAGTACGAAGAAAACAGATGGAACCAACCACGAAGAGCTTGAGAAAACAAGGAGGCGACAGGCGAGAGTGAAGAGTCGGCTGGAAGCCTGGAAAACTACGAGGAATTTGGAAAGTTTTAACAATTATACGACCTTTCGTATCAACTAAATAATTTTTTTAATAACTTATAAAAATATTATGAGCCATATTATATTAGCTGTGTCCACTGTTCAAGCCAATAAAAATAATTTTTTTGTAATTACTATATAACGGGTAAACGGGTATGGGGGGTGGTATCCCCATACCCGCCTCGATATCCGACGAGTATTTTGCTAACCCCCCATATCCGCCCCACGGGTAAAAATTTGCTCTCCGTACTCGCCTCCGTTCGGGTAATTTTATCGAGTACTCATCGGGTTCGGGTACAATTGCCATCCCTAAAGGGTGGAGTAGGAAGTATCACCGAAAGTTAATAAAAGCAGACAAAGGTAGAATAGAAAAGATAAGAAGATGTATGTATAAAAGTTACTTTTTAATGTGAAAGAAGATGTGTGCCTTACATGGGGAAAATGAGCAGAATTGTGACAGTGAAAGAGAGCCAAAAGAACAAATTGTGAGTCGTATATATATAACAAAAATGTTTCATACATTGACAATGGAGTAAAGGCGTACTAAAGCAAGAAGGAACGTTAGCAACTTTATTGGTCATAACTACAGTAATAACATGATGAATGGTGCATCACAACGTTGGTAATTGAAAAAAAAAAAAGACGAATGCATTAATCAAGTTTTGGAACAACTAAAACACCAACATGAAAGTAATAGAGATTTTAGAAAAATCTTGTAGCCTATAATTTAGGTTAGCGAGTTTTTGGAATCGGAAAAAAAAGCAAGCTAGAGTAGTACTTTACTTTACTTTTTTTATGTCATTTGCGTTGCCTCGTTTTCTAGAATGTTAATGGTGTTGAAAAGCATGTTGAACGAATTGAGTACAGACTACAGAGTCAGACAACATCACAGCTTTATCCAATTGATGGCTTTAAGTTCACTTCAGGAGTTAATGCTGTAATAACCGAATTTAGTGGAAGCCATTCTTCCCAAATAACGCAGACATCACATTACACTTTTTCGGTAGATTGATCCTTTTATTTAGTATGTAATGGAGTGTAGGTTATATTTAAATAATTAAGTCCTCTGTTGTAATAATCATAGGTGAACCGGTTTATTTTGTATTTGTGAATGTAATTTTTTTTAAATAATTTGGTAAAAAGAGTTGTGCTAATTAAAATCCTTTCTTATTTATTGGATTAAAACATTTGAAAACACTTTGAGCATATTTTATGAATATAATTTTCATTGTTGTTTTTATCATTTAAAGTTTCGTAATTCTTAATTTTTACAATTTAAAGCTATTAAATATTCACGTGGAAGTGACTTAATTTATTTGCTGGCTTAGGAAATATATTGAAACCATATGAAAAAAATAGAAACCATTTTATAATTTGAAAACTGAAGTATCAGCTAACAGGGCTGTCAAAAAATACACAGTTTGATGATAAAATTTTATCTTGATTGGCAAAACAGAAAACGGAAATAAAAAGGGAAATGAATACAACTTTTAATTTATCTATGAATTTTAGTCCGACAAAGCCAGTGGGTGCTTCGCCGCATCTCTTCTCTACCTCCTAGCCTCCTACTCCGCATACAGTGTCAGTGTGCGGGCTGCTACTAATTAGAGAAAAAGACAAAAGAGAGATAGAGAACAGCTTCGAAGTACTACGGCAAAGTATATGAGAGAGACGGAGGAATCGGCTGGTTTAAAACATTAAAAAAATGGAGGCGGAATTGCAAATGAAAGTGGCTCAGGCCGTTGGAGTCCTGAATCACGACGCTCAATCCTCCAACCGAGTGGCTGCTAATCAGTGGCTGGTTCAGTTTCAACAAACCGATGCTGCTTGGGAGGTCGCCACTTCTCTTCTCACCTCCGATCATCCTCACTCTTTCCTTCCCGATTTTGAGGTTGAATTTTTCGCGGCTCAGATTCTCAGGCGAAAGGTCTTCTGTTTTTTTTTTTTCCTTCCCTTCTTTTGGCTGCGGTCCTTGCTTACTGCATCTGCTATTTTGATGGCTATTCATTTTCTTATAATGCCTTTGTGATTTTCTTTAAAACTCGTTTTTCGGGTGTGTTCGGGTAATGAGTGTATAGGCTTTTGGCTCCCGTATTAATTCTGTAGAGCATGATTCATGTAATCTCAACGGTTCTTATGATGACAATTCACGTCCGGCTTTCATATGGTGAGAATTGTGATGCTAGTGGGAGCCTTGGAATGTCCTAAACAGATGGAAAAAAAAGATTGACTTGATAAAGTCAATGCAATTCTAGGAATTTAATATAGCTGTAAGACTTAAGTGCAAGTTTAAAAACCAAGAACGGAATTGTGCTGTCCAATTCTGATTTTGAATTTCATCTATATGATTAGTGAGGCAAAACGCTCACATGGGACTGTTTTCTATCAAAAGGAGAAAAAAAAATCTATTTCGAATTTTATTTTTGATGAGGGAACTATGCTTTTCTATAGGATCTTAGCTTATTGGTTTGGTTAAGATATTTTGATATCTAGATTTCAAGTTTGTGACCAATTAAACATATTTGGCTTGAATTTTGTAACTTGTTATGGTTGCCCTTGTTGGGATTCTTGAATGCATACTCCAATTGCATGTGGCATCCTTATTGGGCATCTTTTGAAATGTTTATCTATGTATAACAATAGAAAAGAAAATTTTCCTTCTTTCTGTGCGTTGGACCACTAATACCAATATTTTCATAATTATCAAATGTTCATATTCTTCAATGATATATGATATAGCAAGCCTACTTGTTTAAAAATTCTATTGCAATGCAGATCCAAAATGAAGGTCGATATTTGCAATTACAAGTCAAAGATGCTTTATTAAATGCTCTTCTAGTGGCTGCAAAAAGATTTAGTACAGGCCCTCCACAGGTTCTTTTGTTTCTTCTTGTAAATAGGTCATGGATGCTATTTAACTTGGAATATAATTGATGATGTATTATATAACATGAGTAACTATGCTGGGTCTGGGAATCAAGTAATTGGAATTATGCTTTTCCCAGGTGCATTGAATTGCTTTTTTTTTTTGTCTTGACAGCTATTAACACAAATTTGCCTTGCATTGGCTTCCCTTGTGCTTCAAACCGTTGAGCATGGAAAACCTATTGAGCAGCTCTTTTACAGTATCCAAACATTGCAGAAACAAAATGATAGTAATGTTGCCATTTTAGAGATGCTCACTGTTCTTCCAGAAGAAGTTAGTGATTCTCATAATACAGAGAGTAAAATAGATTTGGCATGTCGAAGCCAGTTCTGCCAAGAGGTTTAGGTTCCTTCTTTTTTGTTTTTTGTACATCCTTCCTATTTTATCCTACAAACTCTCAGCCCTCCCTTCTCGCTTCTTTTATTTTTCTTTTGATCCAATCACATATTTTGTTGTTTGATTTCATATAATTGTGCCTTGATAGCAGCTCCTATCGCATACTCCTTCTGTTCTTGAGTTCCTGTTGGAGCAATCACAAAAGTCTTTTGATGCTAGTGTTCATCTGCAGGAAAGGAATAAAAAGGTTCTCCGTTGCCTACTTAGTTGGGTAAGATATTGTTAGTGCCTTGGTACTAATGTTGGACACGCCTTTTTTTTTATAAACATTGTTCTTTTATGTTTCAAGAACTGTCTTGAGTTTATTTTTAGAAAGTTCAGTGATTTCATAAGAATACATGTTTTATGCACTTCTGAACACTTTTCTCTACTAATTTCTGACCCTAGGTACGAGTTGGTTGCTTCTTGGAAATTCCACAAGGATCCTTGCTAACACATCCACTTCTTAATTTCGTATTCAACTCTTTGCAAGTAAGCATGATTGGTTCAATGTTTAAACTTATGTGTTGTAGACCTAGCATGTGCAGCTCAATGATCTTTGCCATGGTGATCTAGGTCCCATCTTTGTTCGATCTGGCAATTGAAGTCCTTGTTGAACTTGCAAGTCGGCATGAGGTATCCTCTTGTTTCTTAGGGAGTTTGTTATTGACACACTTGAGGAAAATATTTTTAGTTAGTGATGTTATTTGCTTAACTACCTAATAGGACATATAGTTGTCCTCGTAAGAGACGTTGGAGTCCATGGCTTTCATGTTATGTAAATCTCTCCTAATAGTGAAACTTCCATAAACTATGATTTGGATGTGATCATGCTTGATTTCAATAGCAAAAGACCTAGAGTGTTCATTCTAGTTGCTTTATATCCATTGTCAATGAAGAAATCTAAGGCAGCAATTTGACATAATTAAAAGACTCAGAGTTGGTTGGAAGTAATGGGTTGAAAAATTGGACAGAGTAGTGCGATACTGGCTTCCTACGGAGCTTGTTAACAACTGATAGTAGAGTAGTAGGGTGTTTTCTTGGTATATGAGGGCAATGGAGAACCTAGTTCATAAAATCAATGTTATTGTGCTAAGCTGGGATACACCTAGTTTGTTAGGTTAAATGCAGTAAGACCTTTGGAATATGGTTGTTTACGAAATCCCTATGCAATTTGAGAAGTAAATAGGCCCCTTTAGTGCTCACTTGTTCTTTGATCAAAATTGAGTAGTATATGCAATACATTGATTTCATATGGTTATAGCTTTAGAAAATCATATAATAAATATTGATGGAAGGTTTGTGTTAGAACTCTAACTGAATATACTAGAGTTTGCTATATTGATATTGATAATAACAGCAGTATAAGACTATTACAAGGTGATTCACTATGAACACCTTCTAACCAGAGCTGAATAAGCTCCTCAGAGAGAATAGAATCTCTCTGTCACAATATTCTCACCCCTTGCTGCTTTCCCGAATACCTTTCTCTCTCTTTTCCCCCTTACCTAGCTACCCACCCGTACATTCTGTTATTTCCCACTCCTAACTAACTTGTGCCTCATTGCCCACATTGCCCTCAGCCCCCTCTCTCTTTCTTATTCTCTAGTATACTCTCCATACCCTGGGTTTGGTGGTGTTGGTCGTGATCCTAACATTGCCCCCCTCTTGAAGAGCAGCCTTGTCCCCAAGGCTGAAGTGAGGAAATTGACTCCGAATAACAAAGTCATCTTCCCATTTAGCATTCTCCACTGTCTGGCCCTTCCTTTTGACCAACCCTTGATGTGTTGAGTGCCCAAATGTAGTTACTCTGGTGCTGTCCAGCACACTTTCAGGATCTGGAAAAATTTTCAACACCTGGTTCAGCTCCCCTTCCTCTTTTCTGGTAAGCTGAATCTGTTTCTCCTCCCTCATATCTATTCCTTTAGCCGATAGGAAACTTCCATCCAAAATAGCAAGGGGACCCTGCGAACACCCTGAATCTTCGTGGTACCCATTGCCTCTCTTCGGTGTGAACAGAAGTTCTGCATTGCCACAAAGTTGAGCCTTTTGTCCCGCATATTGGAATTGCTTGGTCATCTCCTTTTCCTACAACTGAAGAGGAATCACCATTTGCTACCTTAACCTTTTCATGCCCAGTGCAAGGAACATATGAATGAAATAGGTTATAATCATCTATCATATGATTTGATGCTCCAGAATCAACTATCCATCTCTTCCTACTGCATGAAGATAAAAAAGCTTTTATGATATTACCTCTCATAATAGCATTAGCAACCATGCATGTCTTCTATTGGTTGCTGTCATTTTGGAAATTCTTTAGCACTTCCAATAGTTTCCCTAATGAAATATTCAGTTCACCACCTTGTTGTTTCTGACTATCTTCTGATTTTTCTATTCCTTCTTCACTAGATACTTGATAGTCTTGATTTTTCCCCTTTTTTGGTTTCTAGTCTAGAGGCTTTCCATGAATGTCCTAGCATGTGTCTTTGGTGTGACCACTTTGTTTACAATGCTCACACCACTTATGACTTTTCTTTCTAGTTTCACCACGTGACATCAGTGCAGATGCTTCATTAGGAGATACTGGAGTTACATTTTGTTCTTCTTTTGGTTCCTCTTATAGCATGATTTTCCTCCTTGCTGCCTCCCTCCTAACTTCAGAAAACACTTCTTTAGCTATAGGCAAAGGCACTCTACTTAGGATTCTTCCATGGACATCATCCAACTTTTTGTTGAGGCCCGCCAAAAATTTCAAGACTCTTTCCTTTTCAATTTTTTGGTTATACATCACAACATCTTCCGTGCACCTCTGCTCTTCATCCGACAGAAGGTCAAGTTCTTGCCTTAATGCCATCATTTCGACCCAATATTCTATAACTTCTCTGTCACCTTGCTTCATTTGCCACAACTTTGTTTTTATCTTATAGATCCGTGATGCATCCTCTCCATCAGAGTATGATTGTCGCACTCCTTCCCAGATTTCTCTAGCTGTTGGCAGAAACATAAAGGTGCGTTTGATCTGTGGTATCATGGCGTTGATAAGCCATGACGAGACCATGGAGTTATCTATCTCCCACTGTCGTGTAGCTTGTATGTTTGTTGGGTCTGGAACGTTCCCATCTCTGATGATAAAGCTCAGCTTGCCGCGTCCTCCAATGGTGAGTTTCGTAGCTTGAGTCCACTCCTGATAGTTTGTTCCTTTCAGTTTGTCAGAGACAATGACAACTAAAACTCCTTCAAGATCAGAGGTCATTGATGACTAACCTCTAGTTGGGTTTGGTTTTGGGTTTGGGTTTGCCGTGGAGGATCCCTCAAGATTGGAAGTCATTTCTTGGCTTGTTGGGGTTATCTTCTCAGTTTCACTCTCTCTTTCATGTAGCTCTGACACCATGTGAATTAGAGAGCTAATTTTCTCTATGTATATTTCTTAGAGACTACAGTACATATATACATGAATAGGATTTACAGAATAGGCTAGAAGATCTGTACAGATATAGAATATAATCCTAGGATAATGTATATCTCTAAGATACTGCTATCTACTCAAAAAGATTTGATTATGATCAGATCATAATATTATGAGATAATACATACCTTGACCACAAGAAATTTTGAAAGATTTGAGCAACTTCAGATTTTTCACGTATCAAATAGACCCAACATAATCGAGTATGATCATCAATAAAAGTTACAAACCATTTTTTTCAGGTAAGGGTTTTTAACACGAGATGGACCCCAAACATCACTATGAATTAAGTAAAATGGTTTGGAGGGTTGATATGGTTTTGTAGGGTAAGAAATCTTTTGACTTTTGGATAAAATGCAATGCTCACAACGAAGTTTTGAACAATCCACATTTAAACAAATGAGGTGATAGTCTTTTGAGGTAAGAGAAATTAGGATGTCCTAATCTATTATGCCAAAGCAAAATCTGTTCTCTAGCAGGGGGTAGATGAAATACAACTTAAGCTATGAGCTTCTTTATTCTTCAAGTTGTCATCAACAAAGTAGTAGAGACCATCTATCAACTTAGCACTGCCAATCATCTTCCTCGAGTTAGTTCTTGAAAGACATAATATGAGTCAAAAAATTTAATGGTACAATTAGACTCATGGGCTAGTTTGCTCACAGATAGCAGATTACAAGTTAGTTTTGGAACATGTAGGACAAATTTAAGGCAAATATTCGAGGATAGAATTACTGAACCTTTACTAGTTACAGCAGAAAATGATCCATCTGCTATACAGATTTTTTTAATGGCCAGAACAAGGGTCGTAAGTATGAAATAAATTAGAAGAACTGGTCATATGGTCAGATGCTCCTGAATCAATGATCCAAGGAGCGAAATTGTATGGAAAGGAACATGAGAAGGCATTAAAATCACTACCAGTTTGTGCCACAAAAGCATTAGGAGCAATTGAGGATTCAGATTTGGGTTTCAGTAGCTTTAGAATGTAATTAATCTGCTCTTGAGAGAACGGTCTAGCATCCACCTCATGTGCTGATGGGATTTTACGTGATTCATAGTGAGTTGAAGAAGTTTTATTAAATTTTCCTTCAAGCAATCCCTTCCAATGTGCAGGCTTTCCATGGAGTTTCCAGCATGTTTCACGGGTATGCTGTGCTTTATTGCAATAGTCACGCCAAACCTATGACATTTCCTCAGTCTTCTTAGTACAACCAGTCGTATTCCCAGCAACTAATGCTGTGTTTTCAATAAGGATTTCGTTTGCCAAGCATCACAAACTGTTTACTTTCTTCATGTCGGACTTTTGCAAAGACTTCTCCTATGGTAGGAAGTGGTTCATCATCATCACCCAGTCCGAAATCTCGCAATGAAGCGGGGTCTGGGGAGGTCCGATAGTACGCAGCCTTAGTCCTACATAGTAAAGAGACTGTTTCCGTTGGACCCACATACAAATGAGACAATATAAGAATGATGCAGGATACAAAAATAATTCATTAAAAACATAAAAGCATAAAAATAGTAAAATAATAACAATAATAATAATAACACTAAACTACTAAAAGGAATAAAAATATTGATAATAATGAAGAAAATGTGAATAAACCAATAACTTGCTAAATAAATTAATTACTAATCGACATAATTAAATAAATAATAGAAATAAAAATAATAGCAATAAAGATATAAATAATAGTAATAGATTAAAAGTAAATGTTTTCCATAAATTAGATTCAAAGATATGGGAGATATTATCATCATTTTCTATTAGCAACAATTATAATACCTACGCACACTTGATTCTTCGATCTCAAAAAGCATCCGGAAGCGCATCCCAATCGATACACGTGTATGAAATACTGCTTTAACATATTTTGAGAGTGGTATAACATATGGTAGGAAGTGGTTGTCTTCCAATAATCCTGCCTCTAATTTCATCAATCTCAACATTAAGTCCAATTAAGAACTTAAAAATATCAAACTCAACATTAAGTTCAATTAAGAACTTAAAAATTCGGTTTTCCTCTACTGTTTTTCGAAAATAGTTACAGTCATCAGGGGATTTCCATTCATAGTCATTAAACAAATCTAAGTCTTGCCATAAACGTTTTAGAGAATTAAAGTACTTAGTAACACTATCCTCACCTTGATGGATCTTACCCAAATTGAGAGTTTGTTCATACAGTTAGGACTGGTTTCTCAAATCAAAATACATCTGATTTACGTTGTCTCATAGCTCCTTAGTTGTGTGGTAACACATATAGTTGGAGCTAATATCCTCCTCTGTAGAATTTACTAGCCATGTCATCACCATAGAATTTTCAGCATCCTATATTCCTTTTTTGTCACCAATCAAATATCCAATTTTGCCTCTACCACGGATGTACATTAACTGATTGGGACCAGCAAAGAAAATTCTGTCCATTAAGTCATATAGTAATGATCTGAATGGAATGAGAATCTGAGCTACTATTATGAGGAGGAGGTGTTTGAAGAGATGGGTTAGAGGATTCACCAATGTTGGATATGGTTGACATAGATTGGTAGGATTAGAGATAGTAGGTGGTGACTAGGGTTTAGGACTGTTCAGGTATGACTAAATTCTGAATTGTTGTATATTATTCTCTATTTTATCAATACATAGGTACAAGTGTATATAGAAATAGAGAGGGCTATTATAGGAAACTAATATCTGTACATAATATCCTAATTGATCTGATTGCTCATTTTTAGGAGTCAATAATATCTTGGAAATATCCAGTTGGATATTTCCCAACACCTACTTTTAAGGAAAATAAACCATAGACTGACCATCAAAGAATATAACACAGAAAATGGCTAAGATAGAATCACTGCAGCAATTAATATCTTTGTCCTTCAAGAAGTTTATCAAGACTATTAAGAAAATTTGCTGATATAGTTCCAATTCCAAGCTGTATGCTATCTTTTTTCTAGCTGCTCATTTTGTGCTTGCTTGTGTAGGGGTTGCCTCAAGTTCTCTTATATAGAGTACATTTCCTCAATGATGTGCTTCTTGTGCCTGCTCTTAGTAGTAGAGATGAGAAGGTGATCAGTGGCTTGGCATGCTTGATGTCAGAAATTGGTCAAGCTGTAAGTCTTCTGTATGATCTTTTGTTTCTTAGTGTCTCTTTCTTCTTTTCTCATTAGCTTTATGCTCGTCTCAAAATTTTTCAGGCACCTTCTTTGATTGTTGAGGCAAGTAATGAGGCACTTGCAATGGAATATGCTCTATTACGGTGGGACATACACTTAAATGCTTCTATTATGTGCTTTAGTGCTAGATTGGAGCAGTTTCATATTGAATTTTTTGTCACATCAACTTGTTTATTCATAACATTAGAAGACAGATCCAAGGCATTCGATTTAGGAAGATGGAATAGCATGGTGCATTACCTTCTTGTGTCTTATTAGCTACATGTTCTGCAATGAGCTGTATGTTTCTAGTAACTGAAAGGGATACAAATATTGTTTTGAATGAATATGTTTCTAGTAACTGAAAGGGATACAAATATTGTTTTGCATGAACTTGCATAAAAAATCTTGTGCATATATTTCTTCTTGGATTCCTAATTCATATACAAATTTAGCAGTTGTGTAGCATTTCCAAGTGAAGATTGGGAGATTGCAGACTCAACCTTGCAATTCTGGTATTGCTATTATTTTCTAGGCAGTCATATGAAATTGTACATATACACATGACTTCTGCTCATTTAAAATTTTTGAATTTTGGGCTTTTTTAATTATGTTACTGATTTCAAACCATGAAATTGATATCAATATAACTTTACTTCAATTTGTACTTTATCTTGGTGGTCACAATAAGCACACTAGTCAATTGCAGTTCTTACCTAATTTGATAAAATACCCAAAGCTCAGAACTTTTAAGTTTAATTTGATTAATATGCAGTACCTCCTTTCAAAAAAATCCCTTTTATTCTTCTCTCTGATTAGAATAGGTATGCAAATGAGCTTATACACACATGCTTCATATGACTTGATCAAGCGTGATGCTATGTGGTTATTTAATTCTACTCAACATAATGAAAAAAATTTTAAAACTACATTAAATGGCTACCTTTTCTCCCTTTTACTCCCATTAGCTAGATAATCACTAAGTTTTGGTCAACCCTACTTATATGATGCGTTCATATTTATTTCTCTTCCGCTAAAACTTAAATGTGATCATATGTGATGGCGTCTACTTTTTGCCTACATTTCACATGTTTCAGTCATCACAAATTAACAATTCTTCTCATAACTTCATATGCTTCTTCAACCTTCTTACGAGTGCATTCATTGCTTATTCCATGTTTTCTTGTGTTTCCATAAATACAAATGATGCAGGACAGCTATAAAGGATGTCAACCAATTCTTTTCTTGTTTGATATAATTGAGAGCAGTTGCTTTTAGGCTAATAGAAACATAATAGTTGAAGTTGGAAATAGTTTGAACGGTTAGAAACAAAAGGATAGTTCTAGAAATCACTCTTGAGAGTTGTGAAATAATAATATCTCTTAGGAGAAAACATCACTTATATTAATTTAAAAATTTAGCATTCACAAAGAAATCACTCTATTCTTAATTGAACATTGAAACACATTTAAAATTCTACAACCCAAATCCTAATGAAACAAATGTTCCAATAAAAGAATTTAAAATTGAAATTGAATCCTATTCTAATAAGGATTTTTCGTTACTTGAATCCTAAACAAATTGAAGCAACATGAATTAACTTAAATCCGGTTCTAGTAAGGAAATATGATCATAAAAAAAGACTTACAAAGTAAAACAACTGGCTCTAGTCATTGCTTGTGTTCCTATTCTCGTGAAAGTGTCTAGTGGGCAGTCAAATGGATTCTCCTTCTTCCCATTAAATTAAGGCTTGGGGCTGAGTGAATTGTCCTTTTAATCTCTTTTATAAACTTGAAGATGTGTTACATGAAAGAAATTCACCATAGACTCGTAGATTTGTTGATCTTATTTAATATTCTTATTTAACTTCATCCATCTTATTTACCTAATTATTCGGCTTTGAAATAAGGTCTCTTTTTGACTTCCTAATGACTGATATTTTGTTTGTTAGTAAAGTCCAAAATGGAATATCTAGCGTCTTTACGGCATATTAACTTGCAAATTTGTTCTAAGATTGACTAGGATTATAAAATGAAAGAGCAACTTTGGTGCGTGCAACATTACGCATTCTTCAAGCTTGTTTTTTATGCAACTTGAGTCTTCTCAATAAAGCTTGATATTCTTCTTTACATCACTTGAATAATCGGATTGATCTATTTATGACCTGAGCTTTTGAAATTAAGTTTCCTAAACAAACAGAAAATTCTGGATGAAGTAAATCTCCCAAAGGATCAAACCTTGATGCAGCCTTTACTAACCATCAACTTCTCTACCTTTTATATGCAATTGTTTTGTGATTTTTTTCACAGGCAAAGTGACTTCTTAGAAGGCTTCTTGGAGTTAAACTAAGATTTACAAGGCATAGCAATCAAACAATTATGATAGATACTCCTTAGCAGACTTCTTGGAGTTAAACTAAGATTTATAAGGCATAGTAATCAAACACTTATGATAGATACTTTCTACTTTGTCTTACATAATTTTTGGGATAAAAGTGAGGACTTGTAAGGATGCCTTAATGGATAGAATCAGATTAGGCTGATTTAACTTGTTGTATCAAATTCTTGCTAGAGCGTGAGAGTTATGTTCTTGTTTGTTCTTATCTCTTTCCCAGGTCTAGTCTTGCTAGCTATATACTTGGCCTTGATGCAGAGGGTGCAAACAATAGGGAAAAAGTGAAAGACGTGTTCTTGTCTATTTTTTCAGCACTACTTGATGCCCTTTTGTTGCGTGCTCAGGTTTTCTCTCTACCTATTGACCTTTATTTTATTCTTCTTCCTTCTTCAATCCCAAAGAAAAGAATCTTCATGGTAAGTTGAAATAGTCTTTGAGTATATAAATGTTGCATATGCATACATAGAATATTTCCTATTCACCATCTCTCAACTTTCACTTAATGCCGCTAAAACTTCCAATGGATCGACAATGATTTGAATACCTAAGTAATTAATCTTTGGTTTTGTCTTGTTGTTTTTGCTGAACAATACCATATCCTTCTATTGTTACTTAGATTATGCATGTGTTCCCATGGTCTACTGATATAAAAACTTCAGAATACACCTGTCTTAACTTGAATACTTGTTAGTCTAGATGAGTTTGTTTGTGTTTAACTTTGCAGCTTTGAGAGTGAGTAGAAAGAGATGACACATTGATTTATTTCTTTATAATTATTCTTAAGAATGGGCCTTGTGCGATTAACAAGTTTCAAGTTCAAGTTGTGCGACTCTCATTTTTGATTTATTATTATTGTTGTGTTTGTCTACATTTCATTTGAGGGGTGTATTAGAGTCGTATATATCCCATTCTTAAGCCTCATCCAACAACTTAAGCTTGTGGGTTGAATGAGTTGAATGATTTCCTAACATAACTCATCAAATTTTAAACATTAAGCAAATTTAGGGAAAATATTAGCATAGAAGGAAGCGTTTGAAATTCTCTAAAACATAGTCAAACAATCTTGTTTTGCAAGTTCATTATTTACTTTTTTTTTAATGATTTGCCTCAAATATGATGCACGGAATCTTTACTGGTCCTCTATTTTCTATATTTGCATATTCTCTTAGATTGTGGTTGCAGTAAATATTTTCCCGAACTAATAGCAGATTAAGTTGATGTCTTATTTCTGTTTTTTATTTCGTTGGATGTGTAGGTTGATGAGTGTACATTTAGGGATGAGGTTGGAGCACTTGACTTGCCTGATGGTCTAGTGCATTTTAGGATGAATCTCGTGGAGCTTCTGGTAGATATATGTCAGCTTTTGGGGCCTATGACATTTATACAAAAGGTACTACTTTTAAAAGCATGCATAGACTTACAAATACAGGCATATATGCCTACATCAATCGATTATATACTTGTAAGGTAGGTGCCAACCTAATATATGGTCAAGTATTTTTCCCCCCACCTTGCAATTAATTGTTGTAATTGTCCAAAATTCTTTAGATTGGAGCTTCTAATTGAGTGGCATTTGTTGCTTGAACACGCTTTCACTACTCTACTAGTACAAATTTGAAGTGCACTTCTCTCATTGCTTCATAAAATTTATGACTTTTGTATGTTAGACAATAGTTTGCTTGGCTTAGGCATAAAGCCTTCTCAAAATGTAGGGGACTTTATTGAGGTAGTTGAGTCATGTAGAAATGTTGTGTAATTTTTCTTGTAGCTTCATTTTGGGAAGTGGCTAGTGAGGGCACGTGATGTGATTATTACTTAATAGTTTAGCATTTGGATCTGTTATTCATTATGTTAAATTAACTTTGCTACTATGTGAAATTAGAGATAATAAAGAGAGAGAAGAAAATGGAAATTCAAAGATTAGAATAGGATTTATAGAATTTGTAGCAATAGGATTTTTAGCAATATTATGTTATTCTTACTTAGATATGTTATCCTAGTTGTGTAGGATTTATAGAATTTCAATTGTAATAGGATTTACATTAGAAATCATTTTCCTACTAGAATAAGGATTCCAAGAACTCTATATATATGTACTTAGCCTTTCATTAATAAGAAGCAATCTGGAAATTTTCTACAAACTTGAGTTTTCAATTAGAAATTGTAATGCTTTCTTCTAAGAGTGATTCTTAGACCCTAGGAGTGGTTTCTAGTTTCCTACCATCCATTCGTTGTGTTCTTCACTAAATTCCAGCAACCCTAACCAAAATTTCAGCCCACTCAAACTTAAACTCTAGCCATATTAAACCATTTGAAGAAAGAAGTAATCTTTTTTTTTTCCTTATTTTACACAACAAGTGCCTTTGAATATATACATGTCCTATTAGATAACTAAAATATTTCCTATTTACAACAACATCCACTATTTACAGCAATTTTGCTAAAGTAAATATCCATGATACCCTCTTGTTTCCTATTTTATGATTAGAAATTAATTTCTCCTAAATCACTGTTCTGATTTTCATCACTCCCCCTTAAGCTGGTAGGTGCATAGATGTCTTGCATTCCCAGCTTGCTTATATCATCTTGAAATTGTGCATTTGCCAACCTCTGAGTCAATACAGCTACTATCTGTTTGGCAATGGGAACGTATGGGTTGCAAATAAGCCCACTTTCCAATTTTTCTTTAATGAAGTGCCTATCAATCTCAATGTGTTTAGTTTTGTCATGTTGTACCGGTTGTGAGCAATACTAATAGTTGACTTATTATCACAGTAGAGCTTTATAGGTCCTTGCCACCTAACTTTCAAATCATTCAGGATGATACGAATCCACAAGAGCTCACATATACCGTGAGCCATAGCTCTAAACTCTGCCTCAGCACTTGAACTAGCCACAACTGATTGCTTCTTACTTCTCCAAGTGATAAGATTGCCCCAAAACATAGTGCAGTACCCAGTGGTTAACCTTCTATCAATGCTTGAACCTGTCCAATCTGCATCCGTTAAGCTTCAACTATTTTATTGTCATTTTTCTTAAACATAATCCTTCTGCCAGGGGTAGTTTTAAGGTACCTCAATACCCTATATACTGCTTGAAGTTGGAAATTTTTTGGGTCATGCATGAACTGACTAATTACACTTACTGCATATGCTATGTTAGGCTTGGTATTGGACAAATAGATTAGTCTTCCCACTAGTCTTTGATACCTCCCCGTGTCAGCAGATTCATTATCTTTGGCCTCACTTAGTCTATGATTCTGTTCTATAGGTGTATCAATTAGTTTACACCCCATCATTCCAGTTTCTTCTAGAAGATCCAGAATATACTTGTGTTGGGATAGAAAAATTCCTTCTTTCGAGCGAGCTACTTCTATGCCCAAAAAATATTTCAACTTTCCCAAATCTTTGATTTCAAATAAGTTTGAGGTGTTTCATCTATCATTACCTGTGACTATAATGTCATCCACATATACAACGAGGGCTGTCGTTTTGTTTTCTGCAGCAAATTTAATAAATAGTGTGATCTCCTTGACTTTGTTTGAAATCCAGCATAGCCTTTGTGAATTTCCCAAACCATGCCCGAGGAGATTGTTTAAGGCCATACAAGGCTTTCTTTAATTTGCATACTCTATTCCCAAACTTATCTTCAAATCCAGGAGGGGCTGTCATGTAAACTTTTTCATTTAGATCGCCATGTAAAAAGCATTCTTTACATCAAATTGCTGCACAGGCCAATCAAAATTAGCTGCCCAGGATAACAGTAAATGTACATTGTTCATTTTTGCTACTAGGGCAGGTTGGTCAGATTGGTTAGGTGGTGTAGGGACAGTAGTGACTGACTCGGTCTGTGTATTTGGGAAAGATAAATCAAGTAAGAAGTTAGTCTCCCTATACTTTTCTTCCACAGAATTCCCCATCTCCCTCTGAAGATAAGTATTAGGGAAGAAAGATTGACTCTCAACAAATGACACGTCCTTGGAAATGAAGAATTTATGTGAGGGAGGATGAAAACATTTATACCCTTTTTGTGTAGGAGAGTAGCCAACAAAGATGCACTTTAGGGCTCGTGGGTCAAGTTTTCCCCTATTGTGAGCATGAATATGAACAAAACTAACACATCCAAACACCCTTGGAGTTAGACTATTCATATGAAAGCTGGAAATTATGGAGCATTTCTACTGGTGTTTGGAACTCTAGTGGTCGTGAAGGCAATCCGTTTATCAACTGAACACCAGTTAAAACAACCTCTCCCCAATAGTGTTTACAGATATTCATTTGATATAATAATGCACTAGTGACTTCAAGTAAATCTCTATTTTTACACTCAGCCACCCCATTTCGTTGAGGTGTATCAACACAAGATGAAAAATGGATAATGCCTTCACGTTGAAAGAATGAAGATAAGGTTTGATTAAAGTATTCCTGGGCATTATCACTCCTGAACCCGTTTATGCTCACCCCAAACTAGTTTTTTATCATATGAAAGAAATTAGGAAAAATCTCACTGACCTCCAATTTGTTTTTCATGAGAAAGACCCACGTGACCCTTGTGCAGTCATCAATAAAGGTAACAAACCATTTAGCTCCTGACACATTAGCTATCCTTGAAGGTCTCCATATATTAGAATGAATCAAAGTGAAAGGAAATTTAGATTTATTATTGCTCAAAGGAAAGGAGGGATGACAGTGTTTGGCCAACTCACACACATCACAATGGAAACTGTTAGGATCACTGTTTTTAAACAAATTACGAAACATGGTTCTCAATAAACTAAAAGAAGGATGACCTAAATGATAATGGTGAAGCCAAATAGGGTTAAGAGTATCTCTGGTCGTGAAAGTCAGGGAGGGATGTGAGGTTTTGTTTCCACTATTAGATTCCAGAAGGTAGAGTCCATCCTTTTCCTTAGCATGGCCAATCATCTTCCCCGTTTCCCGATCCTGAAATACACAAGAATTAGGATCAAAGATGGCAAAGCAATTCAAGTCTCTAGTAAATCTTTTAATGGACAAAAGATTGGCAGAAAGTTTGGGAACATGTAGTACTCTTTTCAAAAGAAGATTAGGGGACAAAGGAATGGTTCCTTGACCTGCAACAGTAGTAAGAGAGCCCTCTGCAACTTTAACTTTTCTGTTACTAGGAAAGGGGTTATAAGAAATAAAAGAATGATGAGAGGTAGTCATATGGTTTGTAGCACCTGAATCTACGACCCAAGAATCCCTAGGAGACACTAATGAGGCACTAAGAGCATGAGAATTAGAAAAACCACCTGATTGGGCTAATGAACATGATGCACCAGCACCTTCCAGGGAATTCAGAATGCTCTTTAGGCGCTCAATCTCTTCTTTGTTAAGTCCTTTTGGCTCTGACCTAGCTTGATCAGAATCTCCAGAGTTTGTAGGTTCAATGAAGTGGGCTTTGGCCTATCCATCCTTGTTTGCCCTTTCTTTTTGTGCTTTTTGTGGCTTCCCATGTAACGTCCAGCAGGTCTCTCTAGTGTGATGAGGCTTGTTACAAAAACTGCACCAGATAGCTACCTTATTTTGAGGATTCTGTTGGTGGTGGTTAAGGGCTTCTTTGTTGGTTTTCATAGACATGAATGCTAAGTTGTCAGCAAATTTGGATTCCAAAATCACAATTCTCCGGCTCTCTTCTGCCTAGATGAGTGGAAAGGCCTTATTCAAAGACAATAAAGGGTCTTTACCAAGGATTTGAACCCGAAGTTGGACAAATTCAACATTAAGACCTGCTAAGAATTCAAAAATTCTCTCTCTTTCTACAAACTTTTGTAATTTGACACTGTCATCACTGCACTACATTTTACAATTCTGATAATGATCCAACTCAAGCCAAAGACTCTTCATTAGATTGTAATATTCAGTGATAGAGTGCATACCTTGCTTGATAGATAAGATTCTGGTCTTAATCTCATAAATTACTTTAGACTAAGATTGAGTAACAACATCCCATATCTCCTTAGCAGATGAGAGGAACATGTAAGTGCCTCTAATGTCTGGTTCCATAGAGTTCCAAAGCCATGACATGATTAAGGAATCTTCTACATCCCAAGCCTCAAACTTGGGATTCGAAACAGCAGGAACAGGTCCTAATGGGTGAGAAAGCTTTCCCTTGCCCTTAAGGAAAGTCTTAACCATTTGTGACCAGTGGATGTAGATTCTACCATTGAGTTGGTAAGCTGGAAACAAGGTTTGTAATTCACCAATATGGGTATGGGTGTACATTTTGGGATTACCAACAGAGAGGAGGTTTCAGAGGAGGAAGAGACCTCCACGTTGGGGTTTTTGCTAGTAACAGATACTGACATCTGTTTTCTGGAAGGCACTATTGGGAATGAAGGCCAAGTAAGTGTCAGGAAAAAAAGAAACCAGGAGTTACAGCATCCTGGGTTCTGATACCATGAAGAAAGAAGTGATCTTTTTTTTTCTTTATTTTGCACGGCAAGTTCCTTTGAATATATACACAAGTCCTAGCTTAATTTAGGTAACTAAAATATTTCCTATTTACAGCAATATCCCCTATTTACAGCAATTTCCTAAAGTAAATATCCATGATATCCTCTTGTTTCCTATTTTATGATTAAGAAATAACTCCTAAATCACTGTTATGATTTTCATCACCCTGAAATCCTAAGGCTGAATTTCCAGCAATTAAACCTTAAATTCCCAGCTTTACAAAATTTGAAAATTCTGCATTCCTAGCCAGAATTCAACCTTAAAACCTGATATTCCAGCAGCCTAATGTTAGTCATACTTCCTAATTTTGTGTTTTTAGCTACTAGTTAATAATTCTTGTATTTGTCCTATTAAAGGCAGAAAAATACATCACTGACTAAGGTTAATTACAACCCAGTTTCCAGCAATTACAAGCTGAAAAACACATCACCAACAGGTTTCTGGAGTTGGCATGACTCAATCCATGGCAGTAGGGTCAATAGAACATCACCAGAACTTGGCACTTGGGCTACATGCGCCGGTTGAAGAGCGGCTGCCGGTGGTGAGTGGGGGCACGTGGGACATTCGTTGGTGTCACCTTTTCCTCTGACTTGGCCGTTGGTGGTTGCTTGAGGTGTTTCTGTGATTAGATTGTCAATGTTTGTTTTATTTTTGTGAGAAAGGTTTGGGTATGAGTTTCGATTATGAGGAATGAAGGAAAAAGGAATTAGAGACAAGATAAGAAAACTTGCTCTGATACCATGATGTGAATTAAGAAAAGAGATGGGAAGAGCTTGCAGAAATCAGCATCTCTCACTCCCTTTATATAATAGATTATCTTATTCGTATAATGTAAGTTGCACTTATAATCCCTAAAGATAATCAAATCATAATCTCTAACAGAAACAAAGCTTCAGGTTACAGGATAAAAACATTAGCTTCTAAAGAGTAAGAGATAAAGATAGGTTTATGTGGTCAAAATTTAGCTACATGATTATGTTGTACAACTTCTATAATATATGGAAATAGGCATAAAAGACAGAAAGAAAAAAGGGAAGGAAGAAGAATATACATATTGGTTTAATGCTAAGATGTTTTCATTAAGTTTAGCCCATTTATGTGTAATAGTCGATACAATACTATAGAGTTGTTTTAGTAGAAAGGGATGTAGAAAGTATTCTTATATTATATTACAATAATAATATTCTTACACTAAATATCAAAATCTCTATGATATTCATCAAGTTCTATAAACAAGCAATTGGCAAGAAATATGGTCTCCTTTTCCTCCCTTATGTCTTTGTTTATCTGTTTCTCTTGTCAAAATTTAGATTGATTGATGATATACAAGCGCGTAGCTGACATTGCAATTTGTTCTGCTGTTAGGTTTTATCTAATGAGGATTGTACACCTTTTTAGGTTTGTGTGCCACTGTGCTTTTTGTGTGATATTCTTACTTAGAGCTTTCCCTGCTTCCAACAATATTGCATTTTTGGACCTAAACTCTATTTTTGGCAATTAAGTGATAGAGTTAGAATGCCATTCGTATACAGTAGGCGCAAGAAGTTGGTGAACCATGGCATGTGAGTTTGTTACAAAAGGGAGACAGGTGTCAGCTAATAATTGGGAAAGGAAGGGATATAAAAGGATGGGAACGGCATATAGAAGGGACATGCTTGAACACGATAGTGAGAGTAGAGTTAGGGAGGTAGCAGCCCCTCATATAGGCTTGCATTTACTTCAGCTGTGACCGAATAGATACGTACAGAATACTAATACACATTATTGAAATGAGGGGATCATTTTGATCCATTCTATTAATTTTCTTCCAGTAATTAATCCATTTCTAATTGAGTTCTATCATTAAAATACTGAATAAAATGGGTGAATTGATGGCTAAGGGTTATGGTCTTTTCGTAGTCCTTGACTGTAGTTTGTTGGGCCATTGGAAGCTCATTTGAACTGAGTTTAGATTTATATGCGAGTATCTAATGTTCCTGCGTTCCTTGTTAAATGCAAATTGAGTGAGATCTCTTAGTGAACGTTTATATTTAGTCTTGGAGCAGAATTAGGCTACAGAGACTTTGTAGTTTATTGTTTTTGGTTAAAGTTTGTGGAGTTTGCTTATATCATTTTCAAGACTTATGTATTCAGTTTAAATTGTTATTGGCAAATATGTTCATAGTTTATTCTTCCAATTTGTTGTAGCTTGGCATCGCTGGTTGGGAAAATATGCCAATACCTTGGAAGGAGGTGGAGAGCAAATTGTTTGCTCTAAATGTGGTAAGCATAGTTTTTGTAAATCTTTTGGAATTATATTTCTTAAGAGGTTGCTTTTTGGTTGAATTTGTCTCACCATAATTTACGACTTTAACCTGTAAATTGATAAGCTAACCATCTACAAATTTAAAGCTTTTCTGTTATAAGAGGAATTGTGGATTGTGAACCTACCAGGCCTTGCCAATTTAAGTTCTAACATAAAAATGTGAACAAGTGGCTAATAAACTATAAAAGAATTGTGAAAATAGCTATCATACCACCTGAAAATAGGTTTTGATACCATGTGTGAGTAAAATAAAGGAGAAAGGGTAAAGAGAAGAATGAACAAGAGGTTTAATGCCTCGACTTATGACCTACATGCATGGGAACGAAACCACAAGGATAATCGGGTGTATATTTTTCTTTAGGTTTATCTCTTCTATTATAATAGTAGCACAGTGCAATATTCCATAATATGATAATATAGTTTTTCTGAATAACGTAAAATTATTATATTATGATACAAATAATATCCTAGCATAAGAAGATAAGAATAATAGAAATATACAGAATTTACAAGGTCTTCAACAAGGATATATACTATTTGAGTTCACAGTTGAGGTTTGATCCTTGACCCAAAGGCACTTAGGAACTCAATTTCTAATCCCGACTGTTTTATAAGTGATCTTTAGTAATTAGTATTTTTGATAATTCTCTAGGATTTTCAATTGCAGAGCACCTTTTACTGTTTTTCATCTTTTACCAAGAGTGAACATTTATGGTTATTATTACAACTGATCTGTTTACAAGCAGATAAAACAATAGTTGATGGTTAAAGTCAAACCATAAGTTATGCAGTTTAGAAGCATAGAGAGAACTAGGGCTGTTTGATTGTTGAACCCATAAATAATTCTTTATCCACTTCGTTCTTGAATCTTATATGGATGTTAAGCCTTAAATACGGGCATCGCTAACATAAGTGTCTTAATCTGTTGCTTCTTTACACCTCCTTTTAGCATCATTATGGAATTTAATTTGCAAAATTAATGAGTATTCTTCGGGAGTTTGCATGAACTATTTGTTAAAGCATCTCATATATCTATACTTACAACCATCCAATACATATATATGTCAATTATACACAAATTTAGAAATTCTATTCTATGAAGGATTCTGTAAGTTCTATATTGTTGTGTTCACTTTAAAAATAGGATCAGTAATAAATTGAATTTAGTTCTTATATCTAAATATGCCCTTATGAAATGTTTAAGTTGGTTGTAGAACACAAATTATGGAGTAAGGAACCTATAAACATTTGTCATGTTAAAAGTGGTAAAATCACAAATAATTATTGGGCCTGCTAGCTTTTAAATAAGTGGCCTAAAAATCATTAAACCTGGCATGAGTTTACCCTCGGGTTATCTTGTGAATCATCTGGAAAGGATGCAATTGTTGAGTTCTTGATAGTCTAGATTCTAAAGAATTTCAAACTTATGAACTATGGTTATTTTATTTTAGGCATGCAAGATAGCTGCTCAAATATGGCCCATTTAACCAATTCTGAAAGAGATCGTTGAATTTTCATAATATTAGTCGTACAAATGAATCTTCAAGCCCACTTGCTATCTGAATGCATATGTGTCTCATTTTTGGTAAAATGAGCTCTGTGCTAGGGACCAAGTAAATAAACCTCTAAATATTGTTGAGTTCTCTAAATTTAAAGTTATTGTGTACATGGTATATTTGATAATTTGAAGCAGGTTAATTACTCCATTATAGTAAATTTACTAAGTCAATATAACTCAAATTCCATGTACAAAATGTAATGGAGGTTGGGATCCATATTAATTTATTTTTGAAACTTACTGTTATCCTTTTGGTTTAGAGGAAAGGAAGAAATCTTGGTGTTGAGTTTATCTAACAGCATATTGACAACATGTTTGAGAAAGCAAGAATATGCTTTAAGCAAGGTTTTCCATTATAATTGGAGTTGACATCTATTTTGGTGCTTGAAGGTTTAGTGATAGGTTTTTTTATTAGTGGCAAATTAAGACAAAACAATATGGATTAGACAAAAGTATAATGATCATCAAATGTATATTTTTATCTATCATGCTAGCTATTGTAGCTCAAGGAAAATGGATACAAAACCCAAAATAATGAAAAAGGATAAATGTTTTAGTCCTCACAGTTTGGGTTCAATTCAGCTTAGTTGTCTTCTTTTTAAAATGTTTTAACTATTTGTCATTTCTAGTTTTTAATAGTCATTGTACAGGCGTCAACAATTTCACATATATTGCATGCCTCGTTCATCGACATAGTTTTATGTATTGGTCTCTATATTTACATCTTAGTTAAATGACCTATTATACAAGCACTGAAAATGTACATTTCACTCTATTGGAAAACAATCAAATGATAGGTGATTATGAGGAAGTGTGCATGCATTGACAACATACAGGTTTATGGACACGCAACAAATATGCGTTATACTTTATAGGACATCTGCACATTCTTGGAATAATAATCTACTTACAGTTCGTTCCTGCTATTGCCTTGTCTAATCTTTGAGTTTTAACATCAACTTTTTTTTTGTTATTGATATATTAACAGTATGAAGTTCATCGTTAGTTGAGACTTACATGAGTAAATGTTATTACACTGTTCAACATATTGTTTAATAAAACCTATTGTGCATCTTAAATATTAAGTTGAAATGCTTAAGTTGCTTGGTTATGTTAATCAACTTTTTATTTTACAGAGCAGACATTTTAATACAGTAGGAAATTTTGTCTTTCTATTTTGAAAGGTCTCTGAAGTCATCCTACAGGAAGGCCAGAACTTTGATTTCTCGGTGATAATGCAGTTGGTGGCTATCTTGTCCAATAGGGCAACTGATGGGCTTAAGGGATTTATGGGCATTGTATGTCTTGATATCTCCTTGTAAACTTTTCCGTCCTTTAAGCTTGTTTGTAAACATAAGTCCGTTCACAATGCTTTTACTAAAAAGAAAATGAGATTCATTTAGATATGACTTATTGTTATGCCCATCTAAGATGCTTATTCAACTTTAGGTATGTAGATCAGTTGCAGACGTTATTGGTTCGTATTCCAAGTGGATGCCTATCATTCAAAGCGATGCCAGGCCCTTATTGTAAGTGTGCTTTATGATTAAATTATATGCAATTTCTATCCATAGTGAACAAATTAGCATCATGATCACTGATCTGTTTCCTTGGCTCCATAGATCTCCACAACCACCATTTCACTTATTTGGCTAGCTCATTGATATGTGTTTTTGTATAGGACCTAGTCACAGGACGACTCATAGGGAAATCCTCTTTTCTTTCGCCAGAGTTCTTCCCCTTTTAGGCCCTATGGTTGCTGTTTAGAAAACTCGTCCTTAACAAGTTTTTTTTCAGCTGTTTTTACAAAAAAATTCTGACTGCTTTCTTATTCATTGGAATGCCTTCTAATGCTCAATAGTTTAAGAGTTTTTAGGAAGTAAAATAGAATAGGGATTTGCTAACTTATTTTCCTATTAAAATAGGCTTACAAAAATAATAGAATTCCTAGATAAGATGATTATGGCCTAGGTAAGAGAATCACTGCAATTACTTCCTAATGAAGTTTATCTTCTTGTATATTTTCTTTCCTAAGAATGCATATTGCATATCATTACTTCCCCTTTGACAAAGAGCTTGTCCTCAAGCTCGAACTTATGGTAACCTTGGATATCCTAGCCCTCTTTCACCCTCTTCTTTGGATATTACCAATTCTACCCAAAACAACTTCGTACATTTATGTCACCGATAGAATCTTCATTATAATTGAAGTGAAGCCCCTTTGCCCTTCGTTCCTCCATCTCTGCCTTAGTTAACTTTTTAAAACAAGTGTATTTATGCTCCCTATACTGAATGCTGCCTCAGAATTTTCCTTCTCTGCAGTTGTCCCTCCGGTGGTTGTTTCTGAATTGCTCCCAACAGGTGTTGCCTTAGGGTTCCTTCCTAAAACAACTTGGCTTCTCCTTAATTTCTAATCATAAATGCGGTCTAGATTCATAGGAACTCCTAAGCTATTCGATTGCTGCAATTCTACTCCCAGTCACAACCGTTCCATAATACCAGCAGTGAATAGGTTGATTTTATGCTTCGTAGTGATCCCTTTGGTTCAGGCCAGCAATGATTGGAACTCCCTTTGATAATCTTCCACTGTTCCTATCTGCTTTCGGTTGGCTAATTCACCTAGGGGGTTGAGGCTTATAGGAGGACCAAACTTCGGGTGACATTGCTTCACAAATGTTCCCCAATCCATACCTGCCTCCTCTTGCTTCACCTTGTGAAACCACTGTTGTACCTTCCCATTAAGATGGAATGCTGCCAGTCCTACCTCCCTTTTAGGCTTTTGATAATTTTCAAAGAATTGTTCACATTTATGGATCCAAATCAATGGATCGCTTGTACCATAATATGAACGAATTTTTAATTTAGCCCAAGGCTTCTTTCCTCCCTTTGGTCTTTACAACTATTGTTGCCCACCTCATCATTCTTACTTCTCCCTTTCAACTCTCGCAAAATCTCCTCTATCTACGAGTTCAAGAACTTTTCGTTGGACTGCTGGTGGTCCTCCACCATAGACAGCCTCGGCTTGATTTGTCTCATCAACACATCCACTTGGCTTGACAAGTCTATAGAGTCGTCCATGACGTCAAACTCTGTTACTGAATTGATATATGTTTTTGTTGTAGGATCTAGTCATCGGACAACATAAGGGACAACTTAGCGGAAATCCAATTTTTGTTTACTATAGTGCTTCCCCTTTCTATGGCTTGTGGTTGCTGTTTAGAAAACTCGTCTTTGACAAACTTTTTGTCAACTATTTGCATGAAAAATTCTGACAGTTTTCTTATTCAACGTATTGTCCATTAAATAGACTAAATACATTTTAATAATTGAAATAGAATAAGGATTTGCAAACTTATTCTCTTAATAAAAATACGCTTATGAAAATAATAGACTTTCTAATTCCTAATCAAGCTGATCTTCTTGTATATTTAGTTTCCTAAGAATGCATCTTGCATGTCACTCTTTTGGAGGATAGTTTCTATATGCATCATTTCTTTGTATTCATATATCCTTTTGTCCATTTTGTGCTGATTTGCTGCTTTCAGATTGTTTCTTGCTGCTGGTATCTCAGAGCCCCAGTCATCCAGTGCTTGTGCCTCTGCATTGCGGAAATTTTGTGAAGATGCTCCTCCGGTTATCTATGATCCGTCAAATCTGGAAATTTTGATGTGGATAGGAGAGGTCAACATGTTTGCTGAGCACCTATTATTTCCCTCCTTTTGATTTTTCTTTATCCATTCATTTTGTTGGACTGAAAGCAGTGCATAATTCTTTTTTTGTGTTCACCTTTCAAGTGCACCATATCCCAGATTTTAGCTGAACTAGTCTGGTTGATTGAACTCAAAAGCTGAGAACTGGTTAGACCTACTTTTAGTCAATTGCAAATGGTGTAGAACTGTCCAGGAACTAGGAGAACTTAATTTAAAATTGGGGAAGAAGTAGCCATTTACTCCTGGGCAAGGGTAGACAAATTTAATGAGACCTATTATCAATTGACAATTAGGGACCAAATTTTAAAACCTCAATCTACCTTTCTGGAGATGAATATGTAGTTATTTAGCAAACATGCAGACGCCTTCACAAACAAGTTAGATGCAGAATGAATGTACTGCCTTAATATGAAATTCGAAAGGTCAATTTATTGAATGAAACCAAATTATCAAAATCTGAGATGAAGTTACAATGAGGGATTTAAGTGGGAAGTTGATGGAGTTATGGTTGAGTGACTTATATACTGCACATAAAAAAAGCACATGTATCTGAATTTAAATATCAGTCAAGAACATATACAAATGAATATGTTTTATGTTCCATGACCACTAGCTAATTTTCTGTATATGTTTATTCATTCTTCATGTCTGCCTGAAGTTCATTTTTATTGTGTATATCGTATCCACAACCAATGTACTTGCTTTGTCTCTTCATTATTGTTATACATATTTCATATTTGTTATATGGACGGTAAATTTCATACTTGACACATGCCATATTGTTGTGTATAGCAATATGTTAAATATGACTTTGTTATGGGTTATATTCTTGCATAGTTTGTGTGACGGATAACCTCTTACATATTTTGTGGAGCTTTTGACCCTTTCCCTTTTCCTCTTTGAAGACCTGGTTAGTTGAGAAAACATTCTGCATTATCTTTTAAATGGAAATATGAAAAATTGTCATTGTTGGGAGAAACTTACTGATCGATGAATTGTAGTCAACAATTCCATGCATCTTTGACATTGGGTTTTCACTAGGTAAGTAAGTAGTGGCATTGCTAGCTTTGACTGGAATTAAGATTATGTAATTTATACTTCCAAGCCCTTGCTTTGTGAACATCACCATATTTGGATTCCTCAATGTTGGACCTTTCAGTTTTTTGTCTGCAACATCATATATGAGAGACCGATCCCAGGATTTGGTTTCTACAAATCTTGATCAATATTTGGTGTTGTAGCTGATGTTTACCATACACCAAGAGAAAAGAAAAGGGAAAAGACAATTCTTATTAAAGCAGATGTTTTTTTTTTTTTTTGGTTTCAATTAGAGTACTTTTCACACTTTTCATTTAATTATTGCATATACAATGGAACTATCTAGTTTTCAGTGGGAATGGATGCGAAAGAATACTCTTTGAACTTCTAACAAACATGTTTGGAGGGTAACTTTCATACAAGGGACACAATCTGCTATCTTTTGGGTCACTCAGGCTTTGACCATCGTCTTATAATATGGCCTCTTGCTACTTATGTGATCTTCCTCAAAATTTGCTGTGGTGGATTTTGTTTTTCTAACTATATCTTGCAATAAATGTATTTGTAATATACATCATATGCAAGAGGAGGTTGGCCTATGGCATAAGGTGGTTCTTGGATTTTAAGATGTCAATGCTTGACTTGTCTTTGTAGTTAAAATGATACTGCTTAAACTTGAAGTCTTTTCCCTCCCCAGTAAAAGAGGAGATTTTTTTGTTGAAAACAAATTTTCTTGTTCTGTCTTTATAATGGCATCTTTGGGTCTTTGGCTTGCTTCAAAGATCATATTTGCATGGTTTTACTTGCCCCCTCTATCTCTCTCTCTCATACTTCCTTCTTGTAAAATTACAGGCTCTAGAGAAGAGGCAAACAACTTTCGAAGATGAGGAAGAAGTGTTTAGTGCTGTTAGCATGGTCCTGGGATCTCTTCCAAACAAAGAACTACAGAACAATTTGTTGGGAAGATTGCTTTCTTCTACCTACGATGCTATTGGAAAACTTGTAAGACCTTATATCTATTTGCCATGTCTTGCACATAATTTGTATCCCTTTCTGCCGTGTCCTTGTACTTTTGTCGTTTTTAACTCCCTCACTTTGACAACTCTACTAGTGGGTTTAAGTTCATGTTTATTATTATATGTAAACTTTTCCCACTGATCTAAAAATGTTTTTTTGCCCTTTTTCATCATCATGAGTATTAGCTCTCGCAGCTTATTTAAATCTGAAACCAGTTACTATTTTACCCAGTTGGGCAAGTAAAGTAAATTTTACTTGAATGTTCATGTTAGCCTTCATGTATTCTGCAGATCAGTTCACTTTTGGAACTTTTTGTTGGCAATTTGAACTGTATACATGTTTTGATTACTGGTCAATCTGCAGATACAGCCCTCTAGCCTGCAGTTATCCTTTCATACTTTTGTGCTATTTGCTTCATATGTGTCATATGTGTGAGTTAAATTTTCATTTATCTCCTGTTTGGTATAGATTCATCATTTGATAAGCAGTCAACTGTACCTTACTTTGTCTATTGGATGAGTACTCTTTATGATCTGCTGGTACTTTGCGTAATTGCATCAGTGAGCTTGTCAACGCTTACTCTTTGTTAGCCATAGAATGGAAACATTGATTGATGTCATCTGCAAAAGCTTGCTCATTTCGAACTATTATTTGAAGACTAATAATTGTTCTTTTCTTCCTCCTGGTTTTTTTAACTTAGCTTATGTTGTTTAAATGGCTTACTTTATTGCTTTGCCAAGTCATTTGAATTATGAAAAATAAAATTTAACTTATTCTGTTTATACATCATTGCTCTAAATCGGAATTAATAGGTCTTTTTCATTTCAGATTGATGTAGATAGCATCCATTCTTGTAGGCAAAGTCCAGCTACTTACACACAACTTTTGAATTATGCTATAAAAGGACTGTACAGGTAGTATTGATATAGTTAATTTTGTTTCAGTTATGTTTCTTTCGTTGTGGGCTGAGAATGAAGCTTGTCAACTTTGGTAGTTGTTTCCCCTCATTAGTTTATCAAAAGTATTGGAAGCATTTCTGGGGCATTATGATTAGTATGGGATATAGTTGGTGTGAAACTATGAAAAATATTTAGGTTACAGCTTCACGTTAGGCCCTCTCATTTGCAACTGATATTGGTGGTGATCACATCATCATCATCATCACACCTAGTCCGAAATCCCGCAATAAAACGGGGTCTGGGGAGGTCTGATAGTACGCAGCCTTAACTTAAACCTAAAAGCCTTTATTTTGGTACCACAAATGAAATAATGGGAATGAGAACAGTACAAAATTCCTAGACCTTGTCTCATACCCAACCTGCATTTGGTACACCATTCCACTGTTTGTTTCATCAATAATCTTCTGAAAAAAAGTGGGTCTACGTGTTCTTCCTTTTTCAATTTCAATTTATCCTGAGTAATTCGTTTTTTGCTACATCAGAAAGCAAGCTGAGTATATTTCTGAGAGCACGTAAGCTGAGGGAGAGTCATTAACAGTTGGTTTTACCCTCTCCTCTTAAATTATTGGTGAATACAGACTGCTTGATTTGAGCACGTGTTCCTCCATACCAATTGTGTCATATGGTCTTCTGCTTCTAATCTCTATCTAATTTACAGGATGGGGACTGTATTTGCTCATCTTGCTACAAATATACCTAGTGGTCCTTCTGCTGACGATCCTATATTTGGACTGTTGAGGATTTTCTGGCCCATACTAGAGAAACTTTTGAGGTCTGAACACATGGAGAACAATAACTTGTCTACAGCATCTTGCCGTGCTCTTTCATTAGCAATTCATTCGTCTGGTAATGGGAGAGAATTTCTTTTCTTTGAGTTACTGCTGTTCTTTCCAATCCACAGTTGATATGCCATTTGGTGCAGCAAGAATAATTACATATTCCACAACTGAAAGTTACTTGTTACAGGGCAGCACTTTGTTATGCTACTCCCCAATATACTGGACTGCCTATCAAATAATTTTTTGTCATTTCAAAGTCACGACTGCTACATCAGGACAGGTAAGGTGTTTGGATCATGTATTATTTCAAAATTTTAATGATTGATCATCTTTAATTTTTATAACCTTTCCTTCTGATGAGAGCTTTGTAGTAGTTGAAAACAAATTTACCAATATATCCAGCACTTACTACTTGTGTATAAAAACCATGTAATTTGTAGGCTATAGGCCACATTATTTCCTGCTTCTACACTTACTATTTTGTTTTTCATCAAATGAAAAATGCATCCTCAGCTTCAGTTGTAATCGAAGAATTTGGTCAGCGGGAGGAGTATGGGTTATTGTTTATTACGACTTTCGAACGGTTTACACAAGCAGCATCAATCAAGGCTCTTAACTCTTCATACATATGTGATCAGGAGCCTGATTTGGTTGAGGCATATACAAATTTTGCATCCACATTTATTCGTGGCTCTGGCAAGGTTTAGTATTCCAATTGCTTATATTCTCAGTCTTTTAGTCTCTGTTGCATCTCTTAATTTTGAGTACATATTTTAGACGATTGGTTTTTCCCACCATTTCTTAGCACCTTCTTGTTTAAAGAATCCAATTTGGATGATGTCTCTAGCTATATGAATATCCCAGGAAGTATTAGCTGCATCAGGTTCACTTCTTGAAGCATCGTTTCAAAAAGCAGCTATATGCTGCACTGCTATGCATCGTGGAGCTGCATTAGCAGCAATGTCATATTTGTCATGTAAGTATAACACAATACTGCATCCTTTGGCATGAATTTTGGGTGGTAGTATGTAAACTACAATTTTGAATTTGTATTTTGTGGTCATTGCTATTTGTTCTTTAATGTGTAGTCAAGTGTCTGGTAATTGGATTCAAGGCATTTCCATTTCATCAAGTTCCTATTCAACCATTCTTAGATAATGTGACTTTTTTTATTGATTGAATTTCATTCTTTGATTACGTTATTGTATATTTAAAACAGTGGTGTTCTTACCTTGTTTAAAACTCTTTTCACTTATCTAATTTGGTAATGTTTTCATCTAAGGTAGCCATATGAATGCACTTTTTTTTATTAACTTTTCACTCTTAATTTGTTTCATCTTCAGGTTTTTTGGAAGTGGGCTTAACATCATTTTTGGATTCACTTAGTTGCATTCGTGAAGGATCATTCAGTGCCGTAGTAATTCAGGTCATATCTCACAATGGTGAGGGACTTGTATCGAATATGGTGTATGCTTTGCTTGGTGTTTCAGCAATGTCACGGGTAAATACCAAAACAGACCATTCATATTTGATGAATATAATGATGTACATTGTCAAACTTTTTTAGTTAAGCACATGAATTCTTATTGTTTTGAATTGTGTTTCTTCCAAAAAAAAACTTACTGGATTGTGCTTTTTGATAACTTGTGGATTAGTGTTAGACTTTGCAAAATTTGGGTCTTTTGTGTCTTCTAGCTGTCGATGTTATTAAAATAGTGGTTAAGGAACTGAATCTTTAATCGAAAATGTTTTGAGATGTCAGAAATTAAGCAGAAAGTGTATTTCCTTGTGTGTTTTTGTTACAGCACTACTAGCTATATATATATATATATATATACACACACAAAAACCTAGTATCCAATTCTGGTAAATACCCATAAATCATGGAGTGTCTTATCAGAATCTTAGCCAATCCTATCCTAACTTAAGGATACAGTCTGCTACAATATATTTTCCTAAAATAGTCTCCTAACTATACAGTTTTTCCACACTCCCCCTCAAGCTGGTGAATAGGTATTCTCCATTCCCAGCTTGGATACAATAGTCTGAAAAACTGAGCTGCTTAACCCTTTGGTAAGAGTATCAGCAAGTTGACCATGTGTAGACACATAAGGAGTACAAATCAATCCACTCTCCAGCTTCTCCTTGATAAAGTGCCTGTCGATTTCGATGTGCTTGGTTCGGTCATGTTCAAGTCTTCAAGGATGATCTACAGCCAAAGTATTTCTCATACACCTTGAGCCATTGCTCGAAATTTGGCTTATGCACTTGACTGAGCTACCACTCCTTGTTTTTTTACTTCTCCATGTCACAAGGTTTCCACCAAGGAAGGTGCAATATCCTAAAGTCGATCTTCTATCGACAATTGAACCATCATGATCAGCATCAAGTGTGTGCTTCAAGTACCAATCCCCCATTCCTTTTAAACAAAATACCTTTCCCCGGTGCTTGTTTGAGATAATATAGTACTCTGTGAACTGCTTGCAGATGAACTTTCTTTGGATTATGCATGAACTAACTAATCACACTTATAGCATTTGCTATATCTGGTCGTGTGTGAGATAAGTAAACGAGTTTCCCTACCAGACATTGATACATTTCTCTATCTACTACTACATTCTCCTCTGCCTTTTCAAGCTTAAGATTCGGGTTTATGGGAATACTTGCTGGTTTGCATGTTGTATTGCCTGTTTCTTTGAGAAGATATGTAACATACTTCTGTTGAGAGATAAAAATTTCCGTCCTAGAGTGAGCAACTTCAATCCTAAGAAAATACCTCAGCCTTCCCAATGTGGAATACTTGCTGGTTTGCATGTTGTATTGCCTGTTTCTTTGAGAAGATATGTAACATACTTCTGTTGAGAGATAAA
>JANIJH010000007.1:33092653-33115842 GCA_024520975.1 Erythroxylum areolatum | reverse complement strand
CCCCCCAATGTTCTTGAAATGTTCAAGCTTGACATTTGAGGTGGAGTTCAAGCTAATCAAGTAAGTGAAATACTAACCTATAGTGGTATATGTTAGCAGAATTTTTATTATGGCTAATTAGAGATGGATTGAATGTGGTGTTGGTGTTGAAGATGTGCTGGAAAATAAAGAATAAATGGGTACTTTTCCATTCTGTTTTTGCATGTATGAAAATGGTAATTTATGGGCTGTTGTATGGATGGTTTAAGTTGGGATATGAAGTATAAATGATGAGGAATTCATGCTAAAGATAGGTGTTATTAAGGTGTTTCCGAATATGGAAAATTAAAGTTGTAGGTGTGTTTATAAAAATTGACTATTAATGACATATGTGAGCAAAATTTTGTAAACTTTAGTGTAACCAATATGGATGTTAAATTAACCTGAAAGAACCTTAAAGGACATGAAATATGGAAATTTTCAGGTGTTAGTGATGTCTCTGAGCTTGTAAAATTTGTGAAGTATTGACGGTAGTAAGTTACACACATTAGTGATGTTGATGACAAATTTTGGAATTTTAATTTTAGCCTTATGTACATGTCGAACAAACTCAGAAAAATCACTCTAAATGGTATATTTGGACTTGATTAAGGCTAATAATGAGCTAATATTGTTGCTTGATTAATTGGTTAAGAGCTTGATAAGTTTATGTAGTTAATTGATGTCATAACCTAAAGAATTGACTATTTTGATGTGGTTGTGTTCAAAGTTAGAAATTATGATTTGTTAAAGGAATAAATGAGTTCTTTTAATGCAAACATGATCTTAAGGACATGCATAATGTATACAAGGGATGGATGAGTGAGCATTGAAGAACATGGGGTAATTATGAATGAGAATTGGGTAACGTATGAATATATATTACTAGAAAAAAGTTTGGTAAATGTATAAATCTAACTTGCTGAAATTCCAGATTTAAAGTAACAATTGTGTATGTATTATAGCAGACTTTTTTTATCATGAAAAGGTACATGGATAAGTGTAAGGTATGGAGTAAATCAAGCTTACTTAGATGTATAAACCTAATTGCAAAATGTTAGTATACAAGCTATAATGTTTGAATGGTCTTAAGGTATATAAACACAAATTGAATAGTCAAGATCTATGCATAAGAATACATACCTAGAAAGTCAATTGAGCATGAATTGAAATATGACACATATATATGTGCATGATTATATATTCATATGATTAAACAAATTAGTGATTTGTGAACTATATATGTATGTATTACATGACGATAGATGCGCAAGGTGATCATCATCATCTAGACATTACCAGAACATCGAGGCAATAGCATTTGTGGAGTATACTGTAAGTCAACCTAGATATGTAAACTCACTTATATGTGTCTCTTTATGAATTGTATGTTAATATGAAATGCGTGTACAATTGATTAATAAATGTCAGACTTGGGTCTGAGGAGTTAGTTATATGGCATAAGCACACCAAAATGAAAGGTAATGAAAGCATAGCATATGAAATGATGCATCTCATCACATTAAAATGCATGATCAGATAAATGAGTTATGACCAAAGTGACTGATGTGCAGAAAAGAGCTTTGAGCTCAGAATTATGAAAAAGAGTCTCAGGCTTCGATAGCATATACTCGGTATCCACAATGGGTACAGGCCAACCATAAACTTGGTATTCACAATAAGTACAGGACAACAAATTATGTTGATAGGCAATTGATCATAACAAAGCAAAATGAAAATAAAAACACACGAGCATTTACATATGTATCCTTACATGCATCATATTATTGAATTAAAATGATTTATTGAATTGGTTTGAAATAGTGAAATACAATTGAAGTCAATGGATAATGTGATGTGATATGCAAGACTGACTTATATGATATACTTATAGTGTAATAAATTATGATATAACTTGTCTTTGTGATTTGATTGTGTAAGTGCATCGATGATGGTTCACTCACTAAATTCGCAAACTCATGAAAATTGTATCATTGTTTTTCAAGTTCAGGGAAGTTATAGCTACTAAGTGATATAGTAGAAGTTTAATACTTACATTTTGGGGACGGAAATGGCTCAAAGGTATGATAAGCTGAATCCGCAGAGTCCAGTTAGAGTCTTTTACATTAGCATCCCATATCATGTTACACATTTTTGTACTAAGATTAAACTCTCAACTGTTATGTCATATATATATGGATTCTGAATTATAATGACATATGTGACTTTTTATGTTTGTGAAAGACCTGGGAAGAAATGAATGTTTTGAATGCTTATAATATGATTAACGATTCAGATTGAGTTAATTTGATTATCCTAATGTATCATTTCCATAAAGTATGTTCTCAAATATCCTAGGTATGTTCGGGCTTATGCTTTAGGGAGTAGTATGATACAAAATGAAACTAAAATTTATGGTCTTATAAATTATAATGAATCAAACTTCTATATACAATTATAATGCAAGTTAAAGTAAGAAGACAAAGAGAAGTACACTATTTATGTTTATGTTTAGGTGAAATATGCAAGAAGTTAATCTTTATATTTTTCTTTAACATTTTTCATTACATATGTCAAGCCATAATAAAGTAGGCAAAAGGGACACTTTTAACCCTAATTTTTTTTACCAATCTATAAGTTTGACCATAACATTCCCAAGTGAATAATTATAATCATAACATTTGAAAAATGTTAAAGTTTGACCCCATTTTAACATAAAATTTAAACGCTTATGTTAAGTGCCAGGTCAGTGTTAACCTAACACTTGTAAAATAATTTTTTATTGATTTTAACGGACCCTCTATGCCATGTCAGCATTGACATAACAGAGTAAGACCTAGATTTTAATTTAATAAAAGAAATTTTTATTTTATTATTAAGTATGGCACCCACCTTTTATTTAAACCTTAAACTAAAATTAGTAGATATTAATAACAACAATCAAACCCTAAACAATTATCACAATATTACAAATTGCCCAAATGAAAAATCCTAGAGAAACCCAATTACCATGGTGCAGGAAGCTTAAAGGAGTTGACATTGAGGCTGAGTTCATAATCCAACCCATGGACCAAATCATTGAAGAAATCAGTCCCCTAAATTGACTGAAAATATGAAACAGAGGAAGATTTTGATGATGGGGCCATAAAAGGTGCCCAAATAACAGGAATATGGCGGTTCCACTGATTAAGCATCCAAAGCGAGTATATAATAATGGAAGGGCAAAAACGCTTTGAGGAAGTTGAGAAGCTTAAGGACGAAGGCCAATGAGACATGGCAACAATTGCCTTGCATTTGAGTTGAAAAGGTGAGGCAACAAAAGAACCCAAACCCAAACCCCCTGACGAGGGTAAAGAAGAATGAAGAATGGGAGAGAACGGATGATAGGGGCATTTGCTTTTAGTTTGTTTGGTGTTGCTTTTGGCTTCTGGTGTTGTTGAAGAACTTCTATGTTAAGTTTAGTTTAAGGTTTAATTAAAAGGTGATCCCATAGTTAATAACAAAATAAACATTTTCTTTTATTTAATTAAAATTTAGGTCTCAAAGGACCCACTAAAATCAATAAAAAATCATTTTATAAGTACTAGATCAATACTAACATGATGCTTAATGGAGATGTTTGAATTTTCTATTAGGGTGAGGCCAAATTTTAACGTTTTTCAAATGTTAGGGTTATAATTGTTCGCTCTAGAATGTTAGGATCAAATTTACCGATAGGTGAAAAACTTAGGCTAAAAATTAACCCATTTGCAATAAAGTACTAATAGAAAGACCCTTTTATAGGACCTAATTATTATGATTTTATTAAAACTCCCTATGCCTTAAATATATGGTATTCAAAATTTTGTCTATTACATGAATTTCCTTCTCGCACTTGGCTTATGAAGTGTTATATTAATTCCAACACTTATTGATCTCTCTTATTTGGCTCAATTATCAGTTGAGTATTATTATTGCTTGATTTCATTTTTTTGAATGATGCAAATCTCTATTTATCGAACTTATTCTTGGGAAGATCATTTATATAACGAATTTTTTATTTACAAATTACTGTGTTTATTGTCTATTATTGTTTCAAATAGATGAAGTTAACACTTTAACACAATTTTTTGTAATAAAAAGTTCCAATATGATAAATGATTATATATTAAGTTAAGAAACAATTTAAAAAGAAAGAACAAAAAACTCTTTACAGATAAGAAGTGATGTTTAGAATCACTTTATAAAGACTAAGTACTACCATAAGTTGTTTCTTGGAGTTTTTAAAAGTGGAACTTCATATTTGAAGAGGCATATCAATGCATGTAATAAAAAGGGGTGATATTAGGATATTAAATATTTTTTAAATCTAATCTATTGAAAGGTAAAAATAAAATGACTATCATTGTCTACAATCTTGAACAATCTAAGAATTTGCTTACAAAGACAATCAGAAGATATAAATATACAGCTTAATTGTGGATTATATTGATTTCAAGATGTTTATTATGTCATGTTAGTTGGCTTTTAATATTATCATTAAGAAGTATATTTTCAAGATTTATGACCTACAAAAGAGTTTGATATTGAAGATGTTGTCATTTAATGGCAGGTAACTTATGATCAAGTCAAATATATATATGCATAATTGAAAATTTAAAAAGGACTATATGGTTGCAATATCACATTACATTGACAATAATTAGACTTTATGCAGTTGCATTTTGAGGTAAGCACTTCCATTCAGTTATCATTTATTTTTTATTTTACTATAATTAATCCTTTATTTTATTTTTAAATGATATGTTCATTTATGTTCCAATGCTTCATATAAGAGAAGGACTAACAAATATATTAGTAGATTGTTTAATAGGCTAGATAATCAACACAGAGCTATAACATTAGATAATTATCATATGAACATTGTTATGATCGATAAAGTTAAGAGCATGTTGCATGTTAAAAGCTTACTAATAAATGGTAGTTTTTATATGCATTGTTTTATGTATATAATGAATTTGATTTTGAAGGATAAGATCAAAATTAGTAAAGAAAGGTTAAAGCAATTCAAAATAGTGTAATGTATAGCTACGCAATACCTAAAAAGGTTGAACAGTACAGAAACTATAAAGCATATACGCATTTCCTACTTTTAGAAGTTACACATAGATTATCTAACAAAGTGAAATTTGATATTTAAGATGCTTGAGCGTGTAATTAAGTACATTATCAAGTTGGGAATTCTTAGTTTATTTGAGAGAAATGAGAGTTAACAAAAGATATTTGTGAGAAGATAGAGGTGTCATTACTGACTTTTACATAAAGTATTCAATTTCTCACATTTGTTTTCCTAGCATATGTTAGATGATATTTTCTCTAGTGAAGTATTCAAATACCGATAGACAAGATGACGAAAAAATTTAGAAGTAATTCGAATAGGATTATTAATACCATGACATTAAACTATCATTTTAGATTTATGGACAAGTTTATTGCAATTGAGTATTATTTTCGATAGTTGTATTTTGATTGATCTTTAATGCATTTTGTTATTATTAGATATATATGGCATGATTTGTTTAAAGAGTATCAATCAAGAAGATCAAAGAGATGGATCATATAATTTTAGTATCAACTTTAGCTTGTATCGATACATCTGTATCAAGCAAGAAAGTTAGTTTTCAGGTTTCAGTTTAAAGCAACTCATAAAGAAAAAGGGGTTAAGATTTCTGGTTCAGCCTGAATCTGAAGAGACTGCACGTTACCGTTTGGATCCATAAGGTTGATTAGCTCCGGCTTGAAGGTTCATGCAAAACAAATGAAGGCACGTTGGGGGTTGTATCCCGATAAGCCCCTCCGACGCTCAAGTTAGTTCCTTAGAGAGTGTTCAGGTTAGAGAATCAGGAGAATTAGGGTTTTTTGAGTTGCGTACCTCTTTCGTGATAAAACAATACCTTATATATAAAGTAGACGCTAGGTTTAAGTCTTTACGTATGCATGGGAGACTTCCACCTACGATTGGGCCATGAACACGTAGACTAGGCTTGGGCCTGGTGTAGCCGATGGGTGTGAAACTAATCTTTAAGAGATGGACCGATTGGCCCATGGGTCGTTATGATTGAGTTCGGGCCCAGCACGACCAACCCAACCAATTTCATATAATAGAATGAAGTTGGAATATTTGGAAATTGACATTTGCATTATAAATAATGAGCATTTTGATATACTGATAAGGTGAAAGTTTAATGAAGTTTAATATTTGACTATAGAAATAATTGGACAATGTTTGTTAGTTGTCCTAGTATATACAATAACTTTTCAGTATGTTTTCAGTAGCAGTAGTCAAATACTAAGTCCTCATCATAATCGACTTCATCTAAAAACTTTTGAAGTCTTGATATGTGCCAAAAATTGGTTATATTCTAAAAATATTCAAGGTAAACTATATGATATGTTAGCTTTTTACTTTTATAATTTTAATAAATATCTATCATATGATTTTACATTTTTTTATATTATGACAAACATAAAGAATGTGAATATAGAGGACATTTATTGTTCTTGAAGTTGGAAGAAATATTCGATGATAAAAGTGTATTCATTTGTTAATAATTGTATATTTATTTAATCAATTTATTGCATTATTGAGTATGATTTAGATTCTGATTTTATATGTATAGGGAGTGGTGCAAAGTATTTATGATTTGGTTATAAAAAGATTAGTGGGTAATTGTAAGTAATTCCCTTCAATAAAATATGTAAGTTAAAGTAAACTTTTTCAAAGTTAAGAATTAGGCAAAATAAGATCTAGAGAGGCTAATGTTATCGATTGATTTTGTTTATAGGCTATGTTTCAAGCTTTATAACACATTCTTATTTACATTGAAGGAGTTGAATCATCATATGTTCTACCTCAGCAAGTTTATTATTACAATTGTTTCTACTTACACTTTTATTCAAGTTTAGTAGTCATATCTCAAGTTCTTCTAGGAATATTGGCACAAAATATTTACAGAACATGAGTGTAGTACATGATTACGTTACATAGTTTTTATGTTATAGGTGCTAAAAAAGGGGTACTAATTCATTCCTTCTAAATTAACTTAATTCGTCATAAATAATTCAATGTCCAATTGTATTACATTTTAATTGTAGAATCCATTCTAAATTACATATTTTTCCTTTCCAACTTATTAATTCTCATTTAATTATTCTTCTTATATATGTTGGTGAATAGATACATAATGAGGCTACATTTTTCAATATAGATAAAACCTTACTTCCTAAAGATGTTAGCCCAATTTTATTAATTCAAGCGAAAATATTTGCTAATTCTAAAGGAATTTTGATCGTTTGCCTCTTCACTTTTCTTGAGAATTTTACTAAAGACAATGAAGAACTTGTATCTTCCTAATTTGTGTTTGCTATATGAAGGTGGTGGAAAGGACCCAAAGCAATCAAACAATGCATGAATTTTGAGTTTTAAGATAAAAATTTCAAATTTGGCAATTGGATAGTGTATGAATATTGTATTATTGATTATATAAGTTCATTGATTAAGATATTTCACATTTTCATTGGTGGAGGTTAGGCCTTCTAATGGTAATAGCTTATTTATTATAGAAGTAGCACAAGATTAGTGGCGATGTTATTGTCCTCGTTCGGTACACAACTGATATGTTCAATTTGGGATGTTGAAACACTTTCAAGTGATACATGAATGAATTTTAATATCTATTTTCATACTTTACTATTTCGAAATATAATATTTTAAGTTTTGGACACAATAGGATTATGAACATTTTTGGATCTATCAAAACTTGATCATGCTTATAAGTGTCCCCTCGTATGATATATCCTTTGTCATCAAAAGAATTTGTCCTCACCATTTCCAAAAAATTTACGGCCTGTTTGGTATAAGGGAATACCTATTATACTGCCCTCCTATTCTTAACATATTATTAAACCTATGTTTGGTTAATCCAAACACAGAATAGATTATCTTCAAGAATACCTATTCTAAAATTTGAAGAATAAATAAAACTTCCCCCAACTTATCTTTATCTATTCCAAGAAAACCTAATCTTCTTCAAGACAAATTTATCATTCATGTTAACTGTCTCCAAAATTCTCCTTCTATAATAATAATAATAAATAAATAATAAGAAGAAGAATAATAAAGTTCATAATAATAATAATAACAATATAATTAATTTCGTATAATAAATATAAAAATAAAATAAAGTTAATAATAATAATAATAGCAATAATAAATAGAAAATTTATAATAATAATAAGAATAATAAAGTTAATAATAATAATAATAAGAAGAAGAAGAATAAAGTTAATAATAATAATAATAATAATAATAATAATAATAATAAGGATATTTTGGTTTTTTTGTTGGTTATTCCTTTCCTATTCAAAGTTTATATTTTCAAATCAAACATTGACATAGAAATTCTTTATCCATTCTATTTCTTAAACCAAACAAACTAATACTCATTCTATTCTATTGCTCATCTTTTCTATTCCTAAGAATAACTATTCTATTCCTTATCTATTCCATTCTCTGAACCAAACAAGCCGTTAGTTTAAAAAGAATCATTAAGAAAAGAGACTTCTTTGGATATGAACAGCTAAACCAAACCAATGGCTCTTACAATTAATTACAAGGAAAACAATAAAATAAATAGATAGATCAAATTTCATTGATAAAGAAAAAGCACAGTCCACTTTGACAAATAAAGATGGAGTTCTAAGAAACATATATGCATCCGTAAATCATGTGGCATCATATTCAAATATAATCAATATTGGTGGGAGTATCCATGAAAAATTAGTATTTCTAATGATATCACGTACAAGAAAAGGGATAAGTTAGGTAAAGTTCAAGAAAGAAAGACTTTAGAAATAGAGGAGATTTTAAAGAGGAACAAGAGAGTGTTACAATTGAAATCACAATAAAAGGAAAAGTAAAAGGAGACTTGCTTTTAAATTAAAACATGTTAGTCCATCAACTTAACGCTTAAATAGAATAGTTTGTGTAATCATAAATTGGTTAATAATTATTTTTTAAGAATCTTCATTTTAATTGATTATCATATATTTGAAATCTAGCTTACTTTTCCAAAAATTGATGTTTTGCTAATGTGAAATGACATTTGCTTATAGAAAATAACACTAAAACAATAATTAAAAAAACATAATTAAAAATATAAAAATTATTGGAGAATTGAAGTATATGTGATAACTATTGTGTTGTATTATGGGTTCCACAATCATTGAAAAATCATAAAGATCCTTCACATGGAGGCGAGGCAACCACCCACTTAATCCAACTAATCATACCTTTTCATCATTGGAGTGTTTATGATAAATTTGATAGCTAATTAACATATAAAATGTGATTATATATAATAAATTAAAATGTGGCAAAAGAAACAAAAATAAAAAATGTTAAATTGGCATTTTGGTTATTTTAAAAACAGAAATAAATAACAGAAGTAGAGAAGACGGCGTGTTGGTTAACTTGACAGCAGCAACATCTAAATCAATAAATATTCCGTCTCCTTCGTCTTCTCCTTATGTTTCTCTTGTCTCTCTCATTCATGGAGGAGAAGCAGTGTAAGTAAAGTAGTTTTCTTTTGTTTTTTAGATTTTCATTCGTTTCTTTTTCATAATTTCATTTTTTGATCCGTCCGGAGTCGCAATTGGGTTTTCCCATTCAAATGTAACTGATGCAACCCAATGCAATCGATTCAAATCCCTTTTGTCCATCCTTCTTAGAATGCAACGTCGCGTCGTTCTTTTTGTTTTCTTTGTTTAGAGATTAAAGCCTAGCCAGAGAAGCGCATCATCCGTTTAACTGATACCTGCGTGCGAATTCATTCTTGTGTTGCGGCCACCGGTGACCAATACCCTAAGGTTAGGGTTTGTTTTTTTTTTTTTTGCCGATATTGCTTCCTCTTTCTTTCATTCCACTACTTCAACTTCGAATGGTGTTGCTTGCTTTACCGCAAATTTTACTCATCGATGTTTCTTTTATTTTGTGAAAAAGGCAGTGGACAGCCAATTTGGTTTGGTGGGCTTTTCAAAATGGTCGAGTTGGTTTCAGTATACTTCATCATCATTGCTTTCATTTGCACCGCCGGAGCCATTGCTTTGGCCATTTTTCACATTTACCGACACCTTTTGAATTACACAGAACCTACTTACCAGAGATTCATAGTTCGCATCATCTTTATGGTTCCGGTTAGTGCTTTTCATTTATTTTTACTATATGGATACTGGTTTACCATGTTAGTAGTCTTGTTGCTATGAGCTATTTGAGATAAGCAGATTGACGATGTTTTTTGTTGTGTAGTATTCAATCTTACTTATTAGAGACTTTTGGGTTATGTTTGGTGGGGATATAATGTAATTGAATATAGTTTATAATCTAATGTAATGTAACTGACTGTAATTTAGGACATAATGTAACAGGAATTTATACAAGATTTATCATGTAATGGACATTCATTGTTCAAAGGATTGGCTTCTAATAGCTTAAGAGTTACAATATGAAGCAAAATTTTGGTACAATGATTTATCCACATAACCTTCTGCAGATGAATTTCACACTTAAAAGAAGCAATGTTGAAAAGCTACATTCTTGTGTAGTTGATCAAATAGATTGTAGTGTTTCAAAGACTATTTCATTAGTGTTCTCCACCTTGTTAAGCGAATAACTGAAACTTGGTGAGTGGAAAAACCGTTCCTCATTTTCTTTGTGCTTTTACCTTTTGTTTGCGGTAAAGCTCCTAAGAAAATTTTCTAATTGGAAAAACTGACATCATGTCACCAACTCACTTATCAATGTTCGTTTGATTTATCCAAAAAGTTGTTAGCTGGCAAAGTACTTATATTTGAAATATCTACATCGTGAATAATGTATGCAATTCTTCTAAAAAAATTTGATTTCTTCCCTCTCTTTGTCATACTTGAAGTTATCTCTTCAAATTTGTGCCTGTGCACTTATGGCGGTGTTTTTATCTATTGTTGAACAAGTGGAGTCTGTTTGTCATACACTACATTCATGAGTGATATTATGCTTGTTGTTTTAGTTCTTTTCTGTGTGATCTGCAGTTGCATTTTCTTTGAATATGCCATCACTCTTTTTACTCCTCGCTTGCTGGCAGGTGTATGCTCTAACATCTTTTATGTCCTTGGTTCTGCCCAAGAGTTCTATATATGTCAACTCCATACGGGAAGTGTAAGTATACATGTGGTTTTTCTATTATACAAGCCTCCTCTCTTTTCCTTGAAACTGGAGCTACATAAGCAAATAATGCAAAAGAGCTTATAGTTTATAAAAGAAATAAAAGATGACAAATTAGTCAACTACTAGCTTTAATTTGGTGGAATGAAGAGTAGGAGTTGACGTGACACCATAGACAACAAGGCTGAAATTTTGTTTATGCTAGGTTTCCTTATTAGATAGGATGTACTAGGGAGTTGGATATGTTATCCTAGTTGTAGTTATGGTATCCTACTTGTTTAGAATTTAAATTTATTTAAGAATATAGAATTGTTATTAATATGTGGTTCAATTTTGTTTAGATATTTTAGTTAGGAACATTTTGCTAGTAGAATAAGGATTATATACACTTGTGTGTGTGTGTGTGTATGTGTACTCAAGCCTTTAATGATAAAGTCTTTATTTTTTAAACTTAAGTTTTCAATTATAAGAGATGTGATGTTTTTTTCTAAAAGTGATTCTTAGACCCTAGAAGTGATTCTTAGTTCTCTACCCTTCATTGCTTATTTATTTCAATAAAATTCCAGCAATTCTAGCCCAAATTTTCAGCAATCAGAATCCTAAAATTACTACCATTCCACATTTGAAATTTCAACAACCTAAGCTAAAATTCCAAACCTAGAACACAAATTCCAGAGGGCAAATTTTACAAGTGTTGTGGGTCTTAGCCACAAGTTTGATAGATCTTTTACTTGTTCTACATCAATTTGGTATCAAAGTTTTGATTCACAATTAGGACAGGTAGTGGGAGGGCGTATAGAAGAATACTTAACAACATAGAGTGAGATGAAGTACTTTTGAATATTGCAAAAGAATTGGGCATTGATTATCGATGTTCACAATTGCTCCAAAAACCAACTTATATGTAACAACTCTCAAAAGAAAGCATATTTGTCAATTTTTGGAGAAGATTGACAGCTTTGAAATTTATTTTCTAAAAGTCAAAGTTCCCACAATAAATAATTATGCAAACCAACAATCTATACTTGATTCTAAACATGGGAAGGTGGGAATAAGCAAGATGAAGGGATTGATATTAATCAAAAGCATGCAATGAAAGAGAAAATCTTTACTGAAAACTCATATGCTGATTTTGATTCTTCAAATTTAATAAGAATGGCATATAGAGAGTGTTTGTTTTGGATGGTGGGACTATTGGCACCTTTTGATCAACTTATCAATTAGAACCTTCAAGCCTACATAGAAGGTCCTTAGGTACTTGATGATATGGACAGTTTGACAATGGAAGATGAAAAAATGTTAAAATTGAAGAAAAGCTGGAGGAAGTGAATCATTTGGTGAACCCTAAAGCCGAAACAACTAAACAACATGTTGAAACACTTAAACAACAAGCCAAAACACCTGAACAACAAATCAAAACATGAGAATATCAGGCTGGAGCAACAAGACAGCAGGCTGAAATAATAGGAAAACAGGCTAAAATAATAAAACAAGGAGCTGAAAAGATTAATTCGTAAGTACTAAGGGTTTCGGAGCTTGTTGGCTCAAAACTTGACGATATCATTGGTGTTGAGAAAACAACAAATTAGGTTGATGAAGGTTAGATTGTCGTGGGTGATGAAGGAGAAGTAGATTTGAATGATGTGAAATTAAATAAAGGCTACTTGCAAAGTCGAAATTCAGCAATGACGATATTTTAGTCCATTCGTCTACAAGAGACAACTATTCAAAAGTTGCTGATGTCTATGTGGTTGAAAAGCCACTTGGCTTTGTTATGAAACCCTCTATAAATACAATTGACAAGACTTATGAGTTGTTTGGTGTTGTTTTCCGGAGTAGTTCTTGGACTGGATAGTCGGAATGGAGGACTTCTTTGACTAGTACACGTCAGAAGATCAAAAAGTCTGATTTGCAAAGATGAAGCTGGTTGGATGTTAAAATCTGGTGGAGATTGATAGAAGATAGACTTCGAAAAACAGATCATCCACCAATTGTTGGTTGGGAAAGGATGAAGTTGAAGTTATTGGAAAATACTTACTATTTCGTTATCAAAATGATCTCCAAGATCAATTCACGATAATTAGACTAGGGATTATGTCCGTAACAGGTTGCTTCAAAATATTTGATGAGCTTTCTATTCGGTGTGAAGGAATGGAATCTGAACTACTTATATCTCACTACAAAATAGCTTAAGGGTAGGAATTTGTAAGGAGCTAACGATGTAAAGGATTTACAACCTCAAAGATGCATATCATTTAGCTTTAAGAGTGGGCATGTTGTTTAGCTTTAAGAGCGGAACAATATCTAAGATAAGTAACAACTAAAATTTAGAAGTCATGCTGAGGAGTTTGGCATAAAGAGAACTATGACTCTGCAAAATTTTATGCCAGCATCTAATGCATAAAATTTTGCACCACAAAACAACTATAAAGCTTCTTAAGGTTCTCAACCCAAACACAAAAAGCCATTGTTAAGATTGGGACAAGAGGAGGCAGTAATGATAAGAAATGCTTTCGATGTAATGGGAGGGACCACTTTGCTTATAAATATACTAATAGAGGTTTGCACATGACGGAAGAAGAGGAGAAAGAATCTAATGAATATGTTTATAAACATAATGTTGGGGAGGAGTTAAGGAGGCTCTAGTGATGAGCAAGTTGATCCTACAAACCTTAATGCAGTGATGCTAATACCTACAACTTTTAAGGTGGAAGAACAAGGAAAATGGCTTTGTATTGCTATTTCTTTATTCAAGTTAGGAGTGGAGATAAAGTATATAAGTTTATCATTGATGTAGCAGTATGAATATGGTATCAAAGAATGTAATAAAGTTATTGCATTTACTCTCAGAGAAACATCCACATCCCTACAAAGTTGCTTGCGTGGATGATGGCATTTTACTGGTTGCTTGAAGGTGTTTGGTTTCTTAAATTAGGAATATATGAAGATTTTATTTGGTGTGATATTAATCCTATGAAAGTATCTCACATTTGATTTGGTTGACTGAGCTTTATGATTGTGATGTGCAACATTTAAGAAAAGTTGGCACTTATCAATTTTTGTTTCATGAAAAGAAGATAAATTTGAAGCCTAGAGTTTGAATCTGTCAGCAAAGAGAAAGCAATTGTGTTTGCAATGGTGGTGAGAGAAGTAATAGAAATAACACCCAAAACACCCCTTTAATTATCAAAAGAAGTGAGCAAACTGTTGACTAATCTTTCAAACTTCATTCCAGATGATTTACTAGGTGAATTACCCTCTTTACGAGATATTCAATATGCTATTGACTTAGTACCTGGATCTACTCTATTGAGCTTTCAACCTATCACATAAATCCTATTGAGAACAAAGAGCTCGAAAGACAAGTAGATGAGTTGCTGAAAAAGGGATTTATTCAGGAAAGTCTTAGTATGGGCATAAATCCAACATTATTGGCTCCTAAAAAAGATGGATGCTGGGGAATGTGCATTAATTATTGGGTGATAAAAATGATGACAATAAGGTATAGTTGCCAATCTCTCACCTTGATGACATGTTAGACATGTTGACTATAGCTATTATCTTTACCAAGATAGACTTACGAAGTGAGTAACATTAAATCAGAATTAGGTCCTAAGAGTGATTCCTAGTTCCCTACCTTTCATTACTCGATTACCTCACTAAATTCCAGCAACCAAAACCTAAATTTTAGCCATACCAAACCTAAAATTCCAGTCATAGTAAATCATAAAATTCTGGCTATTCTAAGCTTGAAATTCTAAAAAAACCAAGGCTGAACAAATAGTTGAATCTCTTTTGCTAACTATCCTTTGAAATTCTGAGCATTGTAGGTAATTTTTCATGTGTTACATACCAAATAAACTATTTTATGCTAACATATTATTAAATGTCTCAGCTATGAAGCTTGGGTCATTTATAATTTCTTATCATTGTGCTTGGCTTGGGTTGGTGGACCTGGAGCAGTTGTGTTGAGTTTGAGTGGACGCGTTATGAAGCCATCATGGTGCCTAATGACATGTTGCTTTCCACCAGTACCCTTAGATGGGTGAGTTTCTTTATGTTTATGGGCTGGTGTGCAGAAATTATTTGTGCTATTTTTAGTTGAACATTTTAGTCAGCTTGTGTCATTTCTGACTTGTTTCTTTTATTCATCAGCCATTTATGATTTCTATCCTTTTATTACATACCAGTTCGCTTGACCTGTTTTTGTGTAACCATCGTCCGTGATACTATTATCTTACCTATTCTTGAGACTCGGGGATTTTTGAAAGCTTTGAAAATTTGTTGCTACTTATATGTAAGTGTCGTGTTACTCTTGGCTGATTGTGTTTGATAAAATCCAGGCGCTTTATACGGAGGTGCAAGCAGGGTTGTTTGCAGTTTGTGATTTTGAAGCCTATCTTAGTTGCTGTTACACTTATCCTTTATGCCAAAGGGAAATATGAAGATGGAAATTTCAGCCCAGGCCAATCATATCTCTATCTTACCATTATCTACACGCTCTCCTACACGATGGCTTTGTATGCTCTAGCATTATTTTATGTGGCATGCAAAGATCTGCTTCAGCCATTCAACCCAGTTCCAAAGTTTATCATTATCAAATCTGTTGTTTTCTTAACATACTGGCAGGTGAATTTCACATGTTACCGTAAAGATACTAAATTTTCTCATTTGAAAGTTCATTCATACACTTTTGACTCTATCTCTAGGGATTCCATGCTTGTCCATGAAAGTTGACAAGGAAAAGGACTTCTTGCTTTCCTTGAATTCTGAATCTTTTAATTGTCATAACTGCATGTAACTTCTACAAGATCCTTCTTTCTTATACTTCTAAACAATGGGAGTTATTATCTCCTTGAAATTACAATAATATCATGCAGAGATGTCCATTTCACATTGAGGTTGTGGCTTCCACATCAGTTTTTCATTCTTTCTTTATTTTTTTTGGTCAAATGATTCCTCCTATTAAACACATTAGGTTTAATGATGCTCAAGTATTTTCAAGGAAGCTTCAATTTGTAATGTAAACATACCTGAGACATCATTTCCTTTAGGTTTTATTTTAGTTGCTCTGATGGCTGAAAATATTAGACGGTTGTTTCATGATTTAGCCAGATGTTTTGATTCAGTTATATTATTCTGTTTTATGAGACATCCATGTCACTCCTTTTCTTCGCTTTGACTTACCTGTATTTATTTGAAACATACAAGTGTAGAGAAGCTTTTTTACTGTTGGATATTGCAATTATGATCTGCAAAACTGGAATGCCAATTTGGATGCCCTAGTCTCCTGTTTCTTATTTGTTATCATTTGTTGGCTGAGACATACTTTACCAAATCATATCCACCTTATCTTGTGGCGGCTACATGAATCTTTTCCTTTATTGGATTGTTTTAGGAAACACTGATGTTGTAGATGTGACCTTTCTAGTTGGTCCATTTGCATGCCCCTCATATCTTTGGCACAATGAATAGCTATGTGTTTCCTGAAACATTACCAAATCCAATATAGTTGGGATTGCCTTGCAAAATATGAGGAGGTTGGTGGTCAAACTTTTTCATGTTCTCATTTCTTTTCCCAGGGAGTTCTTGTCTTTCTTGCTGCAAAATCTGGATTGATTAAGGATGCAGAGGAAGCTGCTCAATTTCAAGATTTTATCATTTGTGTTGAGATGCTTCTTGCTGCGCTTGGTCACTTTTATGCATTTCCATATAAAGAATATGCTGGTGCAAACATTGGGGGGTCTTGTGGTTTTACCAGAAGCCTTGCACATGCCTTGATGTTAAATGACTTCTACCATGACACTGTTCACCAGGTGCTTCTTGCTTGTTTTCTTATCAGCCTTATGGCCTCTTTAGGAGCATTTGTTTTTCTTTTCTTTGGTTTAGTGAAACATCTGATGATGATTTGCTTATCATTGTTACAGTTTGCACCAACTTACCATGATTATGTGCTTTACAATCATAATGATGGTGATGAGGGAACGAGAAAGTATCGAGCACGAACATTTGTTCCAACTGGCCAGGAGATGGATGCTGTGAGAAAAAACAAATATATGTTTGGAAATAAGTTGGATGAGATTCAGCTATCTAGTCAATCTTCTTCCGCTACAAGCACTCCCAAAAATAATAATTCAGTGCCTAGTTCTGCACATTCTGATGTGATGAAGTCTTCTCTACTTGTGGATACTTCGAATTCCTTATCTGTTTCATATGACATGTCGCTAATTGACTTGGATTTCTCCAGTTACCCTGAAAAAGTGCCTGCTGCAAATGTGAGTGGGTTGAGGTGAATGCTGATCAGGCTGGAAAAACTGCAATAAACAGTTAAGAGAAGTGTGTAAAGGGTTGAGAGGAATATGACATGATGCTCCATGTTTGGGGAAATGTGTTACATTATTAGCTCTTTGTGGATGATGTCAAATAGTAGAGAGTGCTTTAAGGTCCACTGCCCCTTCATGATTTAGTATCAAAGATTTTTGGTCACCGATATTAGGGCTTCCACCTTCCATCAGTTGCTGTATGTGGACTGTCGACTTGGGTTTACCTACCTTTGTATCTTTGCATTTGTAGATATGAAATTTAGTTGTAACACTTAAAAGAGCTATAGTTTGGCAGAAGTTAGTAGTCCTTGTACTTGAATTGTCCATCCTGCTGTGTGCATGGAAGATGCCGAACATCCCATTGTTATATGCAAAGCTGCATGCGGTCAATCTTTTAACTTTGTAGCCCGAATGTATCAGGGACGTGTGTCTAACTCCAGTCCATTACTATTTCAATTATTTTACGAGTTATTTTTAACCCTGTCAAACTGAAGGAAGATTGGTTTAATTTGTTTATGCTGTGTTAAAGCTTACAACTGGGATTATATTTCCCCAGTTTGACAGCTTGGACCTTGTGGCTGAGGTTGTGTTAACGTTAATAACTGCAATAGCCACGTGGTTTCGATTTGATTGGACTTATAGTAGATGCTCGGCTACTCAAATCTTTTGACCTATGAATCCTGTACTAACCCTGTCTTAATTTATTTCAACCATTCATTTACGTGGATTCATATAAATCTACATAAATGGTTGGTGAATTCACATAAATGAATGGTAGTTTACATAAATGGATGATTGAGATGGGTTGAGATAAAGTTGGTACAGGTTTCACGGGTCAGAGGATCATGTCCCGATGCTCGGCATGGTAAGAATTATTGTCCTTCCGATCCTCAATAACTGACCTTTGCATAAATGTACTTTGAAAATTTTGTTGATAAATAGAAATTTCCTAAAATACAAAAGGATCAAATCTATTAACAAGGAAAATTTAATTTTTAAAAAAAATATATTATACCATTAAAACTGAATGAAGAGATATTCCTTTATAAAAAATCCTTGGAAACAATATATTTGTTATCATAATAATCTACGAAACAAATATAAGGATAAAAGTTGCACTATATTCATATAAGATTAGTACAGTTAGAGATAAAACCTTTAATAAAAGAGTAATTAAGTACATTAGTATTAAAAGTATTCTATAATTTTTAAGACTGTCTTTTGAGCCCAGTTGAATCTAGCCCTTATAATGATCCAGTTTCTTTTGATAGTTATCCTAATCTTACAATTTCTCTAAGAGGTAAAAATATATAAAAATTTTATTATTAAAAATAGGAGGTCATTATTACAAAATGAACATAAGTTCGGTTCCTTTAGCATTAATTTACAAAATTCATTACAAAGCTATATATACAAAATTCATTACAAAGCTATATATACAACTTTATCCTCAAAAGTCAAAAACTAGAAAAGTCTTTGTACATAGTTTTTGGAATTTGGTAATGTATTTAATATATTTTATTCATAAATTGAGATAGCATTGTATTTTGTTTGTTTTTAGATATCTAATGTGTAATCAATATTAATGTCATGGGCAATAGGCTTACTAAAATGAGTTTTAATTGTGGACTTTCAATGGAGTTTATTTATTATTAGAGAAGGAGGTTAAAAACTATTAAATTTTGTATTACCATCTTGATCATATTAAGGTTATGTGAATTTACTTCTTAGGAGTTACAATTTTTTTAAAATTTTAGTTTGGCTTCTAGTTTCTATTGAATTTGTCTAGTTTATGCTAAAGTATTTATCTTAGTTGTGAGGATAAATTTGAAGTATTAAAGATAACATTTTTATTTATCTTTTCTTAATTGAATTTGTATGGCTAGGAGAAAATCTTGAGTATCCTATTTTACTAAACTGGTTGGAGTTGTTACTAGATACTTCATGCAGCTCAAATATAGGAGCATTAATAGTAGAATCTTGATTTGCTATAATAGTAGGATATTCTATTTTTTGTCTGTTTGATTCCTTATAATTTGTAGGTAATTGTTTATATAATTATTTTGGCTTATAATATTCTTAATTTCTTTTGAATTTACTTTTTCAATTTTATTTAATCTTAAAGGGAAAGCTATACCAGTGCTTTGTTTTTAAGAAATTTTAATTTCATCTAAAGGAGGATTTTCTAATTATTTTTTTATTTTGAAGAAGTTTTTCAAGTTTTTATGTTATTATTATTACAAAGAAACTTAAAAAGATATTCTATTATATTTTTCTGTGCATAAATATCAAGCCTATTAAAAAGGATCACTATAAGAAAAATTAGATTTAGCAACAGAAATTACTGATGGAATGTAAAAGTTTTCTGTTGATAAGCTAAGTTAGCAACGGAATTTATCGACAGAATGAATTGTAGGAGAAACGGCCGTAAGTAATAATTAGCGATGGAGTTCAAATTTTATGTCGCTAATTTATTGATGGATATCTTTTGTTTCGTCGCTATATTTAGTGATGGTAATTTTTATGCTATCGGTAAATTTAGCAACGGAAGGTTTGTTTCGATCGATAAATATAGCGATGGACAAGGCTCCTCTGTCGGTAAATTCAGGACTAATTTTATCGATGGATCTTAGTGGTTTGTCAGTAAATTTACTGAATTTTACAAACAAATTTTAGTGGTCTGTATGTAAATTCACATTTTACTGACATACTTTGTTTTTTCGTTGGCAAATTTACTGATATTGTTTTTTTAAATTTTCCTTACATTTAATTTTATTTGATAATCTTATGATTGATGTATAATTTATACAGTTATCAATTATCTGATTTTTTTATTTGTTTCTACATTTAATTCGTTAAAACAGAAAGTTGATTGATGATATAAAGTAAAAATTATCTTAACTGATAATAAAAAATATTATCTACAATAATAAGAATTTAATTCATACAAAATGACTACATCTATGCTATTCATTTAGTGAATGTGGATGCTCTGAATATTGCGATGAGGTACTGCCCTTCCTCTTCAACTCATCTATCTTATTACAGAGATGGGCTATGTATTCCATCGACTATTGCAATTGAGTTGTTAGTGCCTGTACTGTGCTATGAAGCTCATGAACTTCAATAGATATGGATCGCCTACTAGATGTTGTTGTACTGGATATAGATGATTGCGAATAACATGTGTTCGCAATTGAACCTAAGTCAAAGATCCTTTCACGATGGTCCATTCCACCCACTATATGAAGATATGTTTGACTTTGATAAACATCTTCAAACTACTGAGACTGTCGTTGAATGCTTTAATGTATTTGGTTTTATCAGAAGTCAGTATTTATGTTAATAAGTGATAATTATTAAGCATTAATATTAAAGCATAAATTTCACATACATTTAGTTCTCCACATCTGGTGTTGACGAAGGTCACACCATCATGCTTCTTATTGTGAGTGTGCAAAAAGAGCTAACGGGGTGTAGGCTTCCTGCCCATAGACTTTTCCTACATCAGAATAAAATGTTATAAGTAAACTACAGTTTACAAAAGTTTTGGCAAAAATTTCTCTATTTTTATAATATTTATCCCCTATTGAACAAGAAAGTAACTCAACAATACAACCATATATGGCATCAGACATTTACAACATTATCATTCTCCATAATATACATATTTTTATTCCAAAATTCACACATCAAATTAAATTGAAATACATCAACGTAAAAAAAATTAGAATATAAGTGTAACGTGTAGATACTTAGAAGTCTCTCTGAATGCCCAGATCCTCTAGTGTGTAAGGGAAGACTCTATACCCCTGATCCTCCACGTCAATTGGTAGAATTACGCTCTGAAATGAACATTGTCTTGAGTGATGTCCAATACTGCTGCTAACGACTCCATATCTTCAGAAATATAAGGAGGTCTACATCAGTCTTGTGTATCGCACCAATAAAGTCTCCATAACGTGTACAAGCTTGTCTCTCTTATACTTTATAAATAACTGTGTCAAATTCAAAATCTCAAAAAAAATTATTTCTGAAAAAGAAAAAACATACGGTAAGTACTTATAACCTACAATATTTATCTAATTAATGTATAAAAATAAATTAAAAATACAAAAAATATATTATTTGTACTTCAAACTCTTGATAAATAAAATCCTTTGTCATCTGAGAGATATTCTTCCATATATAACCCTCAAGATCAATCTTCTTCTTGAACTTGAATATTATATTTTTTGAGCACGGTCCAAACAAAATCAACCTAATGTAAAAACAAATTTATATCATTTTTAAATTTAAACCTATAACTTAATTATAAATATATGGTGTTTCATATATTTGCACTTACAGATTGTTGACAATTACGATGTAAGTTCTTCCATCAACTCCCTCAACTCCAGGTTAGAGGTTGACTCCTTCATCCATAACATTTACTCCTGATATATCTGTCGGTATAGGGGTGGTGGATGGGGTAAAGCTGTTAGATTATGTAGCAGTAGGTACGAAAGGTGATGCCTCATCTGCATATGTAGTAGCTAAAGGTATAACATCTAATTTTGTTGCAGCTGCAAAATGTGATGTTTTATCTAGAAAGCAACTGGCTCCAAATCGTGGTCTGAACCTTGGTCACATCATATCCTATTTTCTCTTTGGTGGCATATTTTAACTTGAAATTTATATTTTATTGAATATTCTAGAAATATAACAATTTCAATTTAATATATAACATTATATTATTGATACAATAATTTATTTATTGAATATAATATTCTATTACAAACACAAATTAATCACTATCAGAACTTAATTGTAGTTCAAAATCATCATTATCTTCTTTTTCTAAAGAATTACAATCAAACTTAGGCTCCTCCTCAGATCTCTCGTCCTCCTCATCATTTCCAGATGAAATTTCAACATATTCATTATTTGAATCGTTCAAAGGTTCATTATCGTCATATGTAATAGATGTATTTATTTCATAAATATCTTCTTGAAGCACTTCACTTTCAATTCTCTATTGTCCTTTTTCATGTGATTCAAAAATACCTCTAGGTTTAACTTTGCAAACGGAAAACCAATCTAACGTATCTCGTCATAAATTGGGAAAAGGGGCATAATAAACTTAAATCGATTGCATCGCTAACACAAAAGGTTCAAATTGTCTAAATCTTCTTCACTAGTTGATTTCAACTAGATTGTATTGGCTATGCACTTTTGTACCAACATTAGGAGTTGGATCAAATCAGTCACACTTAAATATCACACTCTGCTTTATTGGCAATGTTGGGTACCCAATTTCAAGTATCTCAATAATTTCACTATAGTAATCCATCAATTCTCCCTGTATACAAACCCCACTATTTACTATTGCCATACTATGACCATGATATTTTGTATGATATTTGTATCCATTAACGAAATACACCGGATACGATTTAACAGTTCGCAAAGGTCCTTTTGCAAGATCACATATGAACTTGTTCTCTATTGGATTTTCTAAGGCCTATATAAAAGAAATTATCATATTAAATGGTATAATGTCATTTGAACACTTTAATCTTATAATTCAATCATTTCAATAATTGTAAGTGAAAACTTACATATTTCTC
>JANIJH010000007.1:33061164-33074146 GCA_024520975.1 Erythroxylum areolatum | reverse complement strand
CCTTTAGTGATATCTTCAAATCCTTTGAGAATTTCTCAAATCTAATGATAGATTTGAGTTCCTTGACCCCAAATTAGGTTAGAACACCTTGGTTTGACTTGAAGAATCAAAAAGATGGTCGAATTTTATGTATAGCCAAAACTCTCCTTCTTCTCCTTCCTTCTTCTTTCTTTTAATTAAAACTAAGTGTTTTAATGTCTAAATAAAGGGGTTGCACTGCCACACCATGTAGAAGGGTCTAGAATTTGACTCTTCTTTGACCAAACATGGTGAATTTACCAATTTATCCTTAGTTATGTGAGATTACCACTATACCCTCCAAACTTTTCCTAAATTTGCAATTAAGCCCAAAATTTGGGAATCACTAAAACTTTTATTTTCATTTTGGTCCTCGGGCTTTTGAAAATTATAATTAAGCCCCTTAACTTTATAAAATTACAAATTGGTCCTCCAAGAGTTGAAAATTTACGTTTAAGTCCTTTAACTTTTGACAATTTGCAGATAAGCCCTTATGTGCTTCAACTTTTCCAATTAAGTTTTCTAAGTGTGCAATGAGTCTATAAATCATGTCTAATCATCTCTAAGGCATTAGAACTCATTTAATTTAACCACCATGGTCATATCCATCCAATGGACTCGGTTTTATCCACTTAAAACCTCATATGCTGGAAATCTCCAAGATTTCGCATATTGATAAATTCTAAGTTTATGTAAGGGCATATAACATTATAAATCATTAACATATACACCAAAATGATTTAAATACATCTTTGAACTCATATAAAACCATATGTATATATCAATATACAATAGTATCTCCAAATACAAAATAATCACCAAAGGGCTTAGAAAGTCCAGCGATTCATCGATATGTAAAATGGTGGAGACCTGTAACAGCCCAGATCACTCGCTCACAGATGTTGTCTGCTTTGAGCCTTGGCCCAGCCAAGCCCTCACGGTTTTGCTTTTCCCGAGGCCTTCCTAGGAGGTCACCCATCCTAGAACTACTCTCGCCCAAGCACATTTAACCTCGGAGTTTTGATGTGATCCAGTGCGTTAGGGCATGGAAAACACATCTGTAAGGGAGAGGTATCCATACCCTTATAATTGTTCTCCTCTCTAACTGATGTGAGATCTCACACTCTCCATCCCCTTAGGGCTCTGCCCTCTTTGGGGCCCAGCCTAGCTGGCACAACGGTTTAGGTCCTAGCTCTGATACTACTGTAACAGTCCAGATCACCCGCTCACAGATATTGTCCGCTTTGGACCTTGGCCCAGCCAAGCCCTCACGGTTTTGCTTTTCCTAAGGCCTTCCTAGGAGGTCACCCATCCTAGAACTACTCTCGCCCAAGCACATTTAATCTCGGAGTTCTGATGGGATCCGGTGCGTTAAGACATGAAAAAATGTTTATAAGGGAGAGGTATTCATACCCTTATAAGGCCTACTTCGTTCCCCTCTCTAACCGACGTGGGATCTTACAACTAACCTAAACCAAAGTTAGTCTATTCCTCATTATGCTCACAAATAATCAATTCTAAACCTTCCAACATCATAATCATTTTTAGAAAATGATCAAAAACTTTATAAACATCAAAACTTCACATATAATAAAGTTTAAACATCCGGAATAAAAATAATCATAGTAATGCATAAATTCATAGTCTTACATCTTGTTTTTATTTTTTAAACTTTCATAGTTAAGAAAATGACATGGGCTTTGGATTTTCTATTTTTTAAACCTAATTTTTATTCATTACACATATATTATTATATTATTATTAATTATTAATTAATAATAAAAATTTATGAATATTATTATTTAATTATTCAACTATATATATTTCATTATATTTTAAAATATAAATAAAAAATTATTTTGAATTAAAAATTATTAACAATAAAATTATTACAAGAATAAAAATTATTTTCAAAATAATAATATTTTAAATTTAAATATTAATTAATTTAAGTTAAACATTTTAAATAAAATATGATAAAATTATTGTAAATTTTATTAATAGATACTATATGGCAAATAAAAAGTGAGCACTTTATTTAATTTTTTAAACTAGTAAGAATTTCAAAATATAAAATATAGTTACTAGCAATATAAAAGGTAATTACTAGTATTTATAATTTATTATTAAAATAGAATAAATAATCATTTTATCTATAAAATAAACTTAAAAATTAATCATTTGCAAGAATAACGTGTTGCGTGCTATATAAAAATGTAATTAGTTTTATTTGTTATTATTAACAATTAATTTAATGACTATCACATAATATAAAATTATTTATTCAAATATTTAACAAAAATGATTTATCTTTAATTATTGTATAGTATATTTATTATTAATAATTTTCTAAAAATGCAAATATAATGACATTAAGAACTACAAAAATTTTCAATTAAAAAATAAATTCATGAAGAGCACACAAAAATATGAATGAAATGAAAAGTTCTTTAAGATTTTGTTTCTTAATTTATTTTTAGTTTATTCTTATTTATCAAAATAGAAAAAGATGATTTTGATTTTCTATTTTCATTTTGATCATAACATAATTTCATTACTTATTAACTAAATATTTTTGAGATGCTTAATATTAAGTACTAATAAAAAGTTATGACCATCGTAATTATTTTTGTAAAATATTTCAAAAATTTTAAAAATAATTTGAAATTTAAATTATTTTGTAAAAGTTATTTATAAAAAAAATTTCCAAGATTGAGTTCATATTAAACATATCTTAATAATAATAGAAAATTTTAAAAATAAAATTATTTTTTAAATTGTATTTCTTAAAGATATTGTTGTTAACAACCAACTAAGTTCTTATATATAAAAAGTAAAAAAATATAAAATCACAAAAATTAAAAGGTAAAAAGTGGAACAAAATATTTAAGTTTGGAATAGGTAATGCTTTATCATGTAAACTTTTAAATTTATAATTCTCTAGATTTTAAATTTTAATAATTTCCATTAGAGTAAATAACAAACTTTAAACTTGATAAACATGGATGAATTATTTTGAAATTCTAATCAAGATAAACTTTTGATAAAACTTGATTTTATTTGTCTCTTTTTGGGCTTTGTTTATACAATTTTTAAGATAGGATAAAGCTAAAGTTTTAATTGGTGGAGAGGGAGAAGCTTTTAAAACTCAGATGATGCCTTTCAATTGTTTTTCTTTTATTTGATGATTTATCAATATAGACATTAAAAATTATTATTTTATTTAAAATTTATCTCTTTTCAAGTGACTAATAGGATTTAAATACTTGGATAATTAAACTATAAAATATGAGCCACTTAATGAAGTTATCGGTGACTTTGAATTTCTCATGTCACATTTTCTTCTTAAATTGCGGTAGTTTTCAGGTCTTGTAGAAAGGTTGTAACAACAAATCCTAGCAAAAGAGAATGACCATAAACATGATGAATATCAACAAACTCACAAGAAAGTATAACTCCTAATTCAATATAACCATGTAACTAAATTATCATAAATAAAATTAAAAGTAAATGTTCGTTTGGGAGGGTAGTTTAAGGTAAATAGCTTGTTTTGTGATCTTGAATATGTCCTCTATTGTTTATATATTTATCTGAAAAAATCCTAATTGTTTGTTGATTATATGGTATGCATCATATTGTTCTTCAAAGTTAAAAGCTTTACCTTTTAACTTTGATGTTTATACTAAGTCTCACATATATATTAGATAGTGGGTTCTTCTACTTCCATTCTCTTATCTAGTTATTATTTAATTACAATCTTGAATTCTATTTGGGTTTTCTTAGATCTTAAAACCACTGATGGGTGGATGAGAGGAGAAACTATAATAGATGAAAACCATCTTTCATTATCTTCCACCATTGCAATTCATGCCTTTAGAGCCCCATTTAGTGACTACTCTGTCAAATTCAACCCATTGTATAAGTCAGGCCCAACCCTGGGCAAGGGTAGGAAGGGTGCCTATCTAGGGCCACTATCATGAAGAACAAAATAGGCAACATAACGGCCTCTATTTTGTTACATTTGTTCTTTACAAAGGTCAAGACCCTAATCTTGATCCTTATACAGAGCAACAAAAGGGCTCTAATTTTGCCTCTTTTTGTTCTTTATGAGGGTGGATAAAGAAAAAAAGGGCCCTTATTTTGCCAATTTTTGTTCTTTATGAGGGCCCACCTCATAAAGAACAAAAATAGGCAAAATAAGGGCCCTTTTTTCTTTATCCAGGGCCTATAGAATGTCAAGAACAACCTTGCTATAAGTCTCAGCTTGCTATTGCTATGGCCTAGAACTTTGACATCCTCGATAATAGTCACGTCTATGCCTGACTACAACCTCACATGGTTGGATTCCTAAGATTCCATCCTTGTGGTTGCTATTGCCAACAAATCTGTTAAGCTCTTTGACAACTAACCTGACTTACACCCAAAACCCTGTCCACTCCTTCTAAGAACATGTGTGTGAAGTCCAATTTGTAGACTACATTCCCATACATTATGATTCATTCATTATTGCCTCTTAGGATGACATCATAAAGCTCTGGACATTAGATAAGTTCATATTCACTAAGAGTGTGATTGTTGGAAGCCAACCATGATCGAATCACATGGGTAATAGAAAAATAAAATTTTTACAATTTCCATTCAGATCCTAATAATTAACTAACTTAAATAAAAACAAATCATAAAATAAGAAATCATACCTGATTTGTTTTTCATGTTGAAATCCTTTGGAAGCTTTTGACGGATCAACCATAAGCTAATCACTTGTACAACTTCTAATGGTATCCATAGAGCAGCTTCTTATTGCTTGAGAGGAATTAAATAGGAGTGTTATCTCCCTGATGCTTGCTCGCATTAGGGTTTTAAAAATTTTATTAAAATCAAATTCTTTAATTATAATTAAATTCATACTTTAATTATAATTAATGTAATTTTAATAAAATCAAATACCTCATATTTGATCCCTAAAGTTTCTCTAACTTTATAATTAAGACCAACTTAATTAAAATTAATTTTTTTTTCACAAGCTACTCTTTAATATGTGACACATTAGATTTCTAATATATTAACAATGATTATAAATTATAATTCTAATTCACAATTAGAATCAGACAAATTAAAACTTCTTTTAATTTATCTTTAATTCTCTAATTAAACAATTTATAACACCAAAATATCAGGAATGTCAAAATGGTTTGACTTAATCTATCTGTGCATGGTTATGATGTATAATTCAATACTTTTGTCGTCTAGTGTTTTAATTAGACAAAGTATGGATATAGTGTCTACTCTTTTTATCCAATCATGTTTGTTCTTGCTAATTAGCAATGATTTATAATTGATATCATAAATAACTAATATTCTCTCTAATTACTTTAGATTGATGAATCATTTGTTGACTTACTCAACTATCTCTGTATGGTTCATTTTACATCTAAGTACTATCAACTGAATTATCCTAAAACGATTCATAAGTAGTATCAAAATACAATAATTCCTAAACGAGATACCTTGGTAATCTCAAGTTTAATGATCAATTATACAACCATCATTATGAGGAAATCCACAGACACATAAGTAATATTCCATTTTAGATTCTCATAGTCGGGTCAGTTCAGTGATTTATTCTCAAATAAGCAACCACGCATTTGGTTTAAGTGTCTCTATATTTTAGTTTAGGAGATTAATTACTTTCTTCGTAAGAAAGAAACATAATGTGTGCTATCCCATCATAATGAAACTATAACTAGGAACATTTAGGAATAATACATAAATATAAATTAAATCTCACAATTATGATCACATCATAATTTCAATTACATACTAATTATTCCAGGGATTTAACCTTTAGTATTAAAACATCAAATGTAATTAACTTAATACACAGAGATAAAGAACGCCTTTTACTAATTAAATAATAATTTCATACATCTAATTGCAACCAATTGATTGGCTACAAGGGCATAAACTAACAATCTTCCACTTGCACTAAAGCCAATCGCCTATATATCTAATACCATATCCGTCCATATGTCGATCATGTCTTTTCCAAGACAATGGATTAGTGAGAGGATCTGCAAGATTATCTTTAGTGGAAACTTGCTCTAATACTATGTCTTTCCACTCTACTATCTCTTTGATTAAGTGAAACTTCCAAAGTACATGTTTAGACCGTAAATGAGACGTTGGTTTCTTTGTTTGTGCAAGGCATCATTACTAGGAACCACTCCAAGTTCAGTGATGAACTTTTTGATTCAAATCACTTCCTTTGCCACCTTTGACACTGAAATGTACTCTACCTAGGTCATTGAATCCAGAATGGTTGGTTGTTTAGAACTTTTCCAACTTACTGCATCGCCGTTTATTATGAAGATATACCTTGACTGTGATCTACTATCATCAGGATCTAACTAGAAACTAGCATCTGAATATCATTGAACTCTCAATTCAGCTCCTCCATAGACCAAGAAAGCATCTTTAGCTCTTCTCAAGTAATTTAAGATGTTTTTCACAGTGTTCCAATGACATTCACCTAAATTGGCTTGAACCTTACTCTTTATGCTCAAAGCATAAGAGACATTTGGTGTAGTACACAACATACATGATTGATTGAATTATCGAAGCATATAGAATACAATCCATTTTATCTCTCTCCTCTTGTGTATTTGGACACATACTCTATGAAAAAGAAATCCCATGCAACATAGCTAAGAATCCCCTCTTGGAATTCTCCATGCTAAACCTCTTTAACACTTTGTCTACATATGTGGATTAGGGCAACCTAATCAACATCTTTGATATATCTCTATAAATCTTTATTCCCAAAATATGCGTTGCTTCTCCCATTATCCTTCATAGAGAAATTCTTATATAACCAAATCTTTACTGACTGAAGCATAGGTATGTCGTTTCTAATCATTAATATGTCATCCACATATAACACTAAGAAAAAGATTGCACTCCCACTAACCTTCTTATAGACACATGGTTTATCAACATTTTCGATAAAATCAAACTCTTTGATTATCTCATCAAAATGAATGTTTCAACTTTGAGACACTTGCTTAAGTCCATAAATGGACTTTTGCATCTTGCATACTCGATTAGGAAATCTTCTGGATTCAAAACCTTCAAGTTGTGTCATATACACATCCTTTTGTAAATTCCATTGAGAAATGATGTTTTGATATTCATTTGCTAGATTTCATAATCATGATATGTGGCTATAGCCTGTAAGATCCTTATGGATTTTAGCATAGCTACTGGTGAAAAGGTTTAATCAAAATCAACTCTTTGTTTTTATTTTTTTGTAACCTTTAGCCACTAATCTCGTTTTGTACATATGTACATTACTATCAATGTCAGTTTTTCTCTTAAAAACCCACTTGCATCTACTAGGTACAATACCATCATGTGCATCCACCAAAGTCTATATTTGGTTGGTGTACATGGATTCCATTTCAGATCTCATGGCTTCTTGCCATTTTAAAGGATCAATGTCACTATCGCTTATACATGATTAGCCTACTACTTCTAAAGAATCAATGTTTCACATTGCTTCTTTAAAAGTAGCAAAAGGAGATAGGAAGGGCTGTGTGACTCATTATAGTACATACTATAACTAATAAAGTACAATTTTGTCTCTTAAAAACTTCATTATGCTGTGGAGTTGTAGAAAGAATCCATTGTGAGAGTAACCAAGTGATGTTAGAGCACAAGCAAACTCTATCTCCAAGCCATTATGTTTAAATTTACATCATAATTTGGGCTTTAGAGTTTTACAAACAATTCAATATTTCTGTACAAATGCGATTGCAAGTTTTGGATTAAAAAACAAGTGAAGCCTTATCCGTTAGGCCTAAAATTTTAGAAGTATACAGAGGACAAAAAACATTAGTCTTCTATTAATCTTCATAATTTTTGGAATTTTCTTCAATTAGTTTTAGTTGTTTACTTGGACATTAAGTCTGATAGCTGGAAATAGTGTATAGGACATTTTTTTTCTTTCCAAAATTAGTTTCCTTATTCTTTCAAATCTTTAGTATGATTCCGTATTATCTAGGTTGTTTCCTAATAGTAGTAGGAGTTTTCTTCCAGATCTTTAGTATGATTGCTTATCTTCTAGGTTGTTTCCTAATAGTATTAGGAGTTTTCTTCTAGATCTTTAGTATGATTCCATATTGTCTATATAATTTCCTAATACGATTTGGGGTATTCTTGTAGATCTTTAGTATGATTCCATATTGTCTAGGTTGTTTCCTAATATGATTAGGAGTTTTCTACTATAAATAGGGGTTCTAAGGTGTATTTTTGTGTGTGTGATTCAGAAATAAAAGTTAAGACGCTTCTTCACAAATTTGAAGTTGATTCCTTCACTTTGTGTTGGTCTTTATGACTGTGTGGCTGGTGATACCCTTGAGAGCTTTATTAATGATTGTAGTGCTTAACTTTATCAACTGTTGTGGTGTTCTCTTGGTTTTTCCCTGCGAACTTCTATATTTTGTATTTACTCAACTTAACCTACTAATAACCTTTGCTTTTATTCCCCCAAGTTCAATTAGTGTGCCTAGTTCATACTTCACCAAGAAACTCATGGTTCAAGTACTCATCACCTTGATTTGATCTAAGTGTTTTAATATTTTTAACAGTTTGTTTCTCAATCTCAAGTATAAATTTTTTAAACTTTTTAAATGATTCATACTTTTGTTTCATCATGTATGCATAAACATATCTAAAATAATCATTTGTGAACATAAAGAAATATGAAAATCCACTTTGAGCACTGGTGGACATAGGCCAACATACATCAACATGTATTAGCTCTAGTAACTTATTGGCAAATTCTCTATTGCCACTAAAGGGTAGTTTGGTCATCTTTCCCAACAAACAAGATTCTCAATTTTCATACGATTCATAATCAAAAGGATCCAAATATCCTTCTTTATGTAACTTTGTGATTCTAGTTTCATTGATATGACCTAACCTATAATGCCATAAATAAGATGGATTTTGGTCCCTTAACTTCTTTCCTTGTTATTTATGTTAAGAACTAGCTTTTTAAGATCTAATTCATACAAACCATTTGTATGTAATCCAGATCCATAATAAACATCATCTTATTCTTAATAATAAAGACAAATCTATTCAAATTTAAATAAGAAATAAAATGATGTTTCTTGTAATAACTAGAACATAATAACAATTATTTAGTTCTAATATTAGGCCATAAGGCAAAACTAAACTATAAGTTCGTATAGCTAATGCAACAACTCTTGCTCTATTGCCAACTCGCAGGTCCACTTCTCCTTTCCTCAATGATCTACTCCATGTTAACATCTGATGTTATTGCATATGTGAGAACTACATCCAGTATCTAATATCCAAGTATATGGAACAGAAACATAAGGATTGATCTTAATCATAAATGTACCTGAAGAGAAGACTTCCTTAAGCTTATTATCTTTTAGGGTACCAAGATAAGATGGACAGTTTCTCTTCTAGTTTTCATTGAATCTACAGTGAAAACATGTGCCTTTATCATTTCTCTTCTTCTTGACACCTCCTTTGGGCTTTACTACATTAATAGATGCCTTTTGTTTCTTATTCTTATTCTTGTTAGAGCTCTTTTTCTTGCTATTGGAAGAATCCATAACAAGTACAAAACTGGGTTCCTTCTTATGGCACCCTTTCGTAATCTTGAGTATGTTCAATAGTTCAGGCAATGTCATATCCTTCTGGTTAATGTGGAAGTTCATGAAGAACTGTGAAAAACTTAAACTGAGAGATTGCAGCATCGAATCAACACTTAACTCATGGTCTATGACCAAACCTAATTAGGCTAATTTTTTAATATACCCAATCATTTTAGTATTTGCAGGTTGACTGAAGATCTTTCAGTCATCTTGCATTGAAATAATGTCTTAGAGAATTGATACCTCTCCACCCTACTTTGTGCACCATACAAGTCCTTGAGATTTAGAATCATATTAGATGCATCCATATTTTCATGTTGCCACTGAAGCTCAGAGACATGCTAGCCAACATCACACATGTGGCTTGCTTAATGTCATCAATATAAAGTTAATACCTCTCCCAAACTTCATTTGTCACATTTGAACTAGGCTCTAATAGAGCTGGAGTGTTAAGAACGTGTAACTTCTTTTTTTTTTCTTCTATTCTTAAGTTTCAAAACTAGTCAAAAAATTAGGTCCAGTCAGCTTGTTAGCATCCACGATGCTCCTCAATGTCAAGTTGGTAGTCATCTTCTAATTTATTGACTGAAAGACATAAAAGAGCAAATATTAGTGTATACTCAAAATCAAATAAAATAAGGGCTTTAAAAATATTTGATTACTCCCACTATTTTATTTAAAATAATAACCCTTATTATTAAATTGAGAAATTATCAAATAATTTTCTAGTGGGCTAGGCTCCCATTAAAAAAAGTTGATCTTAAGTTTGTTTATTAAACCAACTAAATTTAAATTATGTAGAAAACAACTTTATCAATCACATCTTATGTGACCCTTAGAACAGTTAGGTGATATCTCTTGTCAAAATATATCATATGTATATTTCTTAACGATGCCTTTAAATTTATACGATCATGAGTTTGCTCATCCAAATTATACAAATTTAGTTAAGTAGGACCTGTTAATTTAAGATAAAACATATCTAGATTAAGGTGGTTTTGATTTTGTAGCGCCCCCTTACCACATGGTACACACCGGGATGCCCAGAGGTCATTCCGGTACATATCCTACGTTAAGGGTGAGCTACGTTCGAACGCTACATTCACTTCATATGGCATCATATCAATATTCACTTATAAGGAATCATAAGAAAATCACAATTTTTTTGTTTTAAACCACTCTTTTATCATTTCCTTTCACAAAATCGATGATTACATTGTGTCTTTCACGTTTTCCTTATGTACATCATAAAAAACCTAATACAAAAGTCCTACATGAAAGAGGAAGTGTATCAAATCTATCTAAGCCATCCAAGGGTCTCAGCTGACTGACCTTTGAGTCATGACCTCACTTGCCAAAACACAATCTACATGACAGTGGAGTCCCTCAGTGAAATAAATTGCCCCTTCGTCCTAAAAAGACAACGTTGTAATTTTGATGAGTTTTTCAAACTCAATGAGTTAACCATCATTGATGTGTTCATCGGATCAAACACACATATCACATATTTCACAAATATTCATTCAATGGATTCAATCTTATAATGTTATATGCATGAGACTCACATTCATTGTTATTGTTGTGATCGAGTGCCCATCACATACTTATACAAAATTAAGGGCCCATAGGGCTCAGTCGGAACATAATCACAAAGCATAGCTCTGTACACAAAACATATATCACCGAGCAAAGCTGTACGTGGAAGCGCTTCATTGGCCACTCAAGTCACAACACCTTTATCTAAGCATGTATTTTATGAAATGCACCACATACAAATTATGTCATATCAGATAATCACATGCGTTATTTAATCAGAAACTCATTATCATCGGACCTAAATCCGACATTCAACTCTTGTTGAGAATTCACACATCATACATGATTTCAGATCAAAATAAAGCACTTCCAATACCCATATTCACATAACAAACTCCTCAGACTTTAAGTCTAGAATTTAAATCAAATCACAAACAATTTATAATTGGAAGCTAACACCTCAAATAATTCAAAGCAAATCAATCCTAAGAATCATCTAGGTTGACTCACAGGTTGCTCCCGAAGTTAATGCCTCGAAGATCTGGCAACTTCTGGAAGTTGACGTTCCAGTTGCTCCTCTATAATAAATAGCATACACGATATCACAAGTTGTACCTTTAAGAGTATTCAATAATGTACATGTATGAAATGAATTATGTACAATGCATGTCCATGATAATCTAGGGTATCACTCCAAAAATTCTTCACAACACTATCCCCATACCAACACTCATCTAAGTATAATTAACACTTAGGTTTGTGCCTCACTAAAACCATTGAAAACTAAATTCATTACTCACTGACTTACTTTCAGACTTTCCAAAACACCCTTTTGGGTCTATTGTTAACATACAATGAGAAGGTGAAACTAAGGCAATTTGGTCATACTCTCTTCTATAAAAGTGTTCCCCTAAGTCTTATCTTTCCATTGACACCAGAATTACTCAATTTGGTTCAGTAATATGGAATATATACCTCAAGTATTTTCTGACTGTTCTTAATCAAAACAGTTTTCTATATACAACTTCCATTAAGAAATTGGACACCCTAGAAACTGAATCAAGATTAAGCTTCTTCATGAGATTTGTAGCCCTATTTCTCTAGTTTAATTCAAATAAAATATCACCTCAATTGGAATCCTACAGATCAAAATATCATCAAAATACTGAAGTATGTTTAATAGAATAACACCAATTCATACTCCTTTAAGACCACACTCATTGCATCTGTCCCACTCTTTTCACTCAATCTTTCCCCATTCATTCCAAATAGCTATGATTCTTGGTGGAGATGTAGATCAATGTCTTACAAATCTAATTGTTCAAGAATCAAATCATTTGGATGTCTAGAGAAGAAGTTATGGCTAAAAGAATCCAACATGTTCATGTCCTTTTGCATATTGTACATGTCTTGACGCAATTGCCATAACTCTCATTACAACTGTCGGAATGACTTCGTTTTTAGACTATTGAAAAGAGGACTTCGAGATCTACAACTTTAAAAAAGATCTCGAATGTCTCACTTTTTCATCGTCTCACTTTCCTTTCGTCTTAGTTCTATCGTTTCATTTCCATCGTCTCATTTCTATCGTCTCATTTTCTTTTGTCTCATTTTCTTCCATCTCATTTCTTCCGTCTCATTTCTTCCATATCATTTTCTTCCGTCTCATTTCTTTCGTCTCATTTCTATCGTCTCATTTTCTTTCATCTCATTTTCTTCCATCTCATTTCTTACGTCTC
>JANIJH010000007.1:33048998-33061064 GCA_024520975.1 Erythroxylum areolatum | reverse complement strand
GGCCCTATGGGCAGTGAGCCAATCCATGCCTAGGATCACATCTATCTCCCTCAACTGTAATATAATAAGGTTTGCCTTCAACTCTACTTGATCAATCTTAATCTGGCACCCCTTACAGACCTCTCCTAAAACAGTAGTACTACTTAGAGGTGTACTCACCTCTAATCGATACTGCAGTAACTCCCTATCACAATGCAATCTACATGCCAAATGTGGTGCGATAAAGGAGTGTGTGGATCTAGGATCTAGTAGTGCAAATGCCTCAAAGTCATAAATAGAAAGCGCACCTGCTACTACATCTGGTGAGTCTTGGGCCTCCTGCCTGATCATAGCATAAACCCTGGCCTGGGACTGCGGTCGGTTGCCCTGTCCCTCAGTCCTCAAGGATGAACTCCTAACTCTTCCTCTGCCTCTACCTCGGCCTCTCTGACCAGATCCACCACCTCTGCTCTGCTAGACTATCGTATTACTCCCAGATCGCCCACTGAAAGCAGACTGAATTTCCAACATATCTGGGCAATCTCTAATCTGGTGGTCCATAGAGCCGCATTTAAAACAAGCTCCAGTCAATATCCAACACTCACCACCATGCCTCCTCTCAAAATATTTACAAACTGGAAACTGATTCTGACCTAAGCCTCTTCCACTGCCAGTCTGTGACAACCTGCCCCTCTGCCTAGACCCTGACTACCTGGATCTACCTGATGATCTGATTGCTCTATTATGGCGCTTACTGAAGCTCCGGCTAGAACTACCCTGACTCTCACTAAGCCTCTTTCCTCTGGACCCTTGCCCAGTCTCTACTTGTTTCTCCTTCATCAGTTGTTCAATTCTAATTGAGACAGCTCTCAACTCAGTGAAAATGCCCATATCTGACCTCGCCAACCTTGTTCTGATCTCCATATTAAGCCCATTCTCAAACCTCCTACACTTGTCTTCCTCCGTAGGGATCAGAGCAATAGCATAACCCATCAATTCATTGAACCGAACCTCATAATCAGCAACTAACATCTTGCCCTGCTTCAATTCTAAGAACTCTTGCATCTTCATGTCTAAATAGATCTTGGGCATATAGTTGTCTTTGAAGACCCTCAAAAAGTCTTCCCACTTCAATTGGCAAGGCTTGGTGGTGCTGCCTGAAACAGTCTTCCACCACTGGTAAGCTGGGCCCTGCAGTAATGATACTGCATAATCAAACCTCTCATCAGACTCACAGTCTATCTGATCGAATACTCTCTCCATCCTCTTTAACCATCCTTTGGTCTCAACAGGGTCTGTGCTACCATAGAAGTCCACATCTCCCTACTTCCGCAGCCTATCATACCTCCTCTCCCTTCTCTCAGGAACTCTAGAAGGCAAACCCTCAGATCGAGGTACCGAGGACTCTCTACTGGCTCCTGCAAATTCTTGGTCAGTTGGTTGATCAATCTGATCACCTAGAGCGGATGACCTATAACAAATAATAACTTCAATCATTATCCTCGTTTTTCAAGATATTTCATGCTTAATATTCCTATATATCCCAACAGATGCCAAACCATGCTCTGATACCACCTATATGTAGCGCCCCCTTATCGCAGGGTACATACTGAGACGTCTGGAGGTCATTCTGGTATATATCCTACGTTAAGGGTCAGCTACGTTGGAACACTACATTCACTTCATATGGCATCATATCAATATTCACTTATAAGGAATCATAAGAAAATCACAATAATGTTTTTGTTTCAACCACTCTTTCCTCATTTCCTTTCACAAAATCGATGATTACATTGTGACTTTCACGTTTTCCTTATGTACATCATCAAAAACCTAATACAAAAGTCCTACATGAAAGAGGAAGTGTATCAAATCTATCTAAGCTATCCAAGGATCCCAGCTGACTGACCTTTGAGCCATGACCTCACTTGCCAAAACACAATCTACACGACAGTGGAGTCCCTCAGTGAAATGAATCGCCCCTCTGTCCTGAAAAGACAATGTTACAATTTTGATGAGTTTTGCGAACTCAATGAGTGAATCATCATTGATGAGTTCATCGGATCAAACACACATATCACATATTTCACAAATATTCATTCAATAGATTCAATCTTATAATGCTATATGCATGAGACTCACATTCGTTATTACTGTTGTGACCGAGTGCCTATCACATACTTATACACAATTATTGGCCCATAAGGCTCAGTCGAAACAGAATCACAGAGCATAGCTCTGTACATAAAACATATATCACGGAGCAAAGTTCTACGTGGAAGCGCTTCATTGGCCACTTAAGTCACAACACCTTTATCTAAGCATGTATTTTATGAAATGTACCACATACAAATTATGTCATATCAGATAATCACATGTGATATTTATCAGAAACTCATTATCATCGGACCTAATTCTGGCATTCAACTCTCGTTGAGAATTCACACATCATACAAGATTTCAGATCAAAACAAAGCACTTCCAATACCCATATTCACATAACAAACTCCTCGAACTTTAAGTTCGGAATCTAAATCAAATCACAAACAATTTATAATTGGAAGCTAACACCTTAAATAATTCAAAGCAAATCAATCCTAAGAATCATCTAGGTTAACTCACAGGTTGCTCTCGAAGCTAATGCTTGGAAGATCCGACAATGTCTGGAAGTTGACATTCCAGTTGCTCCTCTATAACAAATAGCATACACGATATCACAATTTGCACCATTAAGTGTATTCAATAATGCACATGTATGAAATGAATTATGTACAATGCATGTCTATGATAATCTCGGGTATCACTCCAAAAATTCTTCACAACACTATCCAAATACCAACACTCATCTAAGTATAACTAACACTTAGGTTTGTTCCTCACTAGAACCATTGAAAACTCAATTCATTACTCACTGGCTTACTTTCAGACTTTTCAAAATACCCTTTTGGGTCTACTGTTCACATACAATCAAAAGGTGAAACTGAGGTAATTTGGTCATACTCTCTTCTAGAAAAGTGTTCCACTAAGTCTTATATTTTCATTGACACCAAAATCACTCAATTTGGTTCAGTAATATGGAAGATATACCTCAAGTATTTTCTGAATGTTCTTAATCAAAACAGTTTTCTATATACAAGTTCCATCAAGAAATTAGACACCTTATAACTGAATCAAGATTAAGCTTCTTCATGAGATTTGTAGCCCTATTTCTCTAGTTTACTCCAAATCACAAATCACTTCAATTGGAATCCTATAGATCAAAATATGATCAAAATACTAAAGTATGTTCAGTAGAATAACACCAGTTCATATTCCTTTAAGACCACACTCACTGCATCTGTCCCACTCTTTTCACTCAATCTTTCCCCATTCATTCCAGATAGCTATGATTCTTGGTGGAGATGTAGATCAATGTCTTACGAATCTAATGGTTTAAGAATCAAATCATTTGGATGTCTAGAGAAGAAGTTATGGCTAAAAGACATGATCATGTCCTTATTCATATTGTACATGTCTTGGTGCAATTACCATAACTCTCATTACAGGTGTCGGAATAACTTTGTTTTTAGACAATTGGAAAGAGGACTTCGAGATCTACAACTTTTCTAAAACCTCAAAGGCCAATTCTATCGTCTGACTTGTATATCATCTCACTTTTGCATTGTCTCACTTTCCTTTCGTCTCATTTCCATCGTCTCATGTCTATCGTCTCATTTTCTTCAGTCTCATTTCTTTGGTGTCATTTTTTTCGTCTCATTTCTTCCGTCTCATTTCTATCATCTCATTTTCTTCCATCTCATTTTTTCCGTCTCATTTCTTCCGTCTCATTTTCTTCCGTCTCATTCCTTCCGTCTCATTTCTTTCGTCTCATGTTCTTCTATCTCATTCATTCCATCTCATTTTCTTCTGTCTCATTTCTTTCGTCTCATTTCTTCCGTCTCATTTCTTCTATCTCATTTCTTTCGTCTCATTTTCTTCCGTCTCATTTCTTCCATCTCATTTCTTCTGTCTCATTTCTTCTACAAAACATCTCCACTTATAAGGATTATAACTTTTGACTCCGATGTCTAAAATTTTCATACTATATACCGTTGGAAAGATAAAAGAAAGATCTACAACTTTCCAGAAGGCATCTTGGCTAAAATCTCTTTAAACCATTTCCAAATTTGCCCCTAATGTCCGAAGATGAATTTTCCCTACACATACCAATGTACTGGACCAACTTCATAACTTCATGAAATTTTGAGACTTTTAGGGACAGAACTAAAATTCGATGTCTTCATAAAAAATATAGTCATATGTCTCTAGTTTAATTTAAATCGGGAATCATCTTGTTTAGACAACAAGAGAAAACGTTATGGCTAAAAGACTGAAATGTATTCAGTGAACATTTTCCGGATTTTCAAACTTTCAATAGTTTACATCACCAAAACACCAAAAAAAAAATTAAAACCAATGTAACCCTATAACTGAATTTATTTCTTCCCAACCACCCAGTATTTATGAACAAACACGTAAATGTCATTTTTCATGCAGATGACAGTAATTTATCAACTTTATTTCATAAATCCCCCAACTCTAAAGGATTTTTTCACCACTTAAAAGCTGAAAACTCCAAAATCTTCAAGCCCTAAACTCCACACGTTTTATGCACTCCATTGAGTACAATGACCAGCTTCTAGTTTTCTTTTTTTCTTTCTTAGGATAGAGGACACAAATGACAAAGTGAGTTTGGTGAAGGAAAGGAAAAGCATAGAAGTTTCTTAGAAGGTATTTAATGGAAAACTCTGTGTATGGGAAGAAAATTTTGAAGAAGATCATAATGAAGGAGAAACTTTGACAAGACTTAACCTGTCATCTCTCCAAGAATAGTAACCTACTTCTAGTAAGAGTACAAAAGCCTAAATGACACTTGTCACTTTCCCACTACCTAAACTCTAACTTAGTTTCTTTTGAAACTAACTCCCTTAACTTTCATCTTCACAACCCAACTATTTCCAAAGCTTCTTTTTAATTTCTTTTTCCTATTTTCTAAAATTTTCAAAATTTATTCCTAAATTCTCCAAAATTTACAAATATCATATTTCTACTAATCACTAACATTTCCCATGTCAAAAATTAATAATTCTCAAAAATTCACAAATCAATCCAGTTATACTCGGAATTATTCATGAATGCATGTACGATTATTTTCATATGCGGATACATTTACTATTCATGTATAAGTGTATGACATATTATGCATGAGCTTAAAGAAGTATTTATAAGCCTCTCATTAGTCACTCACATTACTATTCTAATCCTCCCACAAATAATGGGATGTTACAGAGTTTACTCAACAAGTCAAGCAATAAACATATCTCTGATTTTATTATTAGATAATGGAAGGCAATTTTCACGTTCTTAATATGTACTTAATATTTAATTGAGAGATTTAAAATTTTTTAGAAAAATTTGGTCTCATAAAAAATATCATTATATCTATAATTTTAAACATAATCTAATTATGAAAGAAATTATTTAAAATCTTGGCTTGATTCTAATTATTGATTTGACAACTAATTTAATTTAATAATTCAACTTCCTAAAAAATTAAACTAACTTTGAAAAATATTCCTAATAAAAATTTCTCCTTAAAATTTTTTTCAAATTTTGGAAAAATACCTTTTCAATTTTATTAGGAATATAAACTAATTTAATCTCTATTAAATTAATTAAATTGAAATTAAGGCTTTAAAAATACTAAAAATCAAATAAAAAACATAAAGGGCGCTGTCTCGTGCAGTGCATGCGTTACAGGCAGTTTGCAGGGCGCTTGCACCTATGGTCAACGCTGGATGTTGACTGGGGCATGCACGTCTTTCACAGATGCTTTTTGAGACGGTGGGCGAGTGTCCACCTTCTTGCTTTCGTTGCTAGTTCTCTTTTTTGCCCATCACCTCCCTTCCTTTTTCTCATCGTTGCCTGCATCATCCCTCTCTGCTTCATGCCGCCGCCTTGTTGTTCTGTCCACGACTGCTTCTCCATGGGCGTTAATTGCCCTTGGCAACGCCAACCAATGGTGGTTTATAGTATGCGATCGAAACAATGACAGCTCGCTGCTGGTTTCAACCCTTCAATGCTCCCACAAGCAAAGGCAGAAACAAGCATATGGAGACAAATTTCCAGATCCAAGTTTTTAATAAATCATCCAAAACAAAACAACAAAACGATGGTAAAAACAGCCAGTCGTGGAAACAATTTCCAAAAGTTTGAACAACAAACATACACGTAGCAAAACAGATGCAGAACGCATAGGCATACATAAATAAAATCTCCAGAACTCAAGAACAAGGATGATATTCGTGAAAGGAGAAAACAGTTTTCAGAACACAAAACAAGAACAGTGACGGAAAGAACAGTTAAGCAATAGAGGCTCTACTACTATTCTTAGAAATCTTTTTCTTGAAGAGAAAAAAATGGAAAAATAAAATTTTTACAATTTTTATTCGAATCCTAATAATTGAATAACTTAAATAAAAAAGCGAATAGTAAAATAAGAAATTGTACCTGATTCGTTTTTTCCTGATAAAATCTTTTAAAAGCTTTTTGACATATCAACCATAAGTTGTTTACTTGTCCAATCTCTAATGGTATCTACAAAGTAACTTTTCAATGCTTGAGATGAATTAAGCAAGAATGCTAGCTTCCTGATGCTTACTCTTATTTACAGAACAAGAATTAGGGTTTTTTAATTTTTATTAAAATTGAATTCCTTAATTATAATTAAATTAATACTCTATTTATAATTACTTTAATTTTAATAAAATCAAATATCTCATATTTGGTCCTTAAAGTTTTTCAAACTTTATAATTAAGTCCAACTTAATTAAAATTGAATTTTTTTCACAAGCTATTCTTCAATGCATGACCCATTAGGTTTCTAATAAATTGAAAATGAATATAAATTATAATTCTAATTCACACTTAGAATTCAATAAATTAAATCTCCTTTTAATTTATCTTTAATTCTCTAATTAAATAATTTATAATCATAAATTAAGATTGATGTCTAGCAACATATCATGACTACCCAAATATTAAGAATGTCAAAGTGGTTTGACTTATCCTGTCTATGCTTGATTATGATGTATAATTTAATCTTTTTTCATCCAATGTTTCAATTGGATAAAGCATGGATACAGTGTCTACTCTTTTCATCCAATCATGTTCATTTTTGTTAATTAGCAATTGATTTATAATTGATATTTGAAAATATCTTTTCAAATGTTAATTCACTCTGGCTAAAGAATTTCATAAATCATTAATAATCAAGAACAATAGAAAATTCTTTCTAATCACTTTAGATTGATGAATCATTTATTGACTTACCCAACTATCTCTGTATGGTTTATATTGCATCCAAGTACTACCGACTGAATTATCCTAGGACGATTCATAAGTAGCATCAAAATACAATAATTCTTATACAAGACACCTTGGTAATATCAAATCTAATGATCAATTATACAACCATCATTATAAGGAAATCCATAAACACATAGTAATATTCCATTTAGGATTCTCATATTCGAGTCAATCAGTGATCACTCGAATATGCGACAGCAGCAGGCGGGATTGACGAAAAATCACCAAAACTACCAACAATTCGTGACGTTTTTTTCAAAAAACGTCGCGAATTGCCCTAAATTGTTGTAGTGTGATTTATTCTCTAATAAGCACCCACACATTAGTTTAAGTATCTCCGCATTTTAATTTTTGAGATCAATTACTTTCTTCGTAAGAAAAAAATATGAAGATTAATTACTTTCTTCGTAAGAAAGAAATATAATGTATGCTAATTTAACTGTTTCAACAATATCTCGTTTTGATGAAACTACAACTAGCAACATTTCGGAACAATACGTAAATATAAATTAAATCTCACAATTATGATCTCATCATAATTTCGATTACACATTAATTATTTCAGTGATTTAACCTTTAGTATTAAAACATTAAATGTAATTAACTTAATACACAAAGATAAATAATGCCTTTTATTAATTAAACAATAATATCCTACATCAAATTGCAACAAATTAATTAGCTGCAAGGGTATAAACTAACAATGTTTCTATATGTCTAGATATGCTATTTATAATGTGGTTATGGATTTTATGACAATGTATTCTTCATCTACTTTATTAATGTTGGAGTCTTGTGTGTTTGGTGGGAGAAGATCATGTCAAGTGTTAATGATAATAAAGGGCTGCATTAAGTTTGACATCAAGTATATATTCTTAACTTTTGGTCTTGGTATGAGTAACATTAAACTTTGTCAAGACATAAGGAGCAGAAAATACCTGTATGAGTAACCAAAAAAGAGAATGGAATTAGGAGAACTCACTACCAGATCTATGTGAGACTTAGTATAAACAAAAAAGTTAAAGCTTTCTAGTATTTTGAGTTCCTCTTTAACAAAATAACAAAACATGAAAATAGTCGAGTGGGTGAGATGGTTTTTTTTTTCAAGGTCAGGTTAGGTAAATGAAATGGGTTAGGTAAAATATTTAGGTCAGGTTGGTCTACGTCACCTATTTTTGATTAATTCATATGGACCAACTTTGTCACTTTAGAACTTTTGCTAAATTTTTTAGCGAAAGTCAACTTCAGGTTTTTTTTTTCTTAACAAGTTCAAACTATAGGATTTTCTTTCTAAAATTCTAAATGCTAGGGGGTTCTTCCAAAATTTTGCTAAGAATAAGGGATGTTTATGCTTTTAATCAATATTCACCAATTTGTGCCACCCTTAGAGCCACTAGAGCACCCATTTCTTCACAACTTGATTGAGCTTTAGTTGAAGCATTACCAATCTCTACAAATAAAGAAGTTTGAGCCATTATAATACATTAACTAGGGAGTATTGAGGGAGCTCAGCTCAGAGGATAGGATACAAAAGATGATAAAGTTTAACAGGTGGAAAAAATTCTTACACATTTTAGAAGTTATGTATTAGGAACTCATACTAGAGTTTGTAAGCATATTATAGGTGGATAAAAACAAGACTTCCTAATTCTGATATCTAGTTCCAACTAGGGGCATTCTTTATCACTTTATTTACAATCAAGTTGTTGTTCATATCAAACTCTATGCTGAGGAGCACACCCACCACCATGCATCCTAGTAGAATTCAACTTAATTAGTACTATCTAGAGTTCCATACCACCAATTATTAGAGTGTTAATCCTTGATACAACCTTATTCACCTATAAGATCCAAAGCTTTCAACTTCTACTTTCCAATAATGACTATATGCATAAGTTGCTTGCCATGATAGTATATGTGGTAACTTGTTGGGGCTTATTCTTTCTCCAATTCTTGCATCATTGAGTTCAAACATATTTATTATTTCATTCAACTCATACAGGGATACTTGCATCAATTAAACATTAGTACGAACAATAACATGTCCATTATCACTTAATTGGTGAGAAGATTATGAGTATATAGTGATGAGTATAAGTTAATAATTGTTTGCACTCTTTTCCCTCTTAATATGGACATCCTGCAGGCAATGAGGATGATGGAACTTTGGGTTAATATGCAGGGCCAACATTTTTGGCCTAGTGAACACACCAACATAAGTAGTGGAGGATATTATTAAATTGAGGAAGCATGATGGGGGTAAGAAGTAGACGAGAGCACCAACACCAACCTATAATTCAAGCCACTTATTAGCACCTTTACGTTGCTTCAATGTATAAAGTTGTATATACACTACATTAAAGATACATTTATAAGGTTGGCGCAACAAATAGGTGTCGAGTTCCTCCCACCACTAGTCCATCTATTCAAGCTTGCATATGTAAAGCCTGAGTAAGATACAAGTCCTTAAGGAGAGCTAGCACCAATATAACTAAATCCTAAGGAAGACACTAAAGACCTTGCAGTGACAGTGGATTAAAGAGGAATCAAGTTTATAGTTATAACATCTGAGTAGGAGATCAAACATTAGGGAGAGGTTAAGCCAACCGCCAAGGGATTAGGTTGATATGATTTCTGTAGATGATGTGATTGACTTGTGGGTGATAATCTCCCATGTACCTTTATTAGATCCCTCATCCTAGGATTGACATATTTATTTTGTATTTATGATATTTTATTCTTATTATTTCAAATACCATAACTGTGCATGCTAACAATTTAATAGACAAATGATATACGCAAAAGTTCGACAAGGCTTTCTTCTCGTAATTATATTAAGGAAGTACAAATTATTTGCTTTATTTCTCCCTTTCTTTTTTTACTTTCATTGTAATTGCATAATATGTGTACTAAGGATAATATATAACTTAAGTTTAAGGTTGTGACTTCTTAAGACTTTGGTCCCTATATTTATTCATTTTGTTATGAATATCTTAATAGGGAGCAATTTTTGGAAACTTTTTTAGTTTGACAACATACTAATTTAGATAATCCGCTTTGAGTTTTATTGTCTTTATGGTTGAAAAAAGCCATGACTTTTCATGACTAAGTTGAATTTAATTTGCTATATGAATTTAAAGAATGGAAACTTAATTCCAACAAGATAATTTTTTGTATAAATTATATATGCATTGAGTAAATATGTATGCTTTTAAGCATTTTTGTGATAATATATATATTGAGAAAAAGTGAAAATAATTAAGCATTAAATAATTTTACTCTACTAGCTTTATACCAACAAAAAGTTTAAAGTTAAAGAATAGTGCTAGTAACCATTTATAATAGTGATCTAGTTAAGTAACTAAGAGTATTCATGATAAGACGTTTACTCTTTAGTAAAAAGGCTAGGAAACTTTTCAAACAACATTCCAAAGGCTCCTTTTTTTTTTGTTTTACTTTATGTCAATAAGAGGTATGAACATATTCAAGAGTTGAGACATTTCTCAAGCTTGAAGTTTAATTTTATGAATTAATTTGAAGTTTGAAGAATTATAAAGTGAATTGAGTTGATTTATGAATTGATACAAGTAGCTAGTTGCTTAACAATTTGACGACCTTTGCAATTGAATGAGTAATGGAGAATCTTAATTAATATGCTTGATTTATTATTTATTTTTTAGAATTGCCTCCTATTTGAGTTAGGATAATGATATTGATTTGCTTAAGAACAAAAACTACTGAAGATAATGATATTGATTTGCTTAAGAACAAAAAACTACTTAAGATAATGATATTGATTTGCTTAAGAACAAAAAAGTACTTAAGTCTAATAGTAGGAGATCCCTTACTCCTATGGTTGGTTTTCGGAAGCTCCATTAGGGGTTTACCAATGAAGGTGGGGTGAGAGTTGAGCAAACATTCAACATTGGACAAGTTGACAGCTAGTAGCAAGGGGAAAGGGCTCTCCCTCATCACCATCGGTATTCAAAGCAAAGTAGATCCTATATTGTTGTTGGGACCCAAGCCTAACTTGCTTAAACTAGACCAAATAGAAAATCGGAAAACACAAACAAAACGGCGGAAGCGAAACCAAAGCGTAAGCGAATGCGAATCGGAAAATAAGCGAAACACAAAGCGAATCGGAAGCGGGATTAGAAACACGCGAAACAAATTGGAAAATTGAATAACAAATTTCGGAAACAAACGAATCGAAATTCATAGCCTCGAAAACAAAACGAAAGGCTCAGAAATCGAAGTGAACGAATCGAAGCAAATCGAATACTAAACGTAAGCGAAACTTAATCGAAAAAGGAAGTCGAATAATCGAATCAGAAACAAACAAACGGATCAAACAAAAAACATAAGCGGAAACAAAATCGAATACTGAGACAAAACGAAAGTGGATCCGACATCCGAAACACAAACATAGAAAACTAAATTAGCGTTGGAAACCTTAGACTAACTATCCGAAAATAGTCTAAATTTTTTTTCTTTCTCATCTTATTCAAACAAAACGGTATAATTTCCCCTTTCACAAAATTCTTCCTCACGCAAATCTCAATTCTTAGTCATGTTCTTTGTTGGACCCTGAACTTTCGGTGGGAATTAGAAATATTAAAATGAATTCAATGAGTGTTTTCGGATATGAATTGTGTTATAGATGTTATTGTGCTTAAAGGA
>JANIJH010000007.1:33009228-33020210 GCA_024520975.1 Erythroxylum areolatum | reverse complement strand
TAAGAGCAATAATTTACATACAATTAGAGCAATAATTTACATATAAAAACTTAAAAACCTTTAACATACCCGTTGAACACCGTCAGAGAAATTAAAGAGGGGAGGGAGGAGAACTTACCAGGCTGTCGGAGACGAGGAGGAGTCGCGACTGTGGCGTGCGGCAACCGACGACCAGCAAGCGACGACCGGCGGAAGAGGAACCGGCGGGCAGCAACGAGGAAGAAGAAGGAAGAATGGAGAGGAAAAAAGGAAGGAAGGAAGCAAGAACGGCTGCGTCTGCGGGAAAAGGAGGAAGAACCGCAGACGCAGCCCTAAATCATAACCAAAACGACGTCGTTTTGGTTTAACCAAAAGGACGTCGTTTTCAGTAAGTGAAGGGCGCGTATTCGACGATTTCACCGAGACCGTCACCGACGGAAGTGGCGCGTCGGAACATATTTGACCATATTCAGCGACCGAATCGTTTTCGGTCGCAAAAAGTTTAACGCACACCCAATTTTTCCGACGGTTACGTTTTTTCGGTCAGTATTTCCAACGGTTTATATACCGTCGGTATTTCTCATTTTCCTTGTAGTGCATGTAATACCTTGAGGAAGGAAAGAGGCTCTGATTTTTGCAGAATTACTTTGAATTTACACAACTTGATCCTAAGTATTCCCTTTGATGGTCAGAGTAGAATGCATCCTCTCCAGGCTCTTTTTTTTTCTGATTTATTGTTTCTTTTGAAGTTTATGTTTTGGTTAAGTTTGTATTCTACTTTGTTAAGTATGCAGAACTTCTCTGCTGGAGCTACTGCTGGTTGTTGAAAAATGATAATGAAATAACTACTAGTTAGTGTTTTGTTCGAACTCGTACAATACAGACCTAGCAGTTGAGAATGTTGTCTAGAAAGGTTGATGCTAATAAGAACAAACAAAAAAGCATATCTGGGTGTTGGTTCATAATCATAACCACATACATTCCCTTCCTTTACCTAATGATTGCTTTTGATTTATATTGGTAACAATGTGGCTATCAATCATTGCACATGCTACCTCCATTAATTAGCACTTGATTAGTATGCAAAATCAATAGATATGGGAAGTCGGTTCATGTGCCAAAAGTAGCAATGAGGGGCATCTGACTAATGCTATGCATGTGTTGCGAGGAATCAATTAGTCACACTTCTGTTACTCTGTACTACTAATATATAATATGCATTTGAAGCGCTAGATTCTTAAATCATTTACATCCCTTCTGTTTTGTATGTAGTAGTCTACATGCACTTCATCGCTCTATTGCCACACACACACACACACATATATAGGAGATAGTTGTCCACACATTATAGGTTACCGACCAAGTTTATAACTTTACGTTGATGATGATGAGGTCTAGGTACGAGAAGCTTGCTAAGAATGGTAATGAAGATGAGAAACTGGGGGCAAAGGCTGTTAGAAGTAGAAGGCGATGGGTGAAAAGGAATGGTGGGATAAAGGGATTTCGTCTATCTCGCACCAGGAAACTCACTTGCACCTCTGTGGTTGTGCTGTCGAGCAGAATTGCCAAGGTATGTTGGGATATTTTTAACGCTACAATCAACACGGACCATTTTTCATATCCTGGTTTCATCTTCTCTACTCACTGGGGCCTTCCTGTCTTGTCTCATCCTTCTGTTAAATGCAAGAGGACCCCTGTAATCAGTTTTTCTGCACATGTATCCAACTTGTAGTAGCGACTTTCTTCTTTTCAATGTTTAATTTATTCTCTTTAATTTCAGTATCAGTACTATTTTCAATCATTCTCATGAGAATTGGAACTTCATCTTTCCTAAAGATTAGAGTTTCCCTTTTTTGGATATCCAGTATTTGGACATTCTTTTACCATGTAATTCTCATTTTGAGAGATTAAAGGAAATAAGAGAAGTGTTGGTTAGGATGGGATGAAAGTAACCGAAAAGTAGAGCATCCTTTGTTCTTATGATCAATGTTGGACCGAGAAGACCCAAAAGGGCCACGAATCCGAAAGCCCACAAAGGGTCACAAAAGTCAAACATGCTTATAACGAAGTAATTCAATTAATAATATTTATTGTTGTATTATAATTTGTGATCAGTGATTTATATTTTTCTATTATTGATTATTCATAATTTTTTCTGGAGTCAATTTTTGGAATTTTTGTCAATATTTTTTTCTGTCTAACTTTGTCACGCTTAACCCCTAAGTACTAGAAATTTCAACTCACTATTTCTCATATTCACGCTTACTAATCCTGTTATTATTATTAATATCACTAATACTCTTAAGCTCTCATCCAAAAAATTTTATTTTAGAAGCTTCAAGTGGAAGTACTTTTAATTGGATATGATCTCTACAAGTTTATTGTTGAAACCCATGTTGCTCCAGTGTTCACAATGATTGTCAATGACATAGCTACTCTAAATCCCGAGTATCACTCGTAGCTCCAACATACTTATGTTAATGCTTAGTGTGTTATACCCCCATACTTATGCACGACCTTTTTATAGACAGATCAAGCAGATTAAAGAGCAAATCAAGCATACCATACAAAAAGAACAATATCCTAGTTGTAGTTGAAGTCTCATTGAATACGAAGCTTGAGAAGGTCTTGAAATACACAATCTTACTTTTAACTGGTAATAAATTTTTTTCCAATATGTCAATTGTTGGAATCCCATATTGGGGAGTCCAAACTATACCGAACTGAGACTGAGTTTGTCTTTCAATAGGCCAATTCGATTACAACATGTATATATAAACACACTAAATAAATATATAAATAATATACAAATATAAAATAAAACTACATATTAAAATGATAAATTGATAATAAATATAAACATAAATAATAAATAATAAATATCTAGAAATAAAAATATAAAACTAAGTAATACAATAAATATAAAACAAGGTAATAAATAAAAATAAAAGATAAAATAAGTAAATAAATAAAACAAATAAATCATTACAAGATATTATCTAGGCTAAATAAAGAAATGTTTAGGCTAAATAACTAAGAGGGAGATACTACTTATTAAAAACTTAGGCTAAATGCAAAATATAAGACTTAGTGTGGAAAAAAAGAAAAGGATCACTCTATATGAGATTCTTTACATGTATACTCATAAGCCACATTTTTTTATTAATGGTCAAGTCTTTGGCAAGTTTCAAAGCCAAATCATTTTTTATCACCTCTCCTAATTTTTCTTAGGTTTTTCTTTTTTTTCTCTTCCAGTTCTTAAGTATAATTTTTTCATATCTTCTCACTGAAGCATTAGGATGTCTTCTTTTAATATGTCTAAACTACCTAAACTTTGTCTCTTTTAATTTTTTATTAATATTAGCTACCTTTAATATGTCTATTATAATTACATTCCTAATCTTATCTCTTCTAATAAGTTTACACATCTAACAGAGCATCTTTATCTCCTTCACCATTAATTTATGACTATGAACTTATTTAATGGGTCAATATTCTGCTCCATAAAGCATGGCTGGCTTAATTGCTAAACCATAAAATTTACCTTTAAACTTAAGTGGTATTTTTATGTCACATAAAATTCATAATACACTCTTCCATTTAAGTTACCCTGATATGATACATTGAACAATGTCTTTATCGACCTTCACTTTGGATGATAGATCCTAGATACTTAAAACACTCTTTTTTATGGTATAACTTTTGAACAATCTACCTCCAAATCACTACCTTATAACCTGAAAGATACACTCTAAGTACTCAATCTTAGTCTTGCTCAATTTAAAACTCTTCGACTCTAATATAGCCCTCCATAATTCTAGCTTGACATTGACACCTTCTTTTATCTCATCTACTAATACAATATCATCGACAAACAACGTATACTAAGACACATCCCTTTGGATATTCTTAGTGAACTCATCTATCACTACTGCAAACAAAAAGTGGTTTAATGAGAAGCCTTGGTGTAACCAACTATTAATAGAAAAATGTTTTGTATCTTCTCCTATCGTCCTTTTCTAGTCTTAACACCTTCATATATATCCTTAATAACCAGTATAAAGGTCATAAGAACTCCCTTTACTTCTAAACATATCCCCATTATTTACTTAGATACATTGTCATAATTCTTCTTTAAGTTAATCAAAACTATATGTAGGTTACATTGTCTTTTCCTGTAATATTTCATTAATCTTTTAAAGAGATATAAAGCATCTGTCATGGACCTTCCTAGCATAAACCAAAACTAGGCTTTTAAGATAAGTTCATCATTTCTCTCTCTCTTCTTAATCACCTTCTCTCATAACTTCATGATGTGACTAAGTAGTTTGATGCCTCTACAACTATTACAACTTTGGATGTCTCATTTGTTCTTGTATAGAGGAATTATCATACTAAGTCTCCACTCATCCAGCATTTTAGTGGACTAAAGGATCACATTAAAAAGTTTGCCTAGACAAATAAGACCCTCTTCACCTAGACTCTTCCATATCTCTATGGGTATCTCATCAGACTCTACTGTACTTCCATTCTTCATCTCCCTCAAAGCTTTTTTAATTTCTTCCCTTATGATCTGTCAACAAAATTAAAGTTATAATACCTCTAGATCTGTTAATATCACCTAAAGAGATATTGTTCTCTACGCCTTCATTAAAAAAGTTATATAAGTATCTCTATCATCTTCTCTTGATGTCATTTTCAGCCACGAGTTCCTATCTTACTTAAATTTTGAATTCCTATCTTGCTTCAATTTTTATTCAACAACTTTATGTAAGTCTCTTGCTTTCTATTCCCTAGCTTTCGTTAACTAAAATATATCATTTTCTCTATCTTTATATTTTCATCATTGGCATAATTTCTGGTAAGCTTTGTTTTTAGCTTTTAAGACTATCTTCTTCATTCTTTTCTTCTCTAGTTTGTAACTTTGTCTATTAATAACCCCCTCTACCCATATGGCGCTGTCCAATATAGCTTTATTGGAAAACTTCTTAATTTTAACATGTTCTTGTACATCTTCATTCCACCATCAAGACTCCACCCCAATCCCTTTACAAACACCCAAGATCTCATTATCTACATTTTTTAAAAGAGTTGATACTATCTCCCACATCTAGATAACATCTCTTCCAATATCTATTTTTCTCTATAGATTACTATATCCCTAAGTTGTTTCACCTTATCCCCTTTCAGATTTCACCATTTGAATTTGAAACACCTTCTAGGGCTTCTTTTCTTTCTCCAACACTATAACAGCCCAGATCACCCGCTCACAGATATTGTCCACTTTGGACCTTGGCTTAGCCAAGCCCTCACGGTTTTGTTTTTCTCAAGGCCTTCCTAGGAGGTCACCCATCCTAGAACTACTATCGCCCAAGCACGTTTAACTTTGGAGTTCTGATGGGATCCAGTGCATTAGGCCTTGAAAAACATGTCTGTAAGGGAGAGGTATCCATACATTTATAAGGCATACTTCGTTCCCCTCTCCAACCAATGTGGGATCTCACACTCTATTATAACAAAATTTTGCTTTATTATAATTTGCGTTGATCATTTTATAGAATTAAATAAATTAGAGTCGATTTTCGATCGATTGCGTCAACGAAGACGCTGGGCCCTAAAGGGGGTAGATTGTGAAATCCCACATTAATTAGAGAGGAGAACAAAGTATGCCTTATAAGGATACAAATACCTCTTCACTATAGACATGTTTTCTCTTATGTGAGAAGAGCAAAACTGTGAGAGTCTTAGCCCGATGGGCAAGCTAAAGCAAACAATATCTGTGTGCAAAAGGTCTGGTTAGGAAATCAGGTTGAGATCTGATCTCAACCACAGCGAAATAATCACGAAATTTTTTCGTGACTTTTGATTTCCCAAAAGGTAAGATATATTTAATTCTATAAAATGATTAACACAGATCATTATAAAGAGGAAACTTAATTCATACCTTATTCCGAAGCTTGATCTTTATCTTGTTGTATCCCTCGAACCATTTTCGAAACTGATATGTCTCAACCACCGTAGCCGTACAAATGTCTAGCCTCTAATAGTATCTACAAAACAGGTTGAGAGAACTCTGTAACTCTTACAGAGAGGGTTAAACAAGAAGTACTAGCTTTATTGAACTTAAGCCTATTTATAATAAACTTTAGACGTTTTAGTAATTTAATTGAAATTAAATTCTAATTTTAATTAAACTTTAATTAGAATTACGAATAATTCTAATTAAATACCAATTATGCCTATATAAGATTCATTATCTCATATTGGTCCTTATTTATTAAATATCTCATATTTAATCATAAAATTTTTCAAACTTTACAATCAAGTCCAACTTGATTAAATTAACTTTGTTCTCTTCAACTCATTCTATATGTGAGACTCATTAGGTTTCCAAATATGTTGGCAATGATTATAAAATCTAATTTTAATTCATAATTAAAATTAGATAAATTAAAACTCCTTTTAATTCATCTTTAATTCTTCAATTAAATAATTTATAATTATAGATCAAGATTGGTATTTAACTATACTTCATGACCACCCAAATATTTAGGAATGTCAAAGTAGTTTTGACTAACCTTTCTGTGTATAATTTTTTCGTATAATTCAATCCTTTCATCATACAATGTTTTGATTAGACATAGAACATAAAATTAATGTCTACTATATTTTGAGTCTAATCATACTAGTTCTCCGCCATTAGATATCAATTTAATTAATGATATTTGTAAACTATTTACAAAACATCATTTCACCTTAGGAAAGGATTTCTTGAATTAATACTAATCGAGAACAACGAAACATTCTTCCTAATTACTTTAGGGTGACGAATCCTGTATTGATCACTCAACTACCTCCATATAGTTCACGCTACATCTAATGACCATGACTTATGATTAAATAGATCATAAGTAGTATCAAAACATAGCAATCTTTACACAAGATAACTTTGATAACCTCAAATCAAATGATCACTTAGACAATCATCATAATGAGAATTCCACAACATACAGGTAATGTTCCAAATGGATCGTCTATTCAGTAAACTTGTTCTCTAGCAAGCACCTACATATTTGTTTAAGTATCTCTATACTTTAGCCTATGAGATCGACTACTTCCTTCATAAGGAAAAATAAAACGTGTGCTAGCCTTTTTACGGTCTATTAATGTCCAATCTTAATCGAACAATGATTAGGAACATTTTAGGAATAATACATAAATGCAATATGAATCTCATAATTATAATTGTAACAACCCACTCTCGCAGGACACGTACCCAACATTCTTGGTGATATCCAAGTATGAATCCCACAAGGGTGGCATGCTAGAACAGTAAATGGTTGAAACTCATTGCAAATTTCTGTTTCTTTAAAACAATGTACACATATGCAAAAATCATTAATCAAATCGGGCTCGCTTAATTTTTAAACATTTCCATACAACAGCCACAAAAATTACATGTCGATAAATCAAACTCATTACTTATATTTTAAAACAATTCATGAAAATGCAGAAAATCAATCTTCAAATTCGACCCAATTTGTTTTATAAAACATTTTCAGTCATAGCCACAAAGATTACAATCATTATGGAACTCCTCAGAGTTTTAGTAATCACTTGGGCCCATTACAGAACAAAATATTTATATTTATAATATCATTAGATTTCAAAAACCATTTTCATATACATTATACAACACTTAAGACTACACTTTTCAATGCAACATAAAGAAATACATTTGCAGGCGCAAACTGATCCTGACTTAGAACTCTTACTCGGAACCTCTCTAGAGTCTTTTACTAAATCCTGAAAGCCACGTTGCAATTTTTTATGAGTCTTGCGAACTCAGTTGAGTAACCATCCTCGACAGTTCACTCATATAATATAATCACATAAATCATATAGTCAAATAGTTCATATCAATTTATCATTACATTTCAAATTTGCAAATCATTCAATGAATTCCAATCATATATGAATGCTATATATATGAGACTCACATTCGTTTTTATTATTGTGACCAAGTGCCTATCACATACGTATACAAATACTAGCCTATTAGGCTTAGTCAGAACAGAATCACTGAGTATAGCTCTACGTGCAGAAACAGTAATCACGGAGCAAAGCTCTACGTGTAAGCGTTTTCATACTAGCTACTCCAGTCACAACGCCTTTATATTACATGCATTGAAATGGTATGCATGTCACAATTCAGTCATCAATTCAATCATTTTCACTTGCATATATTATCACAGTATAACAATCTCAGTATCAGTAGTCATCAGACTAGGTCCGATATTTAAATTTTCAGTTGAGAATCAAAATATTCAATTAGTCAGTCTCATTGACGTAAATGTAGCACTTCTAATATTGTTTGCATGCATCAAACGCCTCAGACATATATTGTTCGAAATTCAGTACACAATCAGTCAATGCAGTTTAGTAATATATCAATATAGTTTAGTAATATACAAAACAGAACAAACAAAGTGAGACCATCTTAGGTTACTCATAGTTGCTCCTTTAAGCCTATTGCCTTGACGTTTCGGCAATATCTAGAAGCAGTTGCTCTAGTCACTCGTCTATATGCAATAAAAACAATTTCATATTACTAGAGCAGTTATGTAATAGAATAAACACATTTTACAATGTTTTATGTATCATTTATGTTCAATGACAAATTCTTGGGTATATTTCTGTCACACTTTGATGTACATATTAATTGTACTTCAGTTGGACCAAAACTCAATCACTCATTCTCTATTTCCACTGTTTCCAAAAGCATCCCATTCTGTTCAACTATGCATGATCAATAAAATCCTGAAAATGAAGGATTTAAACAATACCTCCTTATAAACAATTATTCCTCTATGTCTTAAGTTTTTAATGACACTAAGATCATCCAATTTGAGCCTATATATAAAAATTTATACTTTAAATACATTAGTCTGTTCTTAAACTATAACAAAACTCTTAATTCAACTTCAGAACAAATTTTAGCCCTCTTTAATCCAAAATTACAATTTGACCTCTTCAATTATAGCTTTATGTCTCTAGTTTCATTTAAATTAATAATCACTTCATTTGGAACTCTACAGATCAAGATATAATCAAAATATAGAAGTATGTTCAGTAAATTATTTCAGTTCATTTTATTCCAACAGATTCTCCCACTTTCATTCAATCAATATTTTCCAAATCAACTCAGAAAGCTGCCAATTTTTATGGAGAGGTAGAAAAATGTGTTAGAAATCTATTAGTTTAAGAATCAAGTCATTTAGAGATCGGGTGAAGAAGTTATAGAAAAAACATCAAATGATTTTCAAAAGCAAACTTAACGTTGAAAGTCACGATTGTGCGTCAACACTGTTGTGATATCCTACCTGCACCTGCGATGTCATGCATGATTGCACCTCTTTTAGCAGAATCGTGATCATGACTTTAGACATCCAACAATATCTTATTTCTTTCCCTCATGTTACGATTGTGACTTTTAACTTTCATTTATAACCTAGTCATTTTTGTCACGAGTGTGAGATTTCAATGCGCACCCATGAGTGGTTCATACCATATTACTAGGAAACATTTCTCTCCATTCAAAACTCAGATATTCTTCATTCCTAAATCATAAATTCATTATTTTTATACCCATTACAATTTCTAAACAAATCAAATGTGAGTTTATATGATAATCATCAACAACCTGAAACCTCACTCATGTTTTCTCTCACTATTGCGTTTCTATAACTTCTGCACTTCTCTTTTTTTAATTCACCATTTTTAATAGCACTCTCATTATATCTTTAATACTTTTCCCACATCACAGTATCATCGGAAACTTTTTCCCTTAGCTCTAAACTCATTTAACATCATTTCTACACATGCATATAGCACTCGGCAAAACAACAGAGCAACGTGAATAGTCAATATTTTATGCAATTTTCTAATTCACCAACTCTCTTTAAACTCATATTTCACAATCTTATATCTTTTTTTGCACATTCTCAATTCACAGATCTTTCTTCTAACTCATTCCTCAAGTTTATTCACCGAAAATATAGTGCTTAAACTTCACATGCATATACATATGTATTAACACTGTAAAACATCATCAGAGTTACTTACGTGATTCATTTCCAACTAAGAGACTAAATCACCACAACTTGATGCTCGGTGTTTGGTAAACTAGAAGTACGTTTGATAACAATACTACTCTCAGTGAAGAACAACGAAAGAGAGAGCAGCAGGAAGGCAACATCTAAAACACGTATCTACGTGTTCTCTTGCATGAATTACACTTATCGCTGTTTCATGTTTCCACGTGTCACATATATACATAGGCTATTTGTCATCAATTTAATTAGTCCACGTTTCACACTACCCAAAAATTCCAAATAATATTACTAGTCTCCAATTAAATCTTTAATCCAAATAATTCACAATTCACATTTTAATCACTTTAATCAGTTAATTATACCCGAAAAATGTCATTAAATGCATGAATAATTATTTTAAATATGTCAATAATAAATATTCACATGTATGTGAGTATACAATGATGCATGAGCATGCAATGCACTCTATAGTACTCTCAGTTCACAATTTTGGGGTCTAACCCCGAACATGGGATGTTACAATAATCTCATTATAATTTTATTTGCAATGTATAAATATCCCATGGACTTTATCATATACATCTAAACATGTAAAAGATAAAGAGAGCCTTTAAATAATTTGTTACTAAACTACAAACAAAGCGATTGGCTGTGGGGCGTAAAAACAACAATCTTCCTCTTGCATTAAGCCAATCGTTTAAATATCTCATACCATATCACCATATGATGATTATTCTATTACTAGGGTAGTGGTTTAATGAGAGAATTCTACAAGATTATCTATATTGAGCACTTGATTAAATCTTATAGTTCCCATCTTAATTATCATCATAATTAAGAAAATTTGCCTAAACACATTCTTGGATCTTTGATGAGACATTAGCTCCT
>JANIJH010000007.1:32989898-33000363 GCA_024520975.1 Erythroxylum areolatum | reverse complement strand
CCAACCTTTTCTTCGCAGCTTCTCGAGTGGACCAACAGGGTGAAGTTCATCTGTCTTGCCACTATTATTGCCGGCGGTACTCTCATCGTCCTTCTCATCTTCCTGTACGAAAAAGAACGAAAAGGGTTCCAGTTATCAAATAACCAGTTTCTAAGAAAACTAGCCGGTTCTCTGATAAACCGGTCGGTTTTGATTTGCGAGGGTTTTTCATTAAAACCGAACCGGACAGCTGGCCGGTTCGGTCAAATTTCGGTCGGACCGCCCGGTCCGGTCCGGTTTTAATAACCTTGGTGATAAGCATGAAATTTGGGTAAGAAGTAGAGTGGAAAAGGTTGATGAGATTACGATGACGAGCTCCACTTCGTAGATCAAATGTTTTGATAACAAATAATGTACAAGCTAAGGAGAAGAGAAGTCCACCTCATAGATCCAAAATTTTGATAACAAATAATATACCACCTAACGTGAAGAGAAGTCCTTGCCAAATAATATGAATGGAAGTCCTACCAAGGAATTTAATCAAAATATGTGCTTTATTTTGTAATTTTATCTTAAAAATTTGTATAAACAAATAAAATTTTATTTTGGTTCTCCTTATTTAAATTTTGTTTTGTTATTTTCAAATCCCAACCCATGAGGTAAGTGAATCCCAAATTTAACTTTTATTCAAGTTTTTTTTTTGTTTTGGTTCACAGAATTTCAACAATAATGCTAACCTATTTCTCAGATATCATCTTGAAGAATAACGGTCTTTTTTTTTGTTGCTTACGATGTGTCTTAAGAGGGTCTTAATTATGGAAAGACACATTTAAGCCATCCACACCCAGATTAATCCCTATTTGAGTCAGGTAGGTCTTTTGCATGAGGTAAAGTTCTGGTTCCAAGTTTTAAACAGCTGCATACATGAGGAAGGTTCAAACTCACGATCTCACTTAAGTCAGGAGAGCCCCTTACCAATTTACTTACGCCTTAGAATTAGATTAACAGTCTATTAAGTCAAGGGTTGGTTGTTAAATTCAAGGGCAATAATTGTAGAAGTAATTAAACTGGCCTATTCATAATGTAATAAATCTATGTTAATTTGATATTTTGGTTCTCTTAGCTAATCTTAATTTATAGTTGAATGTGAATATTGAATATTAATTATATGCTTAATAATGATATGTAAAAAACTAAGATGATGTCAATTAAAGGTTTTTTTATAATTAATTGTAACCAAGAAAATGAGGGAATTGTCCCAATAATATTGCCAAATAGAAAGAAATCGGAAGCAAATATGATTATGTTGTGTTACGCATTAATGTCATAATTTTAAGAAATGGTGAAACATATATATGTCATTTTAATAAATTTTAAGAAACGAAATTATAAATTAAAAACCTCCGGGCTTATTTAGAACGCACATAAAGACCACGGTTGAAAAAGGTACAGTTGAGAAGCCGACAGACGAAAGGAGCAAGTGGGTGTGACGGAAACGGAAACGGAAATGCCTCTGCGTAAGTGTAACGTGTCTGTCTCCACTATGCGTAAAACAAGCTGGGAAGATGGTGACGCGTCATCATGTGGCATCTCAATTACAGTTTGTGCCCCCTTTTTTCAGTTCTCATGTATTTCGTTTCATTTCCTACTAATATTCTTTAATTGTCTTCCTTCTTCTTTAGTTTCTATCGATCCCATCCAAACTTGTGATCCCAAATTGCCTATTATTTTCCTATCCGATCCGACCTTTTCCCAACTCAATTTTCCCAATACTAAGTTGGTTCATTCATTTGTAAGGAGGATAGGATTCGATTAAATTGATTCATTCATTTGTAAGGAGGGTACGATTCCATTAATTAATTGATTAATGCCTCCTGTGGTGGTCCTTGCTTGGGAGTTTGTTGAAATTTTTGTTACTGCTGAAACAATTAATGCCTGATCAGAACGAGGAAGATATTTCCAGAGTTGGTGGCAGCCATGGTAACGAAGCAGAAAGTGGGCACCTAGGCAGCACGGGCAGTAACAAGTTTTGGTTTCTAAAGAAGAAAAAGAAGAAGAAGAAGAAGAAGAAGAACAATGGGCGGGATGATGATGATAATCATGAGGAAGAGCGGTATAGGGGTCACATAGATAATAAACAAAAAGTTTCCAAGGCAAACGAAATGGTCCCTTTTCCCCTTAAAAAGGACAAGCAACGTCTCTCTTTTCCCACAAAATCACCATCAACTTCCATTTCTTCTGCTTCTTTTCCAGGTCAGTTTGGCAGTTGTTCTTGCTTTTGTTTCAAGCATCCTCGTATGATGTCTGAATCTTCTGTTCCCTCTCCCAAAAGCGATCCCAATAGTCCTAGTTTTACTCTTTCAATGTTGACTTCCTTGATTGAGAACAATGATTTCTATTCTAGAGAATGCAACCCCCACTTGGTTCATAATGGGTGAGTTAGCCTTATCCAGGACTTGATGATTCATTGGCGATGTCAATTGCTAATTAAAAACCTTATTTGTGCTCCGTCGTATTATATGCTCCTATTCCTAAACGTATTTTGTTTGGGAACCATTCTATTGGGAACGAAGAGCTGTCTTGGTGCTGGAGATTGTGAAAAACTTCATTTCAGTTGGAGACTACAGTTCCTCTAGATGTATCCAAGATTTCAGTACAACATTGCGCGTACATCTATGACAAATGGCCAGCTGTTGACTAACACCTGTAGTTCCCAATGCTGAAATTGGGGTCCTTGTCTATGGACAACCCATCAGTCTGCGATGACTTTTTTTTTTTCCCTGTGTGTTAATCCCTTAAACATTAGTTGCGGACGCGATGTTGATTGATTGTTGTGGAAGTCCCTTGAGTGAAGTTATATTATGTCGATAATATGGCAAAGTTTAGCAGACATCGATGAAGGGAATAGGTTGAATGGTGATGAGAATTAGGGATACTTCATTTTCTGCTAACATTGTTCATTGTCAGGGATGATTTCTCTATGTTGGTATATACGAAAACATGTCTCAAGTGGTTGTGGGAATGAAAAAACTTCCTGGTGAAGCATTATTCAACTCAAAAAGTGTCTGTCTTATTTAATTTGTTCAAATATCACTTCCCTACCGGATTTACCACAGCAATTTCCCACCCTGGCCTGACCGAAAAAGTCTCTAATTGTCAAGGAATGCATGCACCAACCTGTGGTTTGGATAACGTTCGTGGTCCCCGTAAGTTAAGATGGGATGAAATTAGTTCCTGCCTGGGATGCATAATGATTTTGTACAGTTGAGTTGGTTGTTACTCGTGTGTCACTTAAATCAGCAAACTGAGTTGATAGCCCAGAATCCTGCCAGAGCTTTCCATAGGATAAGTCATGTGTGTTTGCAAGCTATGCCTTTGAATCAGTGTTGTGCCTCAGAACCAGTTGATGAAGGAATTCTTTTGTCACACTTTCTTCTTTTGTTTTTTTGGTTCTTTTATGCTAAGTTTATGTGGGGTGCTTATTTCTCAGCTCCTACAATCAACACAAGGCCTGTGCCGAAAAAACAGACGAGAAAGAGAGCTTCAACTTTGAGCTATCATTGACCACAGTGGGACTTATTTATCACCAAAATCAATATCGTTAAAAAAAGCAATTTTAGGTCATCTTAGAAAATAAGAAAAGCTTTGACTAGTAAAAGCTGGAAAAAGGGGAAGGGGAAGATAAGTGGAATTTATTAAGGAAGAAACAGTTGCCTCCGATGATCAACTACCGGACACAGAGACAGAGACAAAAGGGGTTGGATAGGGCCATGGAAGAACCCGTGGAATGATGGGAGGGCATTCTCAAAAGTGGGCCGTTGGCATTTATCCCAATAAAGAATAGTAATAAAAAAAATAAAAAAATAAAACTCTATTATTGAATCGTTCATATAAAAGGATTTTATATTTCAAAAAGATGGAAACTTGTTACAGGGAGAGAGAGTGGGGAATCGTTTGATGTAGCGTTCATGGGACTTTCTAGTACTCTGGCTTTTGTTTAGATTACTGAGCGAGGAGCTAGGACTGGGAGACAGCCCATGACTGTTTAAAGGGTATTCAAATATTTTTCGATTTGTTTATTGTTTATCATTGCTGTGTTCTTATCATGATCATTGGTGATAGCAGCAGATTTGATCCCATACCCCCACCCTGCCAAAATTTAATCTATCTTTTCCTCCCTACCCGACAGACATCTTTTTGTAGATTCCTCTTTCGCCTTTTTGTTTAGGTAGGCCTCTGCTAACTTTTGCGTAATAAAATTAGAAACTTGTTTGGACACTTTTATACAGTTTAGAGCTGTCTTTAACTTGTTTTTGGGCAATTGTAATAGCTAAAAGCCAAATATGAGAGCGAAGACAAGGCAAAGAAACCAAAAGATGGAAGGAGATGCAAGTCCCTTCGAGGATGAGCTCGTTTTCAGTATTTTGTCCACTTTTACTGCTGCAAGCAGTTGGAAGTGTAGTGGCTGGCAGGGAAAACCCACCCACTGAGGAAATATATATGATTTTTTTTTTCTGGGGGATAACTAAGTTTGATTATTTTATATATGAGATGAAGAATAAATATAACATGGTGGTCCCTGCACTCTGTGCTTTTGGATTGATGGGGCACGAGCACACACTCGGGATTCTCATTTCCAAGCTTTACTTGTCGAAGCCAGTTCCACGACACTGGACTTGAAGCAGCGATTCGCCTTTCATCCTCATCTTCTTCTTCAATTCAACCAGGTTAGAGGCCCGTTCCTTCATTTCTCTTTCTCAAGTGCTTTGTTTTAAGACTTTGGTCCTCTCTCTCTTTGTTTAGTATCTTTGGTTGTTCAATTATTGATTGCTTTTCTGTTTGTTATCGTTGAGCGTGGTAAGACTCTCTGAGACTGAACCACAGTTTGCTTATGACCAAATAAAAGAATGATAGAGGGACTTGTGGGGCTTTAGTAATTAGTTCTTTTAGGCTTTCCATATTATTTGTTTCCTTGATTCCTTATTACAGCTACCTTTAATGCTTGAGCTCCGCTTGTCTTCAAAAAAAATTTTGGAATGACCAGGGAATTATAACTATTCTCTTATCTTGGTTCATTCACCTTATAGGTGCTGCCATTTTCTCCCTCATTATCATCACACTGTTGTTAATGCCTCAGCTGGCATTAGTATGCCTTGTATGGTGACGATGGCAACTAATTTGACCGAATACTCAGTAAAATATGTTCAGTTTATGCCACCCAAAAGAGCATGCAAAAGAGGGATCATTGTTGCTTGAAGTTTCTAACAAATTTTTCCGTTGATTCCAGTGTTTTTTTATTGCTCTGCATTTATGCTGCTCTGACAGTCTGCAGGTAAATGTCTACTTCAAGACCTAGTCATTCATCTAGCAATTCTGGGAGATCAAGACACAGTGCCAGAATTATTGCTCAGACAACTGTGGATGCAAAGCTCCATGCTGATTTTGAAGAGTCAGGCAGTTCATTTGACTACTCGAGCTCAGTACGCATCACGAGTTCAGTTGGTCAAGATCAACAACCTAAGTCTGACAAAGTTACCACGACTTATCTTCATCACATCCAGAAAGGCAAACTGATCCAGCCTTTTGGATGTTTGCTGGCCTTGGATGAGAAAACTTTCAAGGTCATTGCATACAGTGAAAATGCCCCTGAAATGTTGACCATGGTTAGTCATGCAGTCCCAAGTGTTGGGGATTACCCTGTTCTTGGCATTGGAACTGACATTAGAACCATCTTCGCTGCACCCAGTGCCTCTGCCTTGCAAAAAGCCTTGGGTTTTGGGGATGTTGCGCTCTTGAATCCTGTCTTAGTTCATTGCAAGACATCTGGAAAACCGTTTTATGCAATCATTCATCGCGTAACTGGTAGCTTGATTGTGGACTTTGAACCTGTGAAGCCTTATGAGGTCCCTATGACAGCTGCTGGGGCGCTGCAGTCTTACAAGCTTGCAGCCAAAGCAATAACCAGGTTGCAGTCTTTACCTAGTGGAAGTTTAGAAAGACTTTGTGATGTTATGGTTCAGGAGGTTTTTGAGTTGACTGGCTATGACAGGGTGATGGCTTATAAGTTTCATGATGATGACCATGGGGAAGTTGTTTCTGAAATAACTAAGCCTGGTTTAGAGCCCTATTTGGGTCTGCATTATCCAGCCACCGATATTCCTCAGGCTGCTCGCTTTTTATTTATGAAGAATAAAGTTCGGATGATTGTTGATTGTCGAGCAAAACATGTCAAGGTGCTTCAAGATGAGAAGCTTCAGTTTGATCTGACCTTATGTGGTTCGACCCTGAGAGCTCCGCACAATTGCCACTTGCTATATATGGAGAACATGAACTCAATTGCTTCATTGGTTATGGCAGTTATAATCAATGATGGGAATGAAGATCTTGATGGCCCCGATGCTGCACACCCACAGAAAAGAAAGAGACTTTGGGGTTTAGTAGTATGCCATAACACTAGTCCAAGGTTTGTTCCATTCCCTTTGAGATATGCTTGTGAATTTCTAGCTCAAGTATTTGCTATTCATGTCAACAAGGAACTAGAATTAGAAAATCAGATTGTGGAGAAGAATATTTTGCGCACTCAGACACTGTTATGTGATATGCTAATGCGTGATGCACCATTGGGCATAGTCACTCAGAGCCCAAACATAATGGATCTTGTGAAATGTGATGGTGCTGCACTACTGTACAAGAACAAGCTATGGAAGTTGGGCGTAACTCCAAGTGATATCCAGATCTATGATATAGCTTCATGGCTCTATGAATGCCATATGGATTCCACAGGTTTGAGTACAGATAGCCTGACTGATGCAGGGTACCGAGGTGCTCTTGCTCTTGGGGATATGGTCTGTGGGATGGCTGCTGTAAGAATAACTTCCAAGGATACACTGTTTTGGTTTCGGTCTCACACTGCTTCAGAAATTCGATGGGGTGGTGCCAGACATGAACCAGGTGAGAAGGATGATGGAAGGAAGATGCATCCAAGGTCATCCTTTAAGGCCTTTCTCGAAGTTGTCAAGACAAGGAGTTTGCCCTGGAAGGACTATGAAATGGATGCAATCCATTCCTTGCAGCTGATTCTGAGAAATGCATTTAAAGACATGGTAACCATGGATACAGATACCAAAAGAATTCATTCACATCTTGGTGACTTAAAACTTGAGGGGATTCAAGAACTTGAAGCAGTGACAAGTGAGATGGTCCGATTAATTGAAACAGCTACAGTGCCAATATTGGCAGTTGATGTTGATGGCCGTGTTAATGGGTGGAATACAAAAGTTGCTGAGTTGACAGGCCTAGCTGTTGATAAAGCTATTGGGAAGCATTTGCTTACACTCATTGAAGATTCTTCTGTTGACACAGTCAAAAATATGTTATTTTCAGCATTGCAGGGTATGTCTTATTCCAATTCACATCTTAATTTCCTTTTTTATCAAGTCTAAATAGTGAATAACATGTTTTCAAAGACGAGAGAGGTGAGTAATCCAATGGAAAATTCTCCAATCAATTCATGGGGATTATGGATTCAAGTCACCATGCCTCATCTCCAAGGGCAATTCCGTATAGAACTAGGAACTGTTCAAAGGCAAAGTAGTTTGGTCCTTCTAGTCCATTCAATTCAGAAATCCCATATTGGAGAATTTGAAAACTAATCGAACCTGCTAAGATTGTCAAATGAGAAACTGTGTGTTCTTTTTCTTCTAGATCTCAAGATCATCACTATTTTATGTATCAAGAAAATAGAATCTTGAAAAGAATACAGATTAGACATACTATTGCTTATGTGTTGGGTGTGGTTTGTGAAGAGTGGATGGTGCTCTCTATGACCAATCCCTTCGTTTTGATTTTCTTACAAATCAAATCTGCGGTAACCTTGTTTACTTGACCATTAATGCCTCGACCAATTGACGTACTATTGCTTATGTGTAGGGTGTGGCTTGTGAAGAGTGGATGGCGCTCTATAACCAATCCCTTTGTTTTGATTTTCTTGTAAATCTAATCTGTGGTGAACTTGTTTGCTTGACCATTAATGCTCGACTAATTGAGTTGGGAATGGGTTGATGGGTTGAATTGCACTCTGACCTACGGAAATCCTTATTTTTAATTTTTTTCCAAAATATAACCAAATTGATAGTTCCATGCCCACTTCTTGGCAGATTATAAGTTTTGGTTTGAAGAATTTTCATAAGTGGTCGAGATTTGTGCTCATCCCAGAAAGAAAACAGTGTGTGATATATTGCTTGAATGAAATATGTGCCGTATGTCAGTTGTTCTTTGTGATCATCATTAACCAAAAAGAATGAGTAGAGATTGGATGTGCTAATATTGAAATTCTTCAAATAATTTTCCTTGGAGTATTAGAAAAAAGATGGTTGCATTCTATTTCTCTCTGTTATTTGCTGGAATGCCAAGAGACATCTGATTTATGGATGAAATGAAGTTTGGTTTTATTTTGATTGCTTGAAACATAACAATTTTTAGTTCGCCTTGCTGCTATCTATATCTTGATATAATTTGCAGAGATGAGTTGATGTCAACAGATTTGCTTTCTAATCAGGCAAAGAGGAGCAGAATATCGAATTCGAGATCAAAACACATGGTTCTAAGATTGAAAGTGGCCCCATCAGCTTAGTTGTTAATGCTTGTGCAAGCAGAGACCTTCAGGAAAATGTGGTGGGGATATGTTTCGTTGCTCAAGATATCACTGACCAGAAGACAGTCATGGACAAGTTCACCCGTATAGAGGGTGATTACAAAGCAATTGTACAAAACCCAAACCCTTTGATCCCCCCAATATTTGGGACTGATGAATTTGGCTGGTGTTCTGAGTGGAACCCAGCTATGACCAAGTTGACTGGTTGGAAACGTGAAGAAGTAATAAATAAAATGCTTTTGGGAGAGGTTTTTGGGATCAATATGGCTTGTTGTCGTCTTAAGAATCGAGATGCGTTTATAAGTCTTGGTATTATACTTAATAATGCCATGACTGGCCAGGAACCTGAGAAGATCTCTTTTGGATTCTTTGCTAGAAATAGCAAGTATGTAGAATGCCTGTTATGTGTGAGTAAGAAATTAGACAGGGAGGGTGCAGTCACTGGGGTTTTCTGCTTTTTACAGCTTGCAAGCCAAGAACTGCAACAAGCTCTTCATGTCCAGCGGTTATCGGAGAAAAATGCTGTGAAAAGATTAAAGGCATTAGCTTATATAAAAAGACAGGTTCAAAATCCTCTTGCTGGGATTACATTCTCTAGAAAAATGTTGGAAGGCACGGAATTGGGAGCAGAACAACAACAGCTTTTGCATACTAGTGCCCAGTGCCAGCAGCAACTTAATAAGATTCTTGAAGATTCCGATCTTGACAATATCATTGAAGGGTATGATAAAGTTCAGTTCATCGAGATTTATCTTTCTATTATTTCAAATTATGCAATTCCAATTTGGATTGTGTTGAACATAAATACTGTTATGGTTTAATTCAAGATTCTCAGTGACAAATGCATGTAGGTTCAATGCGAATTTTGCTGCTTAGATAATTTGCATTTCGCCCTTCTGCTTTATCTTAGGTTTCAAGTTTTTTATAATGATTCTATTATCTATTTAAATCTTTTATAAATGAATCATGATTGAGCTGTATGAGCATGCAAAACTGTACAACACCTCCAAGCACTATGCTGAAATGGAAGCTTTGTAGCTTTCTGTGCATCGAGCAAAGTGATTGGTACCTTGCATTTTGTGAACTTTGGTTTGCATGTGTCTGATATATGTGCTTAGTTCATGGAACTTTTCTCATCCACTTGAGCTTTTGCCTGTACAAAAAGAAGTTGTCGATGAATTTTAGTGTTACCTAAAAGAAAAATGAAAATGTTTTTCCAATCTGCATATGTGGCACTAAAGAGGTTGAGTACTTGCACACTATTCTTCCTATGAAGATTGTTTCTGAGGATTTATGTGGAACGTTGAAATTTCATAAATGTTGGTATATATGAGGTTTTACACATAGTAGTTAATAGCGGGCGATCGCGGAGGAGCGGAGCGGAGCGGCGCTATTCGCTACAGAAACCCTTGTAGAGGAGCGGTTTGGTGTCGCGGTAAACACGGCGCTAAAGCGGCCGCGATTTGCGGCAGATCGCGGCATATAGCGGCCGCTATTCATTCTGCCGGTTTAGCCCTCACCAGTTGAACTTTAAGGTTGTTTTGGGGGGGGGGGGGGTGGGGGGTAAATATGGAATTTCTTATTTTTTTAATACTTTAACTTTCTTTTTTCCTATCCACACGACCGAACACGTTCGTCTCTCCTCTTCTACTCCTCACAAATCAAACCTTCCTCTCTCTCTCACCGACCGACAGCCGCCGACCGCCGACCGCCGTCCCTTCTCTCTCTTCTACTCCTTCTCTCTTCTACTCCTCTCTCACCCACAATGGAGTCATCCTCTTCTCAACCACGGGATGTACCGTCGTCTGCCGCCTCTGTCTCTGCTGCGTCTGC
>JANIJH010000007.1:32959459-32979583 GCA_024520975.1 Erythroxylum areolatum | reverse complement strand
TCATTGTGCAATGATTCATGTGATAATTAAGTGCACGAGTACCTATACTTTTTGAATCGGCAGCATACTCTTTACCACAATAATTGCATCTACCTTTTCTACTTCCATCTTCAGCCACAAATGCAGTAAAATGATGCCATACCTCGGATCTTTTTTCCATAGCCTTTCGCTTTGGTGCTGGTGGAGGCCTCTCTTTTCTAGAGACCTCTCTAGCCTCTTCATTCGGAGACTCAACATTGATTGGATTATTTGACCCTCCTTGTTCCATCTAAAAACAGGGAAAAACAAAAACAATAAAAAACAGCCACGATCCACGAACACGAAGGTTGTTGGTTGGGATTCTTGGGAAGGAGAGGTGTTTCAATAATGGGTTGATGGATAGATGGAGTGATGGTTGGTGGTGACGGCTACGACGCAATGAGCAGAAGGACTAGGAGAAGGAGAAGAGAAGAGTGCAAGAGATGCGTCTGTGAAGTGTGAAGTGTGAATTGTGATGGGCTGATGGTTGTGGCACACTATCAGTTTGCTAGAAGGCTAGGTCAAAAAACAAAATGAAAATGGTAATTGAGGAGCTTATATACTAGAAGGGCAAGCTTGTATTTTTATAATTCTTTTAAACCTAATTCGGGTAATCGGGTAATCCGAATTTTTTTCAGAGTTACCCATCCCAAACCGAAAACAATTCGGGTAATACCCGGTCTGACTCGATTTACCCGTATTTTAGCATTTTATTACCCGAATTAATTCGAGCTGGGTCGGGTAATTAGACCGGCCCAAATAATGCTCACCCCTAACCATTGTAAACCTAAGACCCCAACTTTTGGCACATGCATCAATTTGTAAACAAACAATGAAACCAATGAATATAAATGTCAATGAGAATATACTATTAAACCTAAAACATCAACTAGACAACATTAGTTATAGAAAATAGACACCAAATAAAGAGTAAAGCTTGGTTTTACTCAATAGAAACTGACTGGATCTAAGCAAGGAACATATTTAGCAATGAACGCTCCAGATTTGCTTAAAATAGAGATTGTTATCTACGCAATCTAAGCTATAACGAGAAAGACGCAATGGCATTGCAGGCAACACGACATTAGATACAGGAACACAGTGACAGAGAAAATGAAGATGCAAGCAAGAGTGAAGTCGGAGATTGGGGATTTAAGGCTTTCACGACAAGTCATGGTGTCACCGCCTTTTACCTTACTACCACTTTCTCTGTCAACGTTTACAGTGATTTCTAAGATTTATCTATAAAAACTAAAATCTGAACTAACAAGAACTAGAATATGTTAACCCAAATCGAAGAAGCAGTAGCGACAAATATAGAGAGGAGGTTAACAAATAAGCAATAAAAACAAAATGTTCGAGAAAAATCATGAGCCACAAATGCAAATGCAAATACAAAAGTTTGCAAAATATGATGGGATAAAATTAGCAAATGGTGACCTAAAGCAACAAGAAGATCAAATGGTGACACATGGAGTGTAGGCACGCAGGCGTGAACTTCCATTAAAATAATATTTGAAAAATGAATTATGTTGTGCCAAATCAAAATTTAGCCTTTATATGTCATAAATTCCATTTGTGGTCTAGAAGTTAATCATATTTTGTATTTTGTTATACATGAGTATGACATAATTTAATTTCTCGTTAAGAAAAGTTTTAACGCAATAGCCTGGTGTCCTAACATGTAAGAAATTATTAAAGACTTTACAAAAATGCATGTCCACCAAATTTTTAGAAAAGGTAAATGATACTTGTTTCCATAAATATCAAAATTCTATTTAAGATCCATAATTTGAGACTGGAAAACTGTTGGCTGAGAAAGGATTGTTGAAGCATACACAGTTGAACCATTCCTTAAAAGTTTTTAGTTACCACTTAATCTACTTTCCCTAATTGCTCCACTTTGAATATAAGAACATTTTCTAAAGTGGGTATAAGTTATTGATGGGTTATATATCCTGAAATAAAAATGTATGCTTAGTTCTCATGAAAATTAGTGTTAGGATTTATTAGTTAGTGCCGAGAGAAGTCTTTCTAAGTGATGAAGGCAATATCCATAGATGAAGCTAATTGCTAAGGAAAGGGTTTCAAGTCACAGATGATTGACCAAGGAAGTGCATAAGATGTGTAACATAAAAAAAATACAGAATAGAGCTTGATTAGAATTAATTTTGAAAAAGGAAAAAAAACCTCACTTCCTATGTTTTATGTGTTAGAAAGTTCACTGCATAAGATTTATTATATGATTTTGGGAAAGATAATTTGTGAGATTATAAAAGAAGAGGAAGACCTCAAAATCTACAATAATTGTTTAATTACACACATTTTTCGTTAAGAAATATTATTGAGAGATGTTTTAGTATTCTAAAAGCAAGATTTCCTATCTTTTTAGTCATGATATGAAGAAATAAAAATATATCAATATTGCTTGTAGTATTATATACAATTATATTATAATGCATGGACGAAGCAACAAATTATTTGACAATTGTCTTAAAAATGAAGAGCAAATTAAAAAAAATGTAGATAAAAATGTAAATTTTCAAATGAAGTATAATATTACTCTAGCACAACTTTGATATATGTCTTGAAAGTAAGATGAAATTACTAGATAAATGTGAAATGATTATATCAATTTTAATTAATTTATATTTCTTTTTATAAGTGATACTATTATTATGTTTTGAAGCATACAGAATGATGAACATCTTTTATTAATTATAATGTCTTAAGATAATTTTCTATATTTTATAAAATTTTATTATATAAAAATAACGTGTAAATTTATCTAATTATATAAATTGTCATCCAGTTTATTTTTAATCATAATGAGAATTAATTAATTTAAGAATACAATTTGATATTAAAAATAAAATAATCTAAGAAAATTTTCAGTTTCAAATTTTTAATTACAAATTTCAATAGGTTTATGTTTTAAATAAAAATAAACAAAGAAACACAGTCAAACATGCTGTTGCTTTTTCAGTCTTTTTTCACACAATAGAAGCGGCGTCGTTCGGGGTGATTTATCTAAATTCAAATCAGGGAAAAAGCACACGCATTTCTCTCGGTGGTTCAGCGATTTAAGTGCGCCAGCACAGACACTTTCGGCGGCAGCCTTCGTAGCCGTCACTAGCCCACCGTCTTTCAACGTCAACTATTGGCGATTGACGCCACCGCCCACCGTATCTGTTGGTAAAAAGTTTTTGATTAAAACCTTGTTTTTGTTGCCTATTGCTTACTAATTCGTATAAAACCGGTCTGACCAGTGACCGTAATTTTAGTACATTCCCTAAACTGTTAGCTTGACGGGTTTGATATCCTGAAACCAATGCCTTTTTCTGTGTACTTTTTTTTTCTTTTCGCTGGTCACTGTACAAATCCTTGACTTTAACAAGTCCAAGTCTCTTCGTTAAGGTTACGCTATATATTGTTTTGTTTGTTTTAATTTAGTAATGGTGCTCTTTGCTCTTCGTATTTTTCTGGAATAATTATTTTCAGACGAAGCTATGGAGGAGATTCGGGAGTTTAGCTTTGGGGCAGATAGCCCACCGCTGTCGGTGATTGCAGCTGCCAAGATCGCATCTTTGACTCTTCCTTCTGTTTCTTCTTCTTCTTCTTCTACCATTCCCACCTTCCTCTTCTCTAATGGGTAACGTTCCATTGCCTTTTCTTCTTTCGTTCTTTTTTTTTTGTTTTAAGATTTTCAGCTGCTTCTGTTGTAGATATTTTACCTTTTGTGTTTGTTAAAATCATTGCATAGGCTTAAATTGCATGGAACCTATGCACTACTGCGTTATATTGGTAGGGTTGCCAATATTCCCAACTTCTATGGCCAGGACGCTTTCGAAGCTTGCCAGGTTCATGCCCTTTCCTTCTTTTTTATATGTAATGTTAATATCTTCCAAACAATTCATTATCTACTTTCTATTTCTTCGCAGATTGATGAATGGCTGGATTACTCCCCTGTTCTTTCATCAGGGGCTGAATTTGAGTCTGCCTGTACCTATATTGATTCTTATCTCCAAAAACGGACTTTTCTGGTTGGGTACAATTTGTCCATTGCAGACATGGCTGTTTGGTCGGGTCTGGCAGGTGCAAGTTTTAATTTTACCGATGAAACTTGTATCCTTGTTGTTTTCAAGTGTAGTCTCCTGAGACATTCACTAGTTTTATTATTACTCAAAATTGACATTCATTTCTCTTGAAATGGTTCCACTTATTTCTTATGAAATTTAATGGCTTTATCTAAATTTTTATTTATTATTTTTTTTGGAAAGTGGTTTTCTTGTTTCTTGCTTTTGCTGCATTTATTCTTGGACTGTCCACCTCAAAATTGGTTTCATCTATTGGAGGATTTGGTCATAAATTGGAATGCTGGTGCTTGAAGGGCATTATTCCTTAGTATTTTCAATATGAACTGTCCCAAATAGTATCACAAACGTTTTACATGCATGGTTTTCCATCTTTTAGGCACTGGGCAAAGATGGGAAAGTTTGAGGAAGTCAAAAAAGTTCCCAAATCTAGTACGCTGGTTCAACTCAATTTCTACCCAATATTCTGATTCCCTGAATGAAGTTACATCAATGTATGTTGGCAAAAGAGGTTTGGGAAAACCAGTGACATCGAAATGCAAAGAGCTGTTGGCCGTTAATGGGGATGTCTCTGACAAGGGGAAAGCAAACAGTGTCTCCTCCTCTGAAGTAGAACTTCCAGATGCTGAAACTGGAAAGGTTTGCCTGCGATTTGCTCCAGAACCCAGTGGTTATCTTCATATTGGCCACTCAAAAGCAGCACTATTGAACAAATATTTTGCTGAACGATACCAAGGCCGGCTGATTTTACGCTTTGATGATACCAATCCTTCGAAAGAAAGCAGTGATTTTGTGGACAATCTTATAAAAGATGTTGATACTTTGGGTGTAAAGTATGAAACAGTTACTCATACATCAGATTACTTTCCCCAGTTGATGGAGAAGGCAGAAAAAATGATTCGCCAGGGTAAAGCTTATGTTGATGATACACCGCGTGAGCAGATGCAGAAAGAAAGAATGGATGGTATTGAATCAAAATGTAGGAATAACAGTGTGGATGATAATCTGCTATTGTGGAAGGAAATGATTTCAGGTTCTGAAAGGGGTTTGCAGTGTTGCCTTCGTGGGAAGTTAGATATGCAAGATCCAAACAAGTCTCTTCGGGATCCTGTGTATTACAGGTGCAATCCTGTTCCTCACCATCGAATTGGTTCAAAATACAAGATATACCCGACATATGATTTTGCTTGTCCTTTTGTGGATGCAATAGAAGGTATCACTCATGCTCTCCGATCTAGTGAGTATCATGATCGAAATGCCCAATATCACAGGATTCAAGAGGATATGGGAGTGCAGAAAGTTCACATTTATGAATTCAGCAGGCTGAATATGGTCTATACACTCCTCAGTAAGCGCAATCTTAAATGGTTTGTTGAAAATGGTAAAGTAGATGGATGGGATGATCCTCGGTTTCCAACTGTCCAGGGAATTGTGCGTAGAGGGTTACAAATTGAGGCATTAGTGAAATTCATTCTTGAACAGGTAACCATAACAGGCACAACCTAAATCTTTCTAATGCTTCTGGGTAGATCTTCTCATTTATCTTAATTTTCGCCTTTCTTGGTTTTGTTAAGTACCTAACTTGTCATTCTTGTTTCTGATCTGGCTCCTCTGGATACTGGTTGATTTTTTTTTTTTCCCCCTGATTTTGTATTTTTACATTCTATGTTGTTGATCCACATCCCGTCTTACCCACAAACAATTGTCGTTTTCTCTCTTCGGTGAATTGTTTTGCCAATAGAAATTCTTACAACTTTACATAACTTGAGCAGTGAAGCTTTCTTTACAATAGGTTTCTTTAATACAATACCAAGTACTTTTAATAAGACAGAATATTGCAATCTAAACACAAAGGGAGATTGACGATTGCAGCATACACACTTTATGAGGAAGCCTCCCTTGATCAATCACATTTTAGGAGGAAGCTAACTTCAATAATATTATTTACCTTGAAGAGGGTTAATGTATGGTTAAAAACGATTTCACGTATCTACTGCTTATTGATACTATTAATAATGGCACTAGCAACTTTTTGATGAGATTCACTTCAACCAGCTATATTGATTTAATTCAGTTGTAGTCTGCTTGTATTCTTTTGGTTGTCATTGAGCTTCTTTGACTGCTTCAGTTTGGTGTTGTTGAAGCCTAGAAAAAGCTATCTATAATGCTTCGTTTGTGACCATAAAGGAAAACCTTTTATTGTGTTAGGAAGGCAAGACAACTGACATATTACTTTACTCTTCAACATATGGATATGATCTGTGAGCTTTAAACTTTCCTAGTTTGTTTGATAGGTCTTTATTTGCTTTAACTTTGACATCCATATTGCTTTAGGGAGCATCAAAAAATCTTAATCTCATGGAGTGGGACAAACTTTGGACAATCAACAAGAAAATAATTGATCCTGTCTGTCCTCGACATACTGCTGTCATTGAAGAGCAACGTATCTTGTTGACCTTGACTAATGTTCCTGACAAACCATTTGTTCGTATCATACCAAGGCATAAGAAATATGAGGGTGCTGGTGAGAAGTCAACAACATACACTAAGAGTATATGGATTGATCATACTGATTCAGAGTTGATCTCAATAAATGAGGAAGTAACCTTAATGGATTGGGGAAATGCAATAGTGAAAGAAATTGGGAAGGACCAAGATGGAAATATCACCCATTTGACTGGGGTCTTACATCTAGAAGGATCTGTCAAGACCACAAAGTTGAAGCTCACCTGGCTGCCTGATACCGCTGAGCTAGTGAACCTTGTGTTGGTGGACTTTGACTATCTAATCACAAAGAAAAAGGTAATCCTAAATCTTTGGCCTTGGAGAAATTTGCTCCACTTTGCATGTAACTGCGATTCTATGTTTGTGGAGAAATGTAACCAGTTTTTTGTCTCTCTTTATGTTTTTGCTTTGCTGTACTCTGTATCAAACATGTGTTTTTCCCTTATTGTTTTTCTGAAATTGACTCATTCCAGGGTGATTAAGTGGTTCACTTCATGAATGCCATCTTATTATGAGATGAAATTACTTTTATTTGTCAAAAGGGCTGTGGAATAAGCTGACTGGAAATAAATTGAAATTACTTTAGTGTCTACAAGTCTAAATTTGGTGGAGGAGCAGTTGCAAAGTTTTCACTCATACATTTGTATCTCTTGTAGGACGACAAGTTTCTTGTTCCTATGGACTTTTGTGTTCCTTGCTTCAATTTTAAATGTCTTACCTTGTTCATTTTGACATATGTTAGAATTGATTTTGGTTGGAAATTTTTTTATTTTATAGTTATTGTAATTGTCTACCAAGCTGTTTCGAGCAAAATTCATGTACCTGATTATAATGGTTTTCCTGATAGGATAAGACGCTCTATAAGTTGTAAATTTCTTTCCCTTTGGAAAACCGCAACTTCTTTGGAATGAACATCACGTACTGAAAATGGGACGTCGGGATACCTCCTAGCCTTAATTGGTTTTCTTATTATTATATCTTCTCAATGGCAACTTCCATTTGTTCTTCTTTGTATCATAGGAAATATATACATGTTCATGAAATGAAGTCGTTCATACTTTGTAATGCAGTTGGAAGAAGGGGAGAGCTTTCTTGATGTACTTAACCCACATACTAGGAAGGAGACAGCGGCTTTGGGCGATGCAAATATGAGAAATTTGAAGCGAGGAGAGATATTGCAGCTTGAGAGGAAGGGCTACTTCAGATGCGATGTACCCTTTGTTAGGTCCTCAAAGCCTGTGGTTCTTTTTATGATTCCTGACGGCCGCCAAGCTACCTCCTTTTAAGTGATTTGTAAAAGGCCGTGGACAAATTATCTTTGATTATTACGGAAGCTACGTTGTATTTTTTTTTTCTCTCTAATTTTCCTTGATTTTGTTATGAAACAACGATGAAATCTCTTACCTGATGGGACGACATGAGCATATTGCGACAATGAAAGACCTATTATCAACGATAAATTTATTATGAGACCAGTAGTAAGTAGTACCCCCACCAAAGTCAATCCATCAACAGAGACACCGTTCTTAGCGTTGCATATAACGATTGCTTTGTGTAGTCGCAATTCTTATTTGAAGTCTTTGTTGTTAAATTGTTTTGTTTTACATTTTCAGTGTGTTAGGCTACCTTGTGAATACAATTAAAATTTTTAATTACTTGAGATTACATTGCCAAATACTTTTCTTTGTATTTACAAGCCAAAATTACATGATAGCGGCATGATTTGAATTAATTTAAACGAAAAAAAAGTTTATTTTTGTTAATTAATAATAAAAGAAAATTTTCTTGCCGGTAACATTTAAGGTACAAAAGAAGTAGGGATGAGAGTGCGATCTTCTAAGAGTCCTATTTCGGTGATCTCCTTTGCCTCAGCCTTCCTTCTCCATGGCTTCGTCTTCCCCTTCTCCGACCCTAACTTGATCTCCTCTAAAACTTTTATCATCTTCTTCTGGCCATGCGCTAACAAATCCCCCTTCTCCAAACCCTAATCGCGACTAGAACCTCAACCCTAACCATCAACCTTCATCGATCTCGTCCTCACGTAAAGCTAATCAGGACGCCCACCACCTCCAAACCCTTTCTCCTTACCCGCCCTCTCAACCGGACCCAAGACTAGCCCCTATTTCAACCTTACCTCCGACGGAGAAACCTCCAGGAAGTCTCAGAACCTAGAAAGCAGTTGTATCCGCAGGACTTGGTGCTTCATCCCAGGATAAATCCTTTACCTACTATCCTCCGAAATTGAAGGAGAACCAGATCTCTGTTACACCTCTACCAGAATTGGCCAAGCAAGGAGCGGCTCAATTTAAAACCTCCCTCATTGGATTCTTTATTGGTAAGCGCCCGACTTTCCCTTTAGTACAAAGAGCACTAGCTAGATCATGGGCTGAATTTGGTCTTAAGGAAATTTTAATCACCAGTTCCAACAATTTCCTCTTTAAATTCGAAGCTGAGGAAGGTATGAATGAGGTTCTGGAGAAAGGACCGTGACATATACAAGGAAAGCCTCTGTTTCTGAGGAAATGGTGTTTGAATGGAGGTGAGCAGGAAGTAGTTAGGTCAACTCCTGTTTGGACTAGGTTTATAAGGTCCCAATTGAATATTGGACTCCAAAAGGTTTAGGAAGAATAGCTAGTGCAGTAGGTGTCCCATTACTCATAGACACTCCTACAGCAAAGATTACTAGAATTGTGTATGCTTATGTGTGTATGGATTTGGACTTACAAAGGAATTGGCCCAATTCCTTTCTGTTGGCTACTTATAATGAAGAAGGGCAATCAATATACAAGGAAATAAATATAGAGTATGAATGGAAACCAGACTGCTAAGTACCTAAGCAAGAATGGGCACCAACTGGGAGGAAATTTGAGACAGGAATGCAGCAAGAATTGGTGAAAGAGAAGGAAACTCCACAAACTAACCCTCAGAGCCACCAAAAGCAGTCCATCACCTTAGAACCAACTAGATTACTGAACACCCCAAGTGAAGAGCCCCAAACCGAACCCAATTCTTCTCTGGTAATACTTCAGAATGAACAAGAGAGTCAGCAGATATGCCAAGGAGTTCAGGAAGCAAATATCTCAACCTTAGCTAGAGAGGATAGCCAACAGGAAGCAGACCCACAAGGAGCTCTTAATGACCCAACACTATCTGCCATAAACCAAGTAAGTAGTTCTCCTTCCTCTCCTAGTTCTGAATTGGTTCCCAGTAGCTCAGGTATTAAGGGAAAGGCATAAGGGGATTTAACTAGAACAAATAGGAAATCAAGAAGGAAGCATAAGTAAAATTTTGATTTGGTAGATAGTTTTAAGGATTTAGTCTTTTGGAATGTAAGAGGGCTCAATAGCCTTAATAAACATTTAGCTGTCAAGGCTTGTCTTAAGAGTCTTTCAACTGCTTTTGTGTGCATGACTGAATCTAGAATAAGTTCCCCCTTAATTCTGAATAATATTTGTTCCTTGATATTCCCTAGATGGCAATACTTCTCCAATATTGATCATGCTTCTAATCCTAGGATATAGCTTGGAATACAGATAGTTTCTCCTGCTCTAGGTTAAACTCTAATGACCAATTGATCCATTTAGAGGTTATTCCCATTAATCGCTCCTCTCCCTTCCTTGTCACTTGTGCGTATGGGTCCAATAATCTCAATCATAAGAAACATCTTTGAACTGCCTTGAACCATATCTCTTCCACAGTAGGTAATCAACCTTGGCTTATAACTGGGGACTTCAATGCGATTCTGGACTCTCACCAGCAGAACCCACGAGTTCCTTGGCCTTGCAAGGCATGAGAGACTTTAGGAAGTGTGTAGAAGACTGTGCAGTTTTTGATCTAAATGCTAGTAGCCTAACTTTCACATGGACTCATAAACAAAGTGGTGATCTCTATGTAGCCAGAAAACTAGATAGAACTGTCATCAATTCAAAGTGGTCCTCCAAGTTTCCCAGCTCTTGTAGTGTCACTCTCAATCTGAATATTTCAAATCACTCTCCATTCGTGGTTAGGGCCTTGCTCAGTTAGCAGAAGAGATCCCCCCCTTTAGGTTCTCCAAGTTCCTTGTCAACCAACCTAACTTTTTTCAAAAGATTGATGAAGTTTGGACTAGTCAGATAGGAGGCACTCCTATGTATAAGGTAGTGTCTAAGCTTAAATTGGTTAAAAGAGCCCTAAAATCCCTTAACTCTGGCCAAATAAGAGATGTTAGCGTTCGAGTGGAGAGATGTCAGGCCAATCTCAACTGTATTCAAGAGCAGGTGAGAATGGATCCTCAGTCTTCCCTTCTAAAAGATAGAGAGACTGAAGCCATTCATGATTTACTTAGAGTGCTTAGAGATCAGGAATCCTTTTTCAAGCAAGCTTCCTGCATTAAATGGCTTCAAGAAGGGGATAGGAACACTAAATTTTTTCACCATTCTCTCATTACAAACAGAAATAGGAACATCATTCACTCCTTACACCTGGCCAGTAGGACTAGAATTGTAGGGCTTCAAGAGATTCAAGATCAGTTCTTGGATCATTTCCAGACTTTAATAGGGAGCTTTAAATCTCTTCCTCCTTCTCAAGAGTTTATGGCCTCTCTGTTTCCTCTCCCTTTACCTGAAAGGCTCACAAACACTCTTATAGCTGAAGTCTTAGCATAAGAGACAAGAGAGGCTTTCAATTCCCTTAATCCCAATAAGGCCCTAGGCCCAGATGGTTTTAATGGTTACTTTTTTCGGCATTCTTGGCAAACAATAGGACAGGAAGTCACTGAAGCCATTAAGAATTCTTTTGATCATGGGAAGCTCCTTAAAGAGCCTAACTCTACCTTTATCTCTCTTATCCCTAAGAAAACTCAACCAACCACAGTGCAAGATTTTAGACCCATTTCTTGTTGCAATTTTCTTTATAAGGTCATTGCTAAGATCATAGCAAACAGACTTCGAGAGTCTCTTCCCTACATTGTTAGCCATAATCAAAGTGCCTTCGTTAAAAATCGTCGTATAGGTGATAATGTTTTGTTGGCTCAAGAAATTCTTAGGAATTATCACCTTTCCAATACTCACAAGCACTGTGCTTTCAAAGTAGACCTCAATAAAGCCTATGACACCGTTCATTGGGAGTTTCTCATCAATGTTTTAGTATCTATGGGGCTTCCTGGACAATTCATTGCTTAGATAAAATAATGTATTTCTTCCCCTTCTTACTCTATCCTCATTAATGGAACCCCATCCAAATTCTTTAGAGGGAAGTCAGGTCTTCGACAAGGAAATCCTTTATCCCCTTTCTTTTCATTTTATGTAAGGAAGTTCTTTCCAGATGGTTGAACAAGGATTTAGACGGTAACCCCTCCTACCAATACCATTGGAGGTGTAAATCTCTTAAAATAAACCATCTTCTATTCACTGATGATCTTATGCTGTTTTGTCATGCTGATTTAGCCTCTGTTAATTCTTTGCTAGACTGTCTGAGGACCTTCTCCCAATTGTTTGGCCTGGAAATGAACCCCACTAAGAGCCACATTTTCTTATCTCCTGAGTTGGTTAACTTGACTCCTCAAATTGAACTGATGTCTGGGCCTAAGAGAGGTAGTCTTCCCATTAAATATTTGTGGGTTCCACTCATTATTGGGAGGCTGTCCAGAAGGGATTGTAGTCCCCTTTGGAAAAGATCGAAGCTAGGATCAACAAGTGGACTAATAAAACCCTTTCCTATGTTGGTAGGCTTCAATTGATTATCTCAATGCTTTCTTCCTTTCAAGTCTATTGGTCTACCATGTTCATTCTACCTTCTTCAATCCTAAAGGAGATAGAGGCCAAACTTAGGAACTTTTTTTAGTCAGGGAAGGGTTCCTCCAATTCTAATGCTAAGGTCCAATGGTCTGACCTCTGTAGAACTAAAAAGGAAGGAGGCCTAAGGATTAAACACTTACCTATATGGAATAATGTGTTGCTTGGAAATAGGCTTTGGATTTTGTTTCATGACCATGAAGCTCTTTAGGTGAAGTGGGTACATTCTATAATCCTGAGAAGGGGGGATTTTTGGAGTATCTAACCAAATAGCAAGAGCTCATGCAGTTGGAGGAAAATTTTAGCAGTGAGGGACAAATTAGGGAACCAATTCAGATTTAGGATAGGAAATGGAGCTTCAACTTACTTTTGGCAGGACCCCTGGCATCCGAGAGGAATTCTCTAGCATTTCTCTACTCCAAGGGCCATTAATGGATCTGAACTGAAAATGATCGCTACAGTTTTAGAGGTGATCAGGAATGACATGTGGAGCTGGCAAGTGTTAATAGCTGATACATTGGGCAACCTGGAACCTATTCAATATCAACCGAATAGCTCTCAACAAGATAGTTTGAAGTGGTTAGCTGGGTCAGCAAACTGGTATGCTTACACTAATTCTTCAACCTATACCTTTTTAAGACCCCCATAAAAATAACCCCTTGGCTTACTCTGGTTTGGTTCAAAGGGAACAACCTAAGATGTTCCTTCATCTTATGGTTGGCCTTTTGTGACAAATTACAAACTAGAGACAGACTTCCTTTCTTTCATACACCAAATCATTGTTCCTTATGCCTCAAGTACAATGAAACAATTGACCATCTATTCTTTGACTGCCCTTTCTCCAAAACAGTATGGGCTCACTGCCTCTCCTACTACCATCTTAACCTTCCACAATAGCTCAACCTCCACACAATCCCCTCTTGGCTAGACGATCCCCAAAATCTTAGAACTATTAATCCCAATGTCCTCCCAATCATCCTTTTAGTTGCAATATACTATCTGTGGAAAGAAAGAAATGCCAGGATTTTTAAAGATGAAGCTTTGGAGGTGGATGGATTGAAAGCCAGAGTGATCACCCTAGTACAGGAGCAACTCAGAGCAAACACCGAGGGAAGGTAATGGTAGGAGAGTTTTTTAAATCACTAACAACCTTTATGAAGTTTCTATTTCAGGACAACCAAAGAAAATTTTGGAGAATGAAGGCAACAGATGCTCACCCTGCTACTAACCAACCACACTCAAAGAAGGAAAGCACAACAGAACATCAACTCCCCAAATTCTATATAGAGCAGCTAGTCAAACCTCAATGGAAGGGTATCAGCACTAAGAATAAGTTCCAAGTAAACCAGAAGAATGTAGGTGCAACTTAGTGGATAGGGATAAGGTGAGATCCAGACGGGGATGCACCATCCAAACCACCAAAGCATACAGCAAAGTAGACATGGCCCAGACTACTACACCAAGGGTAGGCACGAACAAGGAAATACAACAAACATTAATGGATGGCTGAGAGGACAGCTGTTAGTAGTTTTTTGAATCTTTTAAACTCCTCCACTGAAGAGATGCACGATTGAATCTGGTTGTTACATTGTGTTTGCTGAATGTTCAAATAGCTGTATGTTTCTTAGGATTTTAGAATCTTAATGAAGCTTATAATTAGTTCAGGTTTCTGTGTATTTGCCATATGTGAAGCATTGTCTCAAGGAACTCTTGTCAGTATAAGGGTATTATCTTTTGATTGGTATGAGATAAGTTTCTAAACTATCTCTACCCATGTACATACTTTTTTCTCATATTAATCTTATACCTGATTTACCAAAAAAAAAGAAAGAATTGGAATTAAAAATAAAAATAAGAATATGATTCAAAAATAAGAATTGAAATAGAAAATAGAACATAATAGGAATGAAAATTTTAATTATACATATTGAGTGTGTGATCACTAAAAATGAGGTTGAATATATATCAGTATTTGATATTAAATATCAAATATTAAAAATAAAAATAAATAAATATTTGAATTATTTTATTTTATAAATAAATAATTAAAACATTTTATTTTATACATATTTAATTTTTAAATGTGTAAATGTTTTTTATAATAAGAATAAAATTAAATATTTCTAAAAGAAATTGTTAAAGACAAATAGATATTATTTATTGATAATAATTGTACGATAAGAATTATTAATCTTAATAGTATTTTGATAATATTATATTATTTGATATTTGATTTTCAATTATAACAAAGTTGGCAAAGTTTTACACCATCTTTGAATAAAGGCTAACAACACAAAGCCGATGTAAATGGACATAATAACTATTCAAAAAAGACCAGGTTGCATTTGCATAATTTAGTTCTTTCAAATCCGTCTGCACAAAACTACGATTCGTGTCCTCAAACGTACTTCCCTTAAATAATTATGAGAATAGCAACTCACTTATGAGACTTCTATTGTAACCTCCATGCATGCAAACATGCTTTTATGTCAGACGCACATCACTATACGAAGTCGAGCAGGCGGGTGTCTTGGAAGGCTCCATCCACAGGCCACTTAATGTGGATGGTAGTTCGGCTGGCAATCCAGGTGCTGCAGGTTTTGGTGGTTTGTTGCATGATGAGAAAGGGGATTGGATTGTTGGTTATTTAGGATTCCTTGGTCATGCTACTAACATGCTAGCCAAGCTTCGAGCAATTAACCATGGACTAGATCTAGCTTGGAATCGTGAATATAGAAGAATAGTTGTGGAATTAGATTCACTTGAAGCCATCAATTTGGTCTTGGGTTCATGCACTCGATATCACCCTTATTTGAACATCATTGAAGATATCAGGATTTTGTTGCAGCGCGATTGAGATTATTCTATTGTTCATACTCTTAGGGAGGGTAATCAGTGTGCAGACTTCTTGTCGAAACAAGGTTCCTCTCATTCTCAGCGTTGATCTATTTGGGAGGCCCCTGGGCTAGGTCTTCGTCAGCTTCTTGTTAATGATGCTTCTTCTTTGCATTCTTACGGCCTTAGGCCTTCTTTGTCTTGTTTCCATTTCACAAAAAAGCTATAACTATAACATTTGATTTCCTTGTTCTCTAATCCACAACGTAAATTCTTTCTTCATTTGTGCTAAGTTTCTCTCATTTTTTGTCAAATATCCACGATTCCTCTCCTTCCTCAAGTAAACTATCCATGAGTCATAAACTACTGCTACTGCTCTATCTCAGTTAACTCTTCTATTTCCTTGTAACTAGCTCAAAAAATTATTGTAATGTTGACTTTGCTTATCAAGTTGGCATAAGTCAAGGATCACCTTTTAAACCTCCTCATAAACTTGTCATTTGAAGAATAAATGCTTGGCAGATTCAAGCTCCTCTTTGCATAACAAAAAGGTGCCACTGATTTTAAAAAAGTATTTTATTCAAGGTAAGAATTTTATTTATAACCAGTAGCCATATAAAGAACTACACTTTAGACATCAAGTTCTTGCTCTACAACACTCTCAACCCTTCTGTCTCTAAGCTTCTTTCTCTGAAAAATTCTTTAGTGGAAGTATTAGCGTGTTTACCAAATAAGTGCCCCAACCACACAGATTTATCCCTCCTCATTTGGTTCAGATTGGAACTTGGTAAATAGGCTTCTACCTTATTAGGAGTTTTATACCATTGATTGTGATTAATCCACACTTTAACTTGGAACTTGAAAAGATATCTGCTGTTTAGCAAGGACATTACGTGAGTATTGTATAGTGGACTAGTATTACTATAGTTTTCAAGTTAGACGGAATCATCTTCTCCATTTTCAATCATGCATTTAAAGTTCTTTTGACATGTCCATTTCTAATACTACAAAACACTTATGTGATTTTAGGTACCTCAAAACTCAATCTGGGAATTTTAATCATCTAAAATCTCCATGTTATACTTGTTTATAGGTCACATGCATAATTTTTTAACATTCTCCCAATCGTCAAATATAATTATCTAAAAAATAATAGTTCTCAATTCTAATGAGAAAATTCCACATTATGGATCAAAACTTATTACTATCATTTCCTTCAAAATTTACCACCATTTTCACTCATCTAATTGTCAAGAAATAAAACTATTGACTTACATGAAAAGAAACTCAAAATAATGAATGTTCAATACTTAGAATATGCTAATATATGCATAATTGTAAGCTTACATCAAACTGATTATTGTTCCTAAAAATATTGTTCAATCATCAATCTTGATTAAAGATTGCATCACAATTTCATCCATAACATTACTTTGTACGAATCCACAAATCACCTTACAATAAAAAATATACTTGCCCTTAAAATTTTTTTTATGCTAAGATTAATATTTATTCCAATCAACCATTCTATATGGTTATAACATTTAAATATATCAAAATTTAGTCACCAATTACTCTTATAAATAATTAATCCTCAATGAATTCAATTGTAATAAGCAATTTCATCCTCCAGATATAATCACAAATTAATTTTCCAATATTAAAATGCTAATGACCTCATAAATTCTTTAATTATTGAGTCATAGAACTGAATAACTTCTATAGTAGTTTTTAGTACTTTTTTAGCTATCATGGCTGATATGTTAAGAGATGGGAGTATTCTACATTTTCTGCTAAATACTTATCTAACTTCCTTTATATACAAATCCTAACTTCCTTTAGAAGCAATCCACATGGACAGAATGTACTATTAGTCAATTTCCTTCTTAGTATGACTTCATAGTCATGGATATCTAGTAAGATAAATTCATTAGATAGCTTTTAAGTCTAACTATTATATAACTACCTTTATGAACGTTCTACGCTACTGTCATAGTTTTAGTGAAAGTAGTCATTATCAAATGGCACTCTAAGAGCTCCAACTTCATACTAATCTATCTAATGAAATCTTTTAGCACATATGAGTCAATAGTTATTGGACTGATCTCAATATATTCATCACTACCTATCATAGTACCAGATGTATCCTCAGCATCCTACTGGGTTATAGTAGTTACCCCAACCTATGTAGGTGATCTCTTTCCACATTAACTACCCCTTTGTACTGAGCTTATGGTGTTTTAGGAGTCTTTGGCCACTATAGGTGGTCTAACTAACCTCTAACTAGATGATATTCCTCATCTCATCCTTCTATCACTAAGCCATTTAAATTTATTATTCTTATCCCAATCTAACCAAATTAGGGCACTTTCGGGGTCTCTACTCATATTAGATAGTTTTGCACCTAACTTACAAATACATTCGATCAAACTCCCTAACACTACTAGGGCCTCCCACGGCTAGAACATTGCCACTTCCTGTATTTGTATTTTTCACTCAAGGTAGAAACAAAATTTCACTAGTGGTTTTGTCAGTCTTCACTATTCTAAACATGGTTGATTCATAAAGAAAAACATTTACTGAACCATCCCTGTGCTCAGGCTCCCGAGCTAAAGGTACTTACAAGTGCTGGAGCCTTTAGTGTGGTTTTGGGACTCCTAAGGTTTTGTTGGTGCATTATGCTGTGAACTTAGAGATAAACTGTTGGACCCTATTTTTGGAGCCCAACTATCCGGAAGTCATAAGATTTGAGCGTGAGTATTTTCCTGTAATGTTATTTTTATGGACTCTCATTGGCCATCATCGGTTCATTTTCATTCTCATAACATCCCAAAAATTTCCTATTTGATCAATATAGACCAAGATATGCTCAAATGCCAAAGTATGTTAATAACCAATTCATGCTCTTCCAATCGATTCTCTCACTTTCTTTCCATCAATCTTTTTCAAATCATCACCAAAGGCTACCAATTTTTGTGGAGCGGTAGAAAAATGTGTTAGGAATCTCTTGGTTTAAGAATCACTTCATTTGGAGGTTGGATGATGAAGTTATGGCCAAAAGAATCAAAGATCATTATTTCCTCAATCATATTGTACCTATCTTGGGACAGTTGGCATAACTTTCATTAGAGATATCAGAGTAAGGTCATTTTAAGATGGTATCGAATGGTATCGAAGAGGACTTCGAGATCTACAATTTTCATAAAGATTCAAAAAGAGATTTTTCCATCTTTAGATCAAAAATGCAAATTTCTAAAAGTGTATAGTGTATGTCTGTTAAACAGACATATGCCTTTATAAACTATATAACACTGAAAAATAACAAAGCTTTTAGGTTGCCTTGTTCACAAAACCACATTATGAAATCATAACATGTATAGACAACCTTATTTCAAACCTAGCTCTAATGCCACCTGAAAGGACCCATCCCGGTGTTTCCCTTCAAGAACCCGAGTGAAGCCCTCCCAGTGACCCCACGATAACCCTCCAATTGATATCTTACTCAACTGAAAGGTTCCCAAAAAGCCAAGCAATTCATCTATTAAAAAATTTTTATACTTTAAAAGTTAAAAGCGTAAAAAGTAGTGGGATACCTTTTCTTTTATTTTAAACATTTTATTAAAAATTTTGGCAGTACAACGAATGTATTTTGACCTTCCCAAAATTTTCAAAAAATACCTGCATAACACATTTTAAAACACTTCCAATATTTCAATTACCATCTCAACTTCTGGAATGAGACCTCAACTCTACATCATAAGCAGTCACAATCATATACATCTAACCATTTTAAAAACATCATTGAGGATCAAAGACCTCATAGTTCATTAAGAAAAATATTTAAAATTCCATTAATATTCATAAGATCACACTTTTGAACTTGTTCCAAAATAAATTAAAACATATCGCATATATAGCAAAAATAACACAAACACAACAACACCTGGCGATACAACTAATCTTGAGGTGAAGTCCCAATTATTGCAACACTTGTACAAATAGCTGGGTTGGTTTGTTTAAAAACATAAAAATAAAGATAAGCTAAACGAGCTCAGTGAGTGTAATTAGTTTATAAGAAAATTGAACTTTACATAACAATATAACTGCAATATTGTTGGGCGCCGTTGCCGGAACCCAACCTCTTGCGAATATCATCACAAATGTCGGGCACTGATTTCCAAACCTGACTCTTGCACGGAACCATATAGCCTAAGCGTATTATCCTATGGGGTTATTTCCATGAACCCTTATTAGACATCATCCCACAAGGGTGGCGTGCCTATGACAATTAAACATCAAAACAAACTTATTATCTTAATGATAGTTCCTATTTCTGAACGCAAAGTCCAACTCTTACGGAAATATCATAAGACTCTCATATCTTTACTTCATCATACTCTTTAATACATTACATACAACTAATTTCCATCATTCACATTTTAAAATCCACAAAACAAGGGTTTTATAAAGCTATAATGGCCTTTCAAGCCACATTACAATATAATCACAAATCTCAAAATACAAAAATTACATGAACTACAAATTGTTGAAATGTGACTAAAGCCTCGTGTTTTCCAAAACTAACTCAAGATACATCATAAGCAAATTTAGAGTGATGCCTTGACTCTCTTTCGCTACATCTCTTACTCATAACCTGGAGGTGGGGACAGGAAGGGGTGAGCTTGAAAGCTCGTGGGTAACAGTTTATAATAAAAGATAAGCAAAAACTGTTGAAACCATTTTACTTGTCATAATAAATTTTCAGTGAGTTTATAAAGTACATGCTTCTTAGGCTTTTAGCCAAAATCTACAAGTCACAAAACATGAATGCATCAAACTTGATCAAACATCTCATGAGCACATAAACACATCAGAATGGTTTGGGTGGATCCAAAACATGA